>VWZY01001522.1:233265-253778 GCA_013399075.1 Chloroceryle aenea | reverse complement strand
TTGGTTTTTGTGTTGGTTTTGGTTTAGTTTTTTTTTTTTGTTTGTTTTTGCTTATTTTGTTTTGTTGTTGTTTTTAACCAAACTTCTGGTTTTAAAATTTCAGTCAGGCTTTAAATGCAGAGTATCCATAAGGTAAGCACAGGGAACCTGCATAGTTAATAAAGCATAGATAAGCAGTGTCCTTGTAACTCAACTGTAAGATTTCACTTCTGTCTAAGAAAAAGAAGACGCTGAGTCCAGAAGTCTATAGCAGAGGTCAAGAGGGCATGACACAGTCCACTCAGAACAAGGTACATAATTACCCACATCTAGTGAGCTTCGAGGCACATGGTGGTGTTCTGTCTGTGTTGGGAGGGGCACAGCTCACCCATGCCACTCATTTTGCTTCCTAGTAAAGGCCACAATGTATTTTTCCTTCAGATACTACTCTTAAGTCTTTTAACAAGATAAAAGAAATAAGTCTTTGCATCTGAGGAACAGAATATTCCATTAATATCACATCTAGATACGTCAGGGCTTCTATTTTCTTTTAAAGCAACTACTGATGTTTTCACATAACCAAATTTCTTTCCATTTGAGGTAAGGAAAAGTGATGAACAAAACTCACAACATGCAGAGCATCAGGACAAAACAAGAAAAACTACATCTGAATCATTAGTAGCTCACAGCCAGAGCACCAGCATTAAGTCAAGCTACTGCCAGTTGTTTATCACTGCACACATCACCAATACAGCAGCTGGAGATTTATCTTTACTTTCAGATAGCGAAGGATGTAGCAGTAACCGCACCACATGCAACCGATCATTCTCAGTAATACAGAAGAAAGCAAAGCCAAAAATTAATTGTGTATATTTGTATAAATGAAACAGTGTTTATCCTAACACAGGAAAAAGAACACAAGGGACTTCTTAAAAATAAAAAAGCTAAATCAATCTTGTTTGCAGTGACCACTACACATCGTTGTACTTTTTCTTACAGTTCTAAAAATTTGACCTACAATTAACTCAGATGACTGTTCTTTTCTTGAAATTACATAGTAAATGTAACTACATCTAAAATACACCTAACAGACTGTTTACTACATGACAGCGCTTTCCTTCAAAAAATCCATGGAATGCCAAAACAGATTTTAAAAATACAAACCCAAAGAAAACCAAAACAACAACAACAACAACAACAGCCTAACAACAACAAAAATCTACCCCCAAAAAAACACAAACCAAACAAAAATAAATAAATTAAAAAATCACCAATTAACCACACTTCTCAAACTGTTATCTACAGACCAGCAAGGATCCTCAGGTTTTCCTTATACTTCAAAGAAAATATACATAAAAAAGAAACTGATCATCAGCACGAGATGCATGGAAAAGGCTGCTTTCTAAGAAAGTTTTAAGACTGAAATAGTACTGAATCAACAGATTTTAGCAATGTATCAAGGTCAAATAGCAATTTACATAACGTCTTTCAAGTTTTCAGGATTTCTGCTGCACAGCTGCTTTGGTCATTTGGAAAAAAGAGAACTCATGAGATTTAAAGTGAAATTGTCTGAACAATCTGATTTCACCTTTTATCTGGTAAGTATATTCCAGTGGTCAACAGGCTGTGAAATACAGGGACAATACCAACTCTGCAAGTGAGGTTTGTTTATTCATCTATTGTGTTGAATATCTTGTATTTCTCAATGCTGTGTCAGACACAATGGTCTGTGAAGATCAGAATGTGCCTAATGACCAGGCATATATCTCAAATCTCTGTTTAGGAGACAGTCAGGAACACCCTGTTAGCTTTCAACATTCAATGCCACTTCCTCAGTAGCCTGTTTTTAAATTCAGCACCACTTATTTTATGGTAAGAATATCTGACTTGACTACATCTACTTAGATTTTTAGTAATACCCTCCAGTTTCTGCCAACTAGCAAATTTAGTCAAAGAATACAGGTATTTGATGGATCTTCCTGTTTATAGACGGGCAAATGGACATCCGTCATGATGGTACCACTCAATACAACATTACCGCACTTACTACAACTGGCACTCAAGACCCATTACTCCATCTGCCCTCCTGTCTACTGCTAAACCTCTCCAAATGATGCTTATCTTGCCACTTTTGCGCAGCAAGCTGTTTTTCACTAAGTTTAAAGCTGCTGCCCTTTTTTCCTCCCTATTATTCCCCAAAGGGGGAGAGAGACACAAAGGCCAATTATAAAGTCTGCAAACAGGTCAACACACAGAGTCCATAATTACATTAATATATCAGTATTACTACTGCTGTTAAGAGATATTCATAAGGTACCAACCACCAGAGCACCTTATTTTTTTATTACAAACTTCTATATGATATCACAGGTCACAATGAAAGCAGTTTCTTCCCCCCCCCCCTCTACTAGGGAAGGCTAAAGATTACTTGACAAAGCTTGATCATCCTAATATCCTTCACAAGCATCAGAAAACATCTTAGATGGTTAATTGTAGAAGCACTTCACTATTTTTTATACCTAGTAGAATGGAGGAAGTAATACAATTTCAAAATTCATAACAACATATGTATTAAAGTCTCAAAACTATTCAGAGTAGAAAAATAGCCTATTTATAGCTGAATTTGTCATTCTTGTAAAGGACATATCTACTGTTACAGCCTTCTATTCTGAAGCCTATGGTAAAGCCAAACAAAACACAGTGAATACATAAGAGACAAAAACCTATTCCAAGAATTATTTTTTTTTGAGTCTTCATGGGCTCAACTCACTCTCCAAAACCACTTCATGACTACAAAAGAAAGCAGAACAGTTTCATTATATGTCTGATCTTCATGAGGTCACTTATCAATGTTTACGCTGTGGACTGACCTCTAGATCCAGTATTTGTCAGCCTCCAAAATCAAATATTAACGCCGCGAGCTAAGCTTAGCTGCTTTTACTTCCATGGGTGCAATGAAGGATAATACAAGAGTCATAGGAAACATATGCCTAAGATACCTTCCCAGCTAGACTTTAGAAACTGGAAAAGCAAGCAACTGTTTTTGCATGAAAATAAAATCCATTTCATCAGCCAGAGAAGTGCATGTGAGATTTCACACTAACACATCTTCCCACATAGTGTATCCTCCACATCACATGCACTGAGAATCAGATAAGTCTTTGATGTATCAGACTCTGTATGTGGCACATCTACTGCCCCACACAAGGCAGGCCTTAATTAAAAAGAGAGAAGGAGCAAGTAGGCACTCACCTTTAGGCTTCATCTGCAGAAGGAGCTAAGCTTCTCTACAGGGGTGAACAACAACATGAACAGCCCTTACTCAGATTTTTCTGTTCAGAAGGCACAAATGGCCTGACCTTTCACCTGATCAGGACTGCAGCCAGCACACCATCCTCCAGCCCGTGGAAATTCAAGTGTCAGCCATCCCAAGCCAGTGCTGGGATTTAACTCTTGCCCATTTGAATGGTGGCTGAGCTACCTGCTGCCTCGCACAACCACCGTGGCTCAGTATTAATGTACCAATCTACACATAAATAACACTCACATTCTCATCTGAATATTTCTTACCCATGTGTAATTTATTAGAGAACCAGGTGCTATTGCTACAGTGCTCTTGCTAATACACATACCCTGCATCTCACTGAACATGCTAGGATTATTCACATAAGACAAAAAAAGTAACAGGCAGATTTTTATCCCTACCCCCTGCACCTCCCCACAAGAGGGACAGCGAAATACTAGAGTGAGTCCAGCAGTGAGCGATGAAGATGATGAAGGGACTGGAAATTCTCTCTTATGAGGAAAAGCTGAGAGACCTGGGGCTGGTTAGTCTGGAGAGGGGATCTTATTAATGTTTACAAATATCTCAGGGGTGGGTGTCAAATAGAAGGAGACAGTCTCTTTTCAGCATTGACCTGTGACAGGACCAGAGCTAATGATCACAACCTGGAACATAGGAAGTTCCACTTCAACATGAGGAAAACCTTCTTCACCAAGGGTGTGACAGAGCCCTGGAATGGGTTGCCCAGAGAAGTTGTGGAGTCTCCATCTCCAGAGACTTTTTCAAAACCTGCCTGGATGTGATCCTGCGTGGCCTGCCTGGGTGATCCGGGTTTGACAGGGGAATTGGGCTCGACCTCCAGAGGTCCTTTCCAACCCTGCCATTCTCTGAACCTATGAGTTTTTAATTAAAGATTCATTTGGCTCCTATTAATTACTTCAAGGCTTGGACTATATTTATATGCCACAATCAAAGTTACTCTTCTCTGATGAGTCATAAGTGCTGCCAATGTTTTTTCTGTTAGTCATGGTCACCCTTACAAGTAATCATTGTTACTACATCGAGAAACCCTACTTTGGTTGCCCAGTTTGTATTCTTATTTCTTCACAAGATCCAAGCACATATTCTACTGTAAGACAGCTCAGCAGCTCAACAACCTACAGATTTTTACATTCCCAGAACAACACCATTGCAAATTAAAAAGCAAAAAATGAACAAAATCCTTACGGGCAATACAGTGCCCAGAGTCTTTCTGGAGACAGAGCAGACAATCCCATGTAAATTTAAGTGGGCCTGCTGTGCTACCAGACACTTTCCCATCATCACAAACATCCCTGCTACACCCATAACTGCTTTGTCAGGGTCCATGAAGGAGCTGACATGAGAGAGAAATGCCTAGTAATAATACAAAAATTATGAACATTTCCCTAAAGTCACCCCACCCCTTCAATGCTTGCAAGTATAGCGACCTTATAAACGTCCCTAGTAACACTCCCCATCATTTTCTGTTTACGTGTATTTCAAAGATTGAGACTGCACCAAGGATATGGTGGATTCTGGGGAGTGCAGCTAATGCAACAACTATGAATACTGAATTCAGACTGTTCCAAGGAGCAAATGGCTAGTCAGGGGCGAGGTAACTCTCATCCTTTTCAAAACATGCTTTTTAATAATTTATGTGAAAGGGTGGAGTGAGAGAGGGAGAGCAAGGATTTGTAACAGGTTTTAAGTCTTCAAGGAAGAAGAGATAATGTCTAAGAGGTTTGTGAGTCATGATAAAAATGCAAAGAATATGTGTCTGTTGGGTTTTCTTTTTTTGTTTTCTTTTAGGAATCCGCATCACTTATCTTTGGGGTTTCCTTCGATCTCTTGAGGTAAGAAACCCAAAATATCATACAAGCATCTTTTTTTTTTTGCATCCTGTAACATCACCTTAAATTGGTTAATAACTGCAAAGGATTATATAAATAATAAGCTGAAAATGGTATCATTTCCATTGCCAGAGACAGCAGGAGGTTTCCAAATTTCACGGGTTAAAAGGCCAATAAATGTAACAGTCTTTTGAAGATGCTAGTATAATCCGTCCAAAACTAAAGAGAACAGATGACTCAACCATATGGCCAAGTTCCACTAAAATTCTGTCTTGTAATCATAAAATATGATGTAATGTACTTTGGTCTCAGGAGAGAGAAAGACATTAGACATATGTGACATGGACAAGCATCCCCTGGATCCATCTGGCTAGCTGTTTTAAAAAGGTATTACACAAATAATCAGGGCTTTTTAGAAGTTGCCAAGATAAATATTCGTAAAGCCTTCTCTTGGAAAAAGAAATGGGTATTGCTCCTAAAATCTACATTAATGCATCAATCATTATTGCTACAAACAATGCTTGGCTAACAGGTATAATAAACTACTTACTTGTTACACCTTTCTGAAGCAATGCAGCTTTAAAGTTTGCCTTTATAAACTTTGAAATCAAACTCTGGTTTATTACTACTTCACACTTAATTCACCTGACAATGATAGAAATAAAGGGCTTCTTGCAGATCAAAAGCTTTTCTTTTAAAAATATCTAGGGAATAAAAAAAATACCTATCAGCTAAGAATACACATATGCTAAGTGACAAAGAATATTATTTTCTGCACTATGTAAAGGCTGAATAAAAAAACCAACCCTACTAAGAAGGAACTTGGAGCCATCAACTATAACAGATAAAACACTTTTCAATTCATTAATTTCCCAAATATGCACAACATTAATACATCGGTTATTCAAATATTTCACATAATAGTTTGGAATTAATGGTACCCACTCAGTACATTGTTACCACTCTGTTCCTCATTATATTCAAGCTTCCATTTAAGAAGGTATGTACAGATGCCTTAACCAAGCACGTAATGTCTAACAGTTCTATAAAAAAACCCTCCACTTTTTATTGTAGGTAGTTTAAATCCACTCACAGCTCATCAGGCTACCAGAAAAATAGACTACACCAAGAGGAGTAAGAAAAAATGACAAGCAGCAATAGTTTAATTTCTCACATTGACAAAACTAGCAAGAGAAAATTACTGGAGACTGACTGAGTTATAATTACTCCAAAGCCTTTCAAAAACCACCATGTTGTAATTCCCTCCCACGTAATATCATCGTGCTCTGCAACATAAACAGGGCTCTGGCAGCCACTAAAAGAGCTTATAAGGAGTATCCTTACCCATAAGAGTATGCACACTTAATGCAGTCCACATAAAAGTTTAGAGAAGCAGCAGAAACCAAGAAGCCAAGTGACTACACAAACGAGCCAGGAAAATCATCCTTCCCAACTCACAGATCAATCCCTACAATATCAAAGTGTTAGGAATCATCACCTGTGGCACAAAGAAAACATAGTAACCATAGGCTGTACACCAACTGTACATTCAAGCTATTCACTAATGTGCAGTATTGGTCTCTTTCTCTAAAGTGGCATTATAGCTGGAAAAGTTTCAGAAGGGCAAAGATTATGCAAAACAGCAACTGCATGAAGAATAACCAGACTAAGGTGCCTCAGCCTCAAAGAGAGAGGCAAGTTCAGGGGGATACAAAATGACAAAAACATCAACATGGGGAAAGTGGAGAGGGATCAACTGTTCCTTGTTTTCCATGAAAGTGGAACCAGGTCAAAATTAAACAGAAGAAAGACAATAGCAAACTTCCGGAATTCCCTTCAAAGGATGTTGCAGAGTCAATAAATTCACATGGGTTCAAGGAGGGACTGGTCATATATTAGGTAGAAAGATTCACTATAGATTTGGAAGGTAGATTCAGTCAAACCACAAGAAATTATTTTCCTCATTCAGGAAACTGCTTGAGCTGAAAATAAGAGATAGGAAAGCATTATGGAAATGCATTTGTTATACACACTTGCTCAGTGCTTGCTCTTCCCTAGGTATTCACTACAAGCACTACTGGAAACAGAAGATTAGGGACCCCCAATCTGAAAGTAATCACTGTTCTGCTCTTAAGAGAAATCTGTTAAACTCCATCTTTGGTCAGTGCAGCTCCAATTCCCTCTCCTGCTCTGCCCATACCCTTGGCTGCATCAAAAGAAGCATGGCCAGCAGTTGATTCTGCCCCTCTGCTCTGCTCTGGTGAGACCCCACCTGGGTCTTATGTCCAGCTTGGAGTCCTCAGCCCGAGACATAGGCCTGGAGGAGGGCCACAGAGATGATCAGAGGGCTGCAGCACCTCCCTTGTGAGGACAGGCTGAGACAGTGGGGCTTGTTCAGGCTGGAGAAAAGAAGGCTCCATGGAGAGCTAATAGCAGCCTTCCTGTACTTAAAACAGACCTATAAGAAAGATGGGGACAATCTTTTCATCAAGGTCTATTAAAACAGGACAAGGGGTGATGGTTTTAAACTGAAGGAGGATAAATTCAGAGTAAATATAAGGAAGATATTTTCTACAATGAGGATGTTTAAATATTGAAACAGGTTGCCCAGCGAGGTGGTACATTCAAGGAATGGAAACAATCCAGATAGGTTGAACAGGGCTCTGAGCAACTTGATGTAATCTAAAGATGTCTCTGCTCACTTCAGGGGAGTTGGACTAGATGACCTTTAAAAGTCCCTTCCAGTCCAAAGCATTCTAAGAAAAATCAACAACATGCTGGATTCTGTACAGGCTGATTGGCATCAGGGCTAGCTCACACTAGAAACAGTGTCCTACAGACACAGCTAACCACACATGATGACAGTGCTTTTCTTCAGTAGTGAGATGGAAAGTAGAAATTAAAAACTAGCATTGCTAGCCCTTATCTGTGCTTCAATTCAGCAACAAGCATATGCCTAAGAAAGGAATCCCTGTGCTCAAGCAGCCTGTATGCTATAGGTCCCTAGAAATGTCTTAGCTCTTTCTGAAGTACCCAAAGATAATCAAGAAAAGCAAAGCAGTAATCTTGAATTCAAAAGGTCAGCTCAACATTCACCAGCCCAACATTGTCTATACGGCTGTAGAACAAAAATGGTTTAAAGCCATCAGATTTGGTGATGCTACTTTAAACACTGATGCAGAAAAATGGAATACTTTTGATTGTATGGTCTTTTCATACTCCAGTCACTAATTCCTATAGTCTTCTGGCAAGAGCTTTTCTTGTTAACTTGAGTCAACAGTTGAAATCTAAACTGAGCAGAGGATACAGCCACACATTAATTCAGAGGTTGAATAAAAACCTAAGGCTGGTTAAGACAGTCATTCTGACAGAGGCTGAGGACACGTCTTTACTATGAACATATATAACTTCAGTGGACTATTATCTCTTGCACTAAATATATTTTATTCCATGAACATCTCGCTATAGAAATATTGAGCTACTGTTGAACACGTCATTCTGAAAGCTAAATATCTTATTTAGGTACCTAAATATGGATTTGAAATGGAAGCTTTCAAGAACTTGGCCTGCATACTAGCAAAAAAACCTATTTTTTTAATCCATTGAAGACTCAATTACCATGTGTCATTGAATCACAGCATACCTTGGGTTGAAAGGGGCCTTAAAGATCATCTAGTTCCAACTCACCTGCCATGGGTAGTCCCATGGGCAGCACCTTCCACTAGACCAAGTTTATCAAACTACTATCCAAGCTATCCTTGCACACAGGATGGGGCATTCACTTCTCTGGGTAGCCTGGACCAGTGCCTCACCATCCTCTCAGTAAAATTTCTTTCTAACAGTTAATCTAAATCTATCCTCTTTCAGTTTAAAACCGTTACCCTTGTCCTGTCACTATAATGACTGATGAAGAGTTCCTACTCATCTTTCCTNTCCTACGCATCTTTCCTTTAGGCTCCCTTTAAGTACCAGAAGGCAGCTATAAGGTCTTCCCAGAGCCTTCTCTTCTCCATGCTGAACAACCTCAATTCCTTCAGCCTGTCCTCATAAGGAAGGTGCCCCTGTAGTGGGACGGAGCCCCTGGATCATCTCTGTGGGCCTCTTTTGAACCTTCTACCATGGGTTCACAACTTTTTTTTGTGATGAGGACTCCAGAGCTGGACACAGTACTCCAGGTGGGGTCTCACCAGAGCAGAGGGGCAGAATCATCTCCCTCAACCTGTTGGTCACATTACTTTTGATGATTTGTTTTGTCCTGCTAAAAAACTTCAGGGCACCGAAGGGAGGGAAAAAAAAAATTTAAAAAAGAAAAAAAAAAATAAAAGAATCACAGACTTCTATTTGGAAAACTCCACACAGTATTTCAACAACAGTCCCGCAGTAGTTACTTCTGAGAAATCAAATGTTAAAGATTTTGTCTGTTTGAATGGGAAGAGACTGACAAAGCTAAGAAAGTGAAGTCAACTTCCTGCTACTTTTCTAGGAAATTTTACCATGAAGATAATGCTATTACTAAAATATGGGAGTAATATTACTGTAGTGACTACAAAACTTACAATGAACTGTGAACAAGCAAGTCCTCCATAATCTCACCACAGAACATTGTTATCTGCTTGAGGAAAAATATCAAAAACAAGGAAAACAAAGTGTTCTTCAGCATCTCCAAAGAACTCTACAAGGCTGAATGATTATGCATTGGAAAGTGTTTCCTTAGGAGTGAGGAAACTTTTGGCACACACTCTGCAAAGTCACTATAAAATAAACCTCTGTGCTGCAACTGTCCAAGCCTTTGTACTCGGTGCCTGACACAACATGTTGCCTTAGGCTGCTTGCTGACTGTCTGCCCAGACATTCAACTGGTTTTACTATGCTCCCCTTTGTAAAAGCAGGCTGCTGTGCTTACTTCAGGCTGGACTTCTCCAATGCCACTTCTAGTGAAAATGCTGTTGATAGTGAAAGATATCAAACATTGGGCTAGGGCTTCATCATTGCTGGAAGGTTACCTGCATCCAAAGCCTGATAAAAAAGAGCTGGGAGGCTCTTATGCAGTAGCTTTGTATACTGGAAATAAAAAAAAAACCAAAACAAAAAAAACAAAACAGGATCAACATCGGGTATAAATGAGGGGAATGAGAATTCCACCATTACAATTCAGTTTTGGTTTGGGTTTTTTTTTTTGCCAGGCTTGTTTTTTTTTCTTCATGAAGGCAACAAACATTTTGACAAATGAAAAACATTTTGAGAATATTACATTAATCTAAAACTTCTAATTTATTTTTAAATAATCTTGAGCTTCATAGGTAGCTAGCCACTTCCTTAGCTTTGTTTTATTTTAGAATGCGTCATTCTTTTATTTCTATGCCTATGCAAAAAGTTTTCCAAAAATTTAGTGTCAAACAGGAAAACTGAAGTTGAAAGTGGATGACAGCCAGTCTAACTGAGCTTTATCAACACACTCCATACATCCTGGCACACTATGCATGCTTTCAGTTACTGCAAGCACTATAACCAGTCATGCCAATGCTATTTTAAGAGACATCATATTTTGCAAAAAGAAACTACAGTATTTCAATGGAAAGTCCAAATTACCCTACTTTGTTGTTTATGATCCACATGTTGTTTGCATGAGACTGCAACACAAAATAAAAGGGGAATAAAAAAATCTGTGCATATTAGTAGACCTAAAAAAACTAGGTGTTGTAGTGCAACATTCTAATTCTTCTTAAGACATCCAAAAGTATTACGATTAAAAAAACATTTGCTTACTCTGACACAAAAAAGACAACCAAACACACACACACATGCACCTTCCAGGCCCCACCGTAAGAATTAGGGTTTCATTATATATTTAATGAGCTGTATATGCACCTCACACCAGAGCAAGTCAATACTGATTTTAGTTGTATGAAGAAAAAAAATAATCACTAGAGACACAAGCATAGAAACAACCCCAGAGTTGAGCATGCTTCAACAAGTGATCTCTTACAACGCTGGGAGCTTGGGAGTGAACTCTGAACCCCTTCAGAGAGATGACAGAGCTTGAAAAATCACTCACATGGAAAATTTCTAAATAAAACATTGGTTCATAAGTAGTGTGCTAATTACTTGTGTTTAATCAAAAATCATGTGTTTTTTGCTACTGCACCAAGGCAGCCACTACCATCACTTACCATAAACAGAGCTATTGAGTTAGGTAACCAAGAAAAGCCTGGTTACCTTGGAGACCATTCCTAGAGAGCTCTGGCAGAACTCAAGATATATTTTACCAAAATGTATCTCTCTGTTGAATACAGTCTGTCAATTTCTATGTGCTCGTGCAGAACACAAGGACACAAAAGAAAACTGCCAATGTAGTTAGAACTTAAACTATCCTCCCTAACACAGATAGAATTTCAGCATAATGATAACAGAGAAAATAATTGTGTCCAGATCCTTCTATATATGGGAATATTAACACCATGGTGCGATAGGAGCCAGCTACACAAAAATGCTGGGTTTTGTTTGTTTGCTTTTATTAGGTACTGAACAGATAACAAGTAGGTATTGTACTGAAAACATTAATCTCAGTATTCTTTCTCCCCAACAAATGTAGACAATACAGCAGTTATTTCATTGGTTTAATAGTTTCTGTTAGGGACACATGCTGGAACAAATGCTCATGTTTATCTTCAAAAAGAATTGAACAGTAGACTCATCTTGAAATTTCTCCTTCTAAACTGAGACTGAAATAATTTGTATCTGGGAAATACACTGTGGAACCATGCAATAAACACAGTCCAGTCACATGAGAACTAGAAAGAGCTATGAAAAAGGAGCTCAACAGATCTATGATGATGCACAGTATTCAAGAATACTTTTGTTCTCTTTCTCAAGGCAGAACAAAAGAGCATTTTTTGCACCAACAGCTGAAAAAAAGGGCAAAGAATCCATTTAAAGAGTACAATTATATCTGGTTTGCATGGTTAAAGCATTCCAGTTTCCTTAGCCTGTTTATGTGGAAGGATGGAGCATATTATCATGGCAACCTCTTCCACTACCAGCTAGATTAACCTTATTATCTATATTTACATGTATTCCATACAGCTGGGTCAGCCACAGATAGACTTCAAAAAGGTAAAAAGATTCACTTTTTAAAGGATTTTCACTTCAGAGTTACTTTATGACACCAGATAGGAGAAAAGGAAAATTTATAACCAGCCCATTAAAAAGAACAAATATATATATATATATATATATGCACTTCCACATATGTATTTTTAAACTGCCATAGGGAGATTGAGCACAAATTTCACCCAGTATTCGGATACAAGCATGCCAATACATCTCACAGATTATCAATAAACCAGAGTAACAAGGTCAACAGAAGCTACAGGTTGGTCAGGATAAGGAAAGCATCATTTGTTTAGAATCCGTTGCACTGATTTTACAATTGCCCCCTATTTCAGCATTTAGAATCATAGGAATGTCATNGATAGTGGGGATTGTTCCAGCCCTTACTACAGCAGCTATATTTTAGGCTGTGCCAGCCCTGAGCTTTAACCAGACTGCACCAGCAAGAACTTCGTATCCCATTAGGCAAAAGGCTCAGTTTCCGCTTGGAACTGAGCCAGATGCATAGTGAGCAATAGATACAGCAGGATCTGAAATTAACCAGCTCAACAACAGACATACAAGTTGTGGACAACATGCTTTACAAGGTGTGAAGAATTTCCATGTTTTCAATGGAAAGTACTGATTGCAGAAGGCTCCCCTTCCTCAAGAACAAAGTGCCAATGCTAAGTTATCTTTGCCTCTTGTACATAATTATGGACTTATTTCTAGGCCTTAGACAAAGGTATATTTTTCCTCCACCATCTAAATACTGTGAAGTTATACACAGATGGCTTTTAATTCAACTTGCATTCCTAAACCTCAAACAGGCATCAAGTGCTTCTCAAGATAAAAATCATTTTTAACCTCTTTCTGGTTTGAATTTCTTTCAGTGAGAATGCTCTAAAGAACAGAGGGTTGGGAAAGGAGCATATTTCTGTTCATATTTTCTGAGTTAGCCTCCCTCCTCCCCCCGAACTTTCACCCCCTTGCAGAAGTTCATGCCTGTTGAAAATTAAAATGTCTGCATTGCAGGATGGGTCATTATAATTCAACACATGCTGCTTTGGTGTAGAGAAAGCATGTTTCTGGAATAGCTCTGTTACGGGTCAGGAATGTAAAGCAGAGTTCATGTTTCAGATGAAAATGGGAACCAGAGCTTTTTCTTGCAAACCCAACTCAACTTTCCAGTAACGAAGGAAAAATAAATCTGTGCAGTAATGTCTTTGTATGTCCTGCATAATAAGCATGCTAAAGAAGAGGTCACCAACTGCTTGTGTTTTACAATGGCAGCATTGCAAAGTCCTGTTTTTACCAGCAAATGTGAGGTTTCAACATTTGCTTTAGAAGACACTTTCTTTCTCCAGCCTTTCACTGCCACAGATTACTCAATGGGAAATCACTGCTCTGTATCATTCCAAAGAGCATCTCAGGCTCACAAAACAAGTACACAATTGAAACCCCAGAAGTAGAAACAGTACAGCTCAAATAAGATGGTATTGCAACTATGTATTCTATTCCTCAAAGTTCTTTAGACTGTAGTTTTGTAGCATTTTGCTACAAGTCCAAACATTTCCCCAAAGAAGAGTGCAAAACCTCTTTACACCTAGTCCTTCCATTGGTTAGAACCAAACCAGTTCATCAACTCTAAACAAGCCCTTTCTGAACTTGCATTCGTGTGAGTGCTTGAGAGAGAAAGACCATAGACATCACTTCATCTTGTACAATACCAGTACCTTGTAGAGGAGGATCTTGCTTGTTGGTCTTTTCAGAAGATGGATGGGAAGCCTAGAGAAGGAAAACAACACCACAAAGAGTTCCTTCTCACAGAAAGACTGGCTCCCAAGCTAGTAATAGAACTCCTTTTGTAGAATTTGCCCATCCCTTACTTGTATTTGTCTTAGATCCAAAAATTGGTCTGAAAGACTTGCTAACAGAGTAGCACATCTTGAATGCTGACTAGATTACAGCATCTTGTTCAGGTAACAGGCTCATAGGAAAAGCTCCTGACGAACCCTCCAAGAATTCTCTATTTATCTACCACACAGAATATGCAAGCTGCATGTAACACATCTAATCACTGCCTATGATTATTGTCAAACTGCAAGCGTAGTCATATAAAAAGACAGTCTCCAAAGCAGCCATGTTAAGTAGATTTATTAAAACAAGTTCAATGAAACACTACTTTTGAAGTTCCATCTATTTTACAGAGTCGTATTAGATCTCTTAAGAAGTTTATTTAGCATAGGTAGAAACCACATGCCTATTCTTGAATATAAATTGTCAGCTTTAAAAACTGGTCCCAGCTGGTAGGTTTCTGCTAGCACTAATAGTATTTGTGACCAAGTATACAGACCTTGGTAATGTTAGTTTTAGCAAACTCAGCAATACAGATTTGAGGGTCCTGTTCTACTTCCAGAATTATCTTTTGAAATAATTTTTAATTTGCTATCAGTTCCTCCCCCCCAAGATGTTTATGCAACCATTCCAGACCAGTACACCTACTCCAAGATTACTGAATGCTAGGATGCAGTCTCCAAAACAAATAAACTCAAGCAAGTTTCATGAAAATCGGCAATCATGTCAACAAGAATAACAGTGTTTCCACCATGGGCTGCACCTTGGAATTAGCTTTTTTGTTTCATCTGTCAAGTGCCAAACAACTACCCGCTTTAGCAATCTGGAACAGACTCATCAGATACTTCTTGACACCCAACAGGCACATGGGGCACATGGGTGGCAGTTGCCTCTACACATGTCAGGAAAAAAAAACAAAAAGAGCAGACAGCAAAGGCCAGAGTACCAAAACCACACGTTCTGTGGTGCAGGAGTACACAACAAGCATGTAGGGAGGCCAGGCTTCACTAGTTCTGCTGCTCACAAAGGACCTTATGAAATAAAAGAAATCAAGACTGACTGCCTGGTCAAGACACATTGCAAAATACTCATAGGAAAGTTGGTTTAAATTAGGGGATCAAAGAGAACAATAAGGGAGATGGTAAAAGGAATGTGTTTGGGACTTCAAACACCAACAGCAGCAAATCCACTCCCTCATCTTGCATACCAAAAAACATTTGAATTCCCTTAAAAACACTCTCTCCTTTGAGTCACTGAAGATGGAGAACTGCACGAACACTACAGAGTTAACTACCACTGCTTTTCACTAGTGGATATAAGATTCTCTCCCTGTCATTCTCATCAGCTGAAACTATGTTCTCCCCAGCAACTGCAGTGCATGGCAGGTCTGGCGAACTTATATACTAAAAGACTGAGACAGTTAAGCATTAAGTAAAAGAACACAAATTAACATCAACCGCTGATTTTCCCCACCACTAGGCTTTCTTGTAACAAAGACTAAGAACATTGTAATTAACTTTGCTCATGAAATGCTATGTTCTAAAGTTGGGCCTAATTAGATGCAATGTAATTCTTGCCAGAAACAGATAATGTGTGTCTTTCATCAAGTTGGGTGATTGGAATTTATTAATGTTCAGCAAGTCTGCATAGCACAAATTATGTTTACCCACTGCTCCACAAATAAGCATGGTGTCTTTTTTAGGTAAAATCAACTGTGTATTTGGTATTTTATGAGAGAAATGTGGCTTTCATTGTAAAATGAAACTTGGTAAGAGAAGAACCTCTCAAACTGCAAGGGCAAGAAGAGGGAATAAAAATAACAGCACTAAGCAAAGCAAGATTCTCGCCCAGTACTGCCTTTCTGTGGTACAGATACATAATAAGCTTACAGGGAACAGCATAGGGATGTAGGAGGGAAGAAGGCATGGCTTAGCAATGATGCTTTTCATTGTAGCTGTAACAACCAAGATCCTACTGGTAAGTACAATGTCTCCAGGGCAATGTGGAGGGAAAAATACCAAAAACAAAACAAAAACAAAAACAAAAAAAAAAACCAAAACAAAAAACAAAAAAAAAACCACCAAACAAAAAAACCACACACACCCACCCCCAACATGAAGAAATGCCAAAAACATTCTCAAAGCTGCCGAAGGACAATGGAGGCCCAGGCTGATGGTAACTCTCTCCCAAGTTAGTGTCTTCTGCAGTTAGTTTAGCTTGAACTCCACCCACTATCAGCTAAAGAGAAAACAAGGAACAGAACATGGATGATGATTCATGTCAGTGGAAGCTCCTATTTTTCTATTTCAAATAAAACGCAGGCTTCATGTTAATAGACATATTTCCTTTGGGTTTTTTTGTTTGCTTTGCTTCCAACCAGGAACTTTTCTCCAGGGCTCAGTAGTGGTAGAGAGTCTCAAATGTCCCAACATTCTTCCCACAAAAAGAGATTGAGGTGACCTCCCAATCCCTGCAGATGGCAAGCAGCATTAAAGATCCAGCTAAGGTCTTGAGCTCACTTTGCCACTGTAGTACTGCAGCAGAAAGAAAAATGATAGTCTGTCTCCTCTCTTAACATTCTCTACCAAAACAGCCCAGGAACAAACAGATAACAGAACAGAAATGCAGGGGGAGGGGTGTAACAGTAAAAGTTCCATCATCTTGAGTCTCCCCTGATAACCCAAAGCGGCAACAAATCAGATATTTGATAAGGATTAACTGCATTGGAAAGCAACTAAGTCTAGAATTTTGAGTGTCAGAAAGACTGAAGATGACTCTCTAATTTCATTATAAGGTCCTGCCCACATGCCTAATGAGTTATACTATTCAACAACCAAGGTTTTGATGTCATGTAGCAGGCACTCCATCCTAATTGTAGATTCTTAGCATATTGTACGCTTTCCACCCAACCATTCAGTGTTAATTATTGTTATAGGTGTTGGGTTTCATAACCAGAGCTCATAGTCCTCTTTAATAATTACTGATGTGCAAATATTTCTGACTTCTACAAACACTGCTATGGGAGATCATCTAAGCTAGGCAGTTATCAAAGCTCCTGAACTCTGGAAAGCCAAATCACTGTGTTCAAAAGCTAAAGAAGTAGTTACAACTGCATCTTCTGAGTAAGACAGAAGCCAAATATTAGTAAGTTTGAACTTCTGAAAGTGTACCAAACTACTAGACAGCTTATCTAGCTTTGTCATACTTTAGACATGTTGGGTTGAAATCAGAGTTTGAAAGAGCACAGAATAATGTCTAATGTGACTATTTAAGGATATTTTAAGAAAAGCAGTAGGTTAGTTTTGGAACACACACTTATGTGTATGTGTTTGAAATGACTCATGAGAAGACAAGACTATAAAAAATTCACATCACACACACTCTGTGCAGGAATTTAGTACATTTCTGGTTTAGCCTTGCATGTTCAGTGTGCCAGCACTCTGGAAAACATAGCGAGTATTTGCAAGATTTGTGCTATTAACCAACCAATAAGTACAGTCACCACATAAACCACTAGTTACAGCCACACTGGGTATGAAAAGACTTATGTGCTTTAGACTAGAAGCCAGGTGTTAAGACAGCATCAATTATTATTTGTTCAAAGCCTCAGGAAGAGGTGACTTGCTCTAGCAGGTAAACATCCCCAGAGGAAGGGACCTGAGTCACCTATGAATAACAAGAAGTCCACGATCATGCTGTGTACAAGATCTCTGCACCTCTAGAAACAAAGCTCTTCAGAATACCTACTTCCAATTTCTCCTTTCTACAAGGAGATGTTCGTGTTTCTTAACTGGATATTCAAGGCGACAAGCAAAAGCAGCAAGGAGATATAAACATAATATTAAATATTTCAGTGAGCGTACTGTACAGAAACACTTAAAAGAAATGAAGGGGATTTTGTTCATTTTTATTTGTTTGTTGTAGTTTTTAAGAGCACAGGTTCTGGTAATATTTTAGTGGTTTTGTTTGTTTTTTCATTTGTTTTTGTTTTATAGTTTGTTGGGGTTTTTTGGACCTTTTGCTTGTTTGTTTTGGGTTTTTTTCAATTTTCTAGGCTTACTTCCTTTTGAAATAAGGATGAAGTAAAACAAAAAAAGGCTACTTTGAAGAAAAATGGCTAGAAACAGAAAAAATAAAATTCATGGAATAAAGCGAATGGGGATTGTATTGCATAAATTCAAACTGCAAATTCCTGAAAACAACGGTAATGATTGAAAATTATGATGAATATACCTGTCACATTAACCATTTCTACTGTTAATAAGGTAGCATTCCCACCACTTCTAACAGATCAGAGATGCATACAGCTAAATTTCCGTTTCCCCAT
Source organism: Chloroceryle aenea (assembly GCA_013399075.1). Taxonomy (NCBI): domain Eukaryota; kingdom Metazoa; phylum Chordata; class Aves; order Coraciiformes; family Cerylidae; genus Chloroceryle; species Chloroceryle aenea. Next base: position 235,372 of record VWZY01001522.1, on the reverse strand, counting down.
ACCTGGTCTGTATGTAGATCTACTCAAAATCCAATGTTTTCCTTAAATTGCAGCAAAGGAACTTGGATGATGTAACTTAAGAACACACTAAAACCTTCCCATATTCTCAACCCAGAAATGCTCACAGCAGCTGAAGCATGCAATGTGAAATAAAGCTGGTTAAAAGAAGACAAGGGAATTGGTTAGGAATAGGGGCTTTTTGGCATTCCTTTAAACCATTTCCTGCTCACCCTTGTGGAGCATAATACAGCCCTAAGAAAATACATCTGACCTCACTCTTTTCAGCTGCATTAAAAAAGTTCAAAAAACAATTTAGATATCAGATTCCACATTCATAATTTAAAACAAAAAGAACCAAACCCAAAACAATACCAAAAACACATCACCCAAAACCCAGTTTATACATATTATTCCCTTTGTCTTACACCAAGACAAGTTAGCTTCTTTCTTTTTCTTTGTTTCTTTTCTGTTTCTTTTTTTTTCATTTTTAATGAGAGCTTTTATTTTCCCTGGGAGACGAGGTCAACAGACTAGGGCACTTCCTGTCTGCAGCAGTGCTGTGTGCTTATGCAGACATGAGTCTCTTGACAAACAACTGATTTATTTCAAAGAGGGGGTCATTACAATTATGGCATATAGCGAGATCACATTCTTTCCTAGTTGTTTTGCTTAATCACAATGGATTACTCAAACATACTTGAAAAGAAGATGCATTTCAGCTGTGTGTGAAAACTGACAATTCATCCAAAATCCCACACACACATTCAAAACAGAGGAGGAAGAGACATGTCCCAGTTCAGACTGTGAATGTGCACTGAGAAAAAAATGGGACCAACCCTACTGAAAACAACTGACCTATTGAAGTGTAATAGATCTGGTCTTAAAAGGTCCTGAGCACCAGGACCATATGCTTGGCTTCTACTTTTTAGAAAAGATCATTAAAGCAGACTATCATCAGGGCCATTTATCGCTTTCATACTTAAAATCACCTATCTGAATCTTACTGACAGAAGCCTCCATGCAAACTTCACGCAGTTCTATTGCACACATTTGGGACAAACTCAAGTGGCCTGCAAGGAAGTTCAGATCCTCAGCAGCATGCAACAGCAGCACCTCAGCTAACTACCCAGATTTTAGACAGCAGGAAGCTCAAGAGACAGAAGTTTACAAAAGCCAGCAGACATATCAAAGTCAGAACGGTCTGAGGAGTGTCAAGCTATGTAGAGCTAAGAGGGAAGTTAAGCTGTGTATAGAAGAAGCTGTTTGCCTCTCCTTAAGTGAATTTACAGTCCCCATGCTTCCACAGTATTTGAGTGCAGCAGAATTACTTTTCTATCCACCATAATTAATCCATATGAACATTCTTGCACACCTCTCCCTTATTTTAAAGTTGTGAAAGTGGGATAATAAACCCCTGCACCAAGATTACAGAAATTTCCATTGAGAGATGAGGGGTTGAGCCCTTCTTCCAATCTTCAACCTTCCCACCTTCCATTCCTTTACTGCTCTACCTTGGCAGTTCTCACACTGTTCAACTAGAAGCTTAAATCAATTCTGATGCAGAGATTTACAGTGTCCATTCCCCTCCCTCTAAATGAAACTGTACAAAATTCAACAGCCACCTTCAGTGAGTGAACAAGCTACTTAAAAATGGTTAATTATGTCAAAGAAAGTAATTCTGTAATTGTCTTTAGAGTATGTAAAGACACAAAACAATCTTATATTCATGACAGCTACTAGGTAATTTATGGGGCTGGGAAATAGTTTTAAAACAAGAAACAGTATTAGTATTAAAAACAAAAATCTAAGTCTAAGAAAATTAAAATGCTTCCTTGAACCCAGTCACTAAACCTATGAGTTATCCTGGAGATGAGAGATAAAAATGAGTGCAAGAATTGCTATTGTAGATTTCTCCCATTTCTTCTGCCATTAAGTAATATTGATGCACAATTTCTAGATAGCAGGATTTTTTCTATTAGCATATAGACAGACACAACCCAAGTCACCACTGCAGGAAATAAGCAACTTAGAATTTGAAGAGTAAATTAAAAGTGACTTGACCTTAATTCAAGAGTATCAGGATACATTAGGGGAGAAAAGAAAGAAA
>VWZY01001522.1:209504-226457 GCA_013399075.1 Chloroceryle aenea | reverse complement strand
AGACAACAGTCTTCAAACATAAATACCGGAGATTAATTAAATCCTCTCCTTTACATGAGTTTTAAGTGACAACTTTGACAGCTGGACAGAACTGTCTGGGTTTTTTAATCAGATTAGGCACAAGCAGTGCCAAAAAGGAAGAGAGGATATAGTGTACCACAGTAAGAACAGTAAGACTGCTCATTTATATTTTTATTTATTTTAATTTACATTTAAACCTTAATAAAGATAAACAAATAAATGCAAAAAGTACAACTGGTTTTTTCCAACTCTTCCAAACTCAGGCCTTTGAACTTTTGTGCTCTGTTTAAAGGAACACAAAAGACATGTTTCTACACAACAAAGATTCCTTTCTTGTTAACAATGAATTTTAAAATACTAACTTTTTCCAGTTTGTATACACCAATTTGCCTTTCTTCTTCCTACTTGTCCCACTTAATGCTCCTTAATTATGGTATACACTTTAGTAATGAACTGTCAGCAAACTGGCTACCTTCACACTGTGGAGGTTCTGCACTTCATCTACTATTATATATTGCTCCCTGTAATACTACAGGGTTTAACTCCATTTAAAATCAGTTTTGTTAAATGAGGGTTCCTCTTCACCTTCACAAATGTTTTACACGTATTCCTTTCAATGAAGAATCACCTGATGGTCAAATCAGCCATCTTGTCAGGATCAGAATACAGATGCAAAGTATTCAGCTTGCCAGGCACCGCACAGGCTGGCAGAGCAGACCAGTGCTTATGGCCAACCAGTGACTAATCAATGATTCCTTTCACACAGCCTCCAACCCTTCCTTCAGCTCTAGATGGGTGAGCAAGCCAGAAGTCTGGGATAACAAAGCTGACAGGCTTGGGCAGACAGCACCTGAGAAAAGGATACGTTTCCTTTCCCCCAGCCTGTATTTATAGAAAAATCATTAGCCCCATGTCATTCTGAGTCAGCAAGAATATTACTTTAGAGACAGTAATAATGGCAGATATTATTTCTCACCTAATCTGGGACACAACCACGGGTGGAGATGGAAGTCAAAAAGAAAGCAGTGCAGAAGCTGTGTCACTGTGTCATGCCCTTAGGGCAGTGATCCCAGGGCAAGTACACATGTGGAAGGTAGAGCCCAGATGAGTGCAGTGTGCTACCAAGAGGACAGAGAAACTGCAAATAGATGAGTGAGGTCAGGCCTGCATTTTTGACCTGACATTCATTCATTCATCCCCAAAGCTTCTTCTGATTTTAACAGTGTTACCCTTGCTATGCAACTATGCTATCAGACTGGCTGATACGGACTGCAGCTGTTCACGATCAACCCCATCTGTGGATGAAAACACAACACTTAACAGACATGGGACTATCACCAGACCAGTGGAATCATGAATTTATAACTGACAATGACATTTTATTACAGACTGACAAAGACTGGCTGGGAACCCAACCAAGATGTTCTCTGCTATACTGCAGACTACAATTCTGGTTTAGGAAATAATGATGTGTTTACTCAAAGTAAGCCGACTCCAATCCAGGTTCTTCTACTGTAATTCTGAACACCACAGCACAGTTTTAACTTAACCTATTCCCTTTCCTTTCTGTCCCAAACATTTGGAGGTGCTGCAGGTTGTTTCTAGAATATCTGCAAGTTATCTAGTCTCAAACATTCTGCCAAAGTTACGTACATCCCCCTCCAGAGATAGCTGATCAGCAGGCATCCCGCAAGGGCCCAGCAATTCCTTCTCATAGAACAGTTATCAAAATAGTACCTCTGACCATACAGCTTCAACTGTCCCTCATTTCTACTCCCTTTCATACCTTTTATTTTTCTCCTGTGTATTCCCCTCCCTTATCTATTGGTCTTCACTTGCCTTCTGTGTATGCATTTTCCTTCCACCATTAAAAGAGATGCTACATAACTTATGGACTGTTACTGGCTGGCCCATCCTCAGAAGGCTCAAATGCACAAGAATTACTGTTCACCTAAATAAGGTAATTTTAGAAATACTCTAAGGACATTCCTATTGTAAACAATGAAAAAGAGGCACTACTTGACAGCAAGAGATTCACAATGAACTGACTGCAACAGGCAGGAGGTCTTACCCTATATACTGCAGGAGTCAGAACGTGTTTTAACTCCCCTGGAGAAAGCATTTACATTTTGGATGGGAGAACAAGCTGTCCAGAGCAGAACTTTATGCTGTCCAGAACTGGAGGCACTAAAGCCAGATAGCACCAGAGGAGAAAACAAAGTGGAAGATAGAAACTATGACTCCTGACAAAGAGAGGGAGAAGCAAGAGCCATGTCACTTATTTCAAGAAGAAGAGAAGACTGAATCCTCCTTTCCCAAGAAGAGGTGGTTGAGGACAATCTCTACATTCCAGAGCTCACGCCTTCCCATAGATGTTGTATTGTGAAATCAAGTATTATTACTGAAGAACACAGTAAACTGAGGGAAAGCTACAATCATAATGATGTGTTTCCACTTGATTTAATTCAACACCACTTAGAAGGACAACTAAATAAAAGAAAGTTTCAGTAATTCACTTTCTAAATAACTGGGTAAAGTGGTCAGAAAACATTGCTATTTCATTTTTAATCAGTGAACTCTGTATGCCGGTGGGGTTTTTTTTTGTCCCAACTACCTTGAAAAAAAAATTAGTACATGTGCACAGGGTGGATAGTGCAATTTTCAATAATCCCATGATGCTTTTTAGGTTAATTGTAGCATTCAGTGGACAAAGGAATTTAAGGGCTGTTTAAGGAAGATCCTTCTCTATTATTTTTAAAGTTGCCCCACCCAGTTTTTTTTCTCCCACACATTCAGTGGAAGGAACATGGGAACACAGTGATTTCTATGGAATGTATCCCAGTAATTTTTCTATTTCCAGACCCTAGCTTTTAATACCTTAAAAAATGTTGAATGGAAGCAAACTACCAAGAACACTGGACATTAAGAAGTTCAAGCCTTAATTATCACAATGTCTAGATTAAGACTGAGATTTTATACTACAGTGTACCTAACTGCCTCATGATTTTGAGACTTATGGAATAATGACTACACCACCGGCCAAAAAGCAGAAATTTTTGTAAGAACTGAAAACTCCTCAACGCCCACATAATAGTACAACAAATCAGCATTTCCAGAAATTCCAGAAGTTAGAGCTGGCAATTGGCATTGGGAAATAACAGTCTGTCTTGGCTCTGCTTCTGACAATAACTGTTCTTTCTGCTGAACTGCACAGTCTATTTTCAATTTTGAAATACATTCTAGTATTTCAATTATTCAGTATTGAAGATATTTGGAAACAAATCCCAATTCTAATCTTCATCTTATGGAGACAAAAATCAAGCAATTAGAATAAAATTGGTCCCTTGTCAAATTGCAAGATATGCTTTTCAGCCATTTCACTATTCAGAGAAAATGGTCCTAAATCTTTTCAGTGTTTGCCTATAGATTTAAGTCAGAAAGTGAAAGCAATACAACCCATCACAGCCTTCAAATAATACTAATCAAGAACACAGTTAAAAACAAATCTACCTAAACATATCACCTAGATTCCTACAGAAACTTAGTATCAAAGAGATAGATATCTAAAAGTGTGTAGGTGCCTAAAATGTTGATGAGCATCTTGTCATATTTAAAAAGCAGACAAATCATGTTTAGACAGGTTTAATACCTTTGCATATTTGAAAATTCACTCTGCCCGTATCTGCCTGTTTAAGATTTTAGATACTTTTGAAGTCACACCACAACCTGACTCATTACTACACTCCCATCTCAAATATTACTAAGAGGCCTAATGAGACATCAGTTGCACTACTTTTGTTTTAATTGAACTGTTTCAAATTCTGCTTTTCCAAGCAGAAACAGTGAAGAACTTCTGTCTTACTGGATAGTGATGTTCATTTTCTACTGTGTGAATAAACTACAGAGTCTATAAACAAATTCAAGCTCTGAAGTGATATTTCCTGACGTTCCCACACCAACTTTTTCAAGTGTTACATGTAATAGTCTCTTGCAACAATTCAAATGGTCCTTCTTTTAGTTTGTGAGCTTTCGGGTGTTACTAATAGTACGGTTTGAGCTTGGTAATGAGGAAGAAGAGGTGAGGAAAGAATGGACAAAACACAGCTTCTCAGGCAGAAGATACTAGTTGCTTGGTTAAGACAGTGCAATTTATGGGGTTTTTCTGACTACAGACTTTTGAAGAGTGCACATCCAATACTCGGCTTCTAGTCTCAGCATTTGCTCCCACCTCATCATCTTGTTCATAGATTTCTAGTCTACAGGCATTCTCCTGTAACTACACATCACACTTTGATGATACTCATTTGTGACAGAGCAATAAATCTCCTTTCTCCACTCCAAATACACACGTTCACATGGCAACAGTCGCCCTCAGGAAGAATTTCAAGTGATTAAGTATGTCAAGGGGAAAAGATTCTTCAGTAAATGGAGCTGCCTGCAGACACAGAAAGTGAATCAAGTGAGGTACAGAGGAGATGAGCAGCAAAGGCATGAAGAGTCATGCTCCCATCTCTCAGCTGTGGACTACATCAATTCCACTAAATATCAGAATTAGCAACCTTATTTACTTGTGTGTTCTTGCAACTCCCTTGCTGGCATGCCCACTCCCATGATTTTTAGGCTGATAATTTCAGGATGTGATTTGACAATGCAGCTAAACCAAGCAACTGCTGCAGAAAGGGGGCTCGTCTCCTACTTTCACCATTTCTCTCAGGTCTGTCCCTCCAAGGAGTTAACCAGCTGAAAAACTCACCCTGTAAAGCCATTTTCCATCACTTTATATTCCTGGACCAGCTCACTGAGGGGTAAGATAGCCCCAAAACCAGAAGGACAGAGATGAAAGAATAGGGGATGGAGACCTCTTTTGCAGGCTCAGGACTAGTGTAGCTACAGCACCAAAGCAAAGCCTCACAGCAGGGACACAGAGACATACACTTGAACATCTGCAATTGTGCCCACTTTCTATTCAGTCACTCCAGAACAGCCTAAAGAGCTTTATTATACCAGTGAAGTTTCCTATGGGGTCTTCATTCCAGTATACCATTTTCTGTTAATCAGCCTTAGTGCTGGAGAATTATTCCTGCAATTCTTTTTTCTCACACACACATTGAAAACTTAATTCTACTCCTCACCCTCCTCCTGGTTTGTTTTTTTTTTTCTGCTAAGAGTGAGGCTAAAGAGAAGGGTACCATTCCTTCCCCCAAGATACCTTCACTTAAGACATTAAAAACTTTCACCAGGAAGAAACACAGGGGAGGTGGGATGAGAAATTGTCCCTCAATCCTTGCTGACTTTACCCTTATCCCCAATTCAAAAGCAGTTACCACATCTTATAAATTGATAAATTCCAATTAAAGCCACCTCTTCTCCCCCTTCTCACAAATTATAGCTACGGGCAGCTTCTGGGAACTAAAGAGAAGAATAATTTTCCTTGCTTACCTTGAACATAATATAGAACAGTTCCCATTGGCCATTTTGAATAATGCCCTTAAGGTTTGGCTTCAAAACAGAGGAAACCAGACTGTTGTGGATTTAGACTCGTGTTCTTAGAGCTGACTATCTAAATACTTTGTGGTCAACTTTGTCTCCAGCTAGCAGACAGCAATAGTATCAAAATAGTGACTACTTTCAGACTCCGCTTAGTTTTGGGAAGAGGTGTGAGTGAGCTATCAAGGACAGATAAGTAAGGGATAAGTGAACTAGTGCAATCTGTAACAGCAGGTGGACTAGCTTCAGCAAGATCCAGTTGCATCACACATATCACTTAGCCTTTGCTCTAGAGCAGCTGCCCAGTCAAATAGCATAAAAGTGTGAATGATGTCATCCTAACATGCAGACACATCTAACTTCCATACTACCAAGTGTGTTCATATATTAGCCAAGGGACTGTTCCCATTACTCAAGCAGATGCCTATAAAGTTTTCCTGGTGTAGGTGAACTCAAAATAGTAACTGCTGCTACTCATTGCAACAGGACCAACAATGTCTGAACAGAAAATTCTAGCAGTTCTAAAATGAATGGCACATTCAGTTACATGAGACCCTAGAGACTACTGACATTGTTTCTATTTATTGTGAAGTGGTACAAAACTCTTGTGCTGCTGGCTGCTTCGGTGTCAGACTAGCAAAAGCTAAACGCTGTTTAAGTAGTTAAAAGTGTTTCCCTCTTGGTTGGTGTATTTAGCTCATTTACAGAGATAACCTTGCTAGAAAGAGCTCTTGCTAAACTGAAGTAGAGCATCTATCAGTGTTGCTGCTAGGAAGCCAATACAGCAACTGCACCAAATGCTAACCTGTAGCTCAAAAAACTTTCTTAGTAGTAACCAGTATATCTGCAGATTATACCACAACAGCATCCCTACCTTCTTCACAGCTACTGAAGTGCATTACAAGCCCAACAAATAAATGAACATAATGGTGTGCTATGCAACCATGAAGACACAGCCTATACTACTCCCAAGTACAGAGTATCATTTTATTCCTGAACATCAAAACTTCTGAAGAAGCACCATTCACCATCTTCAAACCTAAAGCATCTTTAGGCTGCTCTAGGACCCCATGTGAATCTGGCCATGACAAAAACAAACAAACAACAATATAATAATAAAAATTAAAAAACCCAACGCAACAGAACGACCACCCCACCACACAAATATACATGTGTCTCAAAACAGCACACAAATTTAGGGTGAAGAAACAGTACATTCCTCACATAGCATGGAAAGTTGTTTCAAGTACCACACAAAATCTGGGAAGTCAGACACAAAGTCACCTATTTCACTCACTGCACTACCAAATAAGTATTAACATTAGTGCATGACAAGAAGCTGGATTAAGAAGTGGTAGGAAAGGAAAGGAAAGACAGGAACAGGACTGGCCTACAGCAGTTCCGCTGCTCCAAGGGAAGTATTCTTTCTTGACAAGTTGAAGCTTGGGTCTGCACTGATACCCCTGGTACTAGCAAGAGACAATATATGATGTGCAGCCTAATGTCTCTCTAAATGCCTTTCTGAAGTGTCTCCTGTAGGACCTCTGTATTTATGTCTGTCATCCTCACTGTTCAAGGCTCATATCCACCTCTCCTGTCACACCAGAACAGATAAGCCACAGCTGCCCTAATTGCACAGCTGGTTCCCATAGTCTTGCTGACAAGGAAACTCAACAAAATGACTCCTCAGTCTGTGGCAAAGTGCTCAAACACCACACTGATAAGAATGGTATTATGCTTAGACAGAAATATGACCAGGCAGTAAAGTTCTTACTTGGCTTAATCCTATGCCTGGAACAAAGTCTCAGTCCAGGCACCAGCACAATCTAACAGAAGTTCTGCAGACCCCACATGTATGTGTGTGATTCAGTTATGGGGAACAAAGTAGTGAAATCCTATTCATTTGCATAAGAGAGAACAGCACTCAGAATAGAAACAGTCCGTACTGTACTCAGCTGTTGCCTTTGTGCTTGGAGAAAGATTTTTTTTCCTCTGTAGTTCATTAACCTACAGCCTTATCAAGGTGGGAGTAAAGAATTTGTTTCCAGCATGGAAACCAATAGTCACAAGCTGAGCAGAAATACTTACGTCACTCTTCCTGAACTTTGCTTTTAAGCTCTTCATGCTGATCACATTCAACCTTCCAAACCTTTGAGAAGCTTTTTATCCTTCTTCAATATCTAAACAAAAAGAAATAAAAATAAGATTCCAAATTGATATAATTCAGTTCACTGGCTGCTAAGTCTGACCTGAATTTGCATACCTATATCACTTTTTGAGGCTCTAGCCCTCAAGCTCTAAAATAGCTTAACAGCCAGTTAAGGAAACTTTCTGCTTCTCCAAAATTAAAAGCAAGCTTAAGTCTGACAGCAGAAGAACAGAGAAAATCTTTACCAAAAATTCAAGTGTGTATCATGCTAGACTAGCTACTTCTTCACAAAATTAGATGACTGACACGTTCATACATGTAGCAGCTTTCCCTGCCCACTGCCTATTTTAACATTGTCATTATGGCAGCCATTTGTAAAGTCTGAAAAAGAGAAATAGGGATGCAAAGTCAATCACTAAAACTTCATTATCCTACAACCAAGGGTCTGCACTAGGTAGCAGAAGCACCATCACTATTATACATACAAGTCTAAACACAAACCACATACAAAATTATGCTTGAACTACACATGACGTACTAGTACAGCTCAACACAACATAGCGGAGAGAACAAGAACAGAATTTATCACATGAAGAATTGTTTTATACTCTTCCCCATAAGAAACTATGTGTATCCTTGGAGTTATAACTGCTTCTGATTTGGCAGTGCACTACCAAACAGTTACGTTCCCCTTCCTCCCTTTCAAGTGAAGGAAAGCAGCAGTTGCACAAACATACAGAGCTGGCATTACAGAAAAGCTACAAGCTCTCACAGGGGAACAAGGAGCCAGTGCCTAGAGAGAAGTTTCCTCCAGAAAGCTACTACTACATATTACCAATCCAAGACAAAATGGGAAATAGCATATTAAAGAAGCATGACAATGTCCTTTTTCCTAGAGCACAACAGAAAAACTTAATGAAAAAGCAATATACATATGGACTCAGCAAAACAATCTATGCAAAAATATTCCAAATTTCAAGTTTCAGAATGTGCTCACTGGAATAGACAGTCATTCTCATCTACAAGTGTTAGCTGCTGTACAAATTCCTCTGAAAGAACAGTTTAAAGCAAAGGATGTTCAGCTGTATAAACTTCCTCCCCTCCCTCCACCCTAGGAAAAAAGGAGAAAAAAATATTACAAGTCTAGCCAGATAAATAAATAACTGAAATAAGGACTGAAGCGTAAATTCAAATAAGTCATACAGGGTCACTAACGTTTCACATCACTCTTCAGAAACAGTAGATTGCAGTTTGATAAGCACAGTGAGATTCAATTGTTTAATGAAAATAAAGTTTCATTATTATGAAGAAAGTTGCTATGCTCTACAAGATCACTCTACCATGAGTTTTAAAATGCAACTACAGAGTATCCTTTTGGTAGAATATATATAAATGCTTCGACAAAATAGAATACTAAGTACCATTCAGGAATAGCAATTTGTGCTAAGTAAACATGTAATTTAGTTCAGCCCCATATTTATCTGACAAACACAACTACATTTCTAAAAAACAAACAAACAAACAAACAAAGTCAAACAAAAACCAACAAACAAACAAAAGAATCACACTACATAACAAATTTACTTTCCACAGAACACACACCTCCAGTAGGTAATCTGGATAGGGTAATTCAGAGGGCAGTTAAAATATCATTAAATCCCATTAAATTACTCTAAATTAGCAGTCATTTTGAAGTCATATCAGATTCCTGACTGCTTTCAGGTATATGAATAAAGGGCTTTGTTGAAAGTTTTTGCCTTTCATCAAGAAGAACAGGCTTGTGGCACTTTGTTCAATTCTTTAGCATGCAAAAGAAAATAAAAATTAAAAAATGTAAAAACGTTTCACTCCCTGCCTTGTGATAATTTCTCAGTTTTTTTCCGAGACTGTATGGAATATTTGCAAAATAATAACAACAACAACAACAACAAACCACCTAATTTTGAAAAAATAAAAAAAGAAGGAATTATTTTAGGTTGCTCTGAGAGAAGAATATCACTTTTATTTTTTCTACTCCTACTCAAACTTTGGAGAAAGTGTTTAAATTACACAACAGCTGTCCTAACCTGTTCTGGAAAGGAGCCTGAACTTCAACAATAGCCCAATTATCTATTAAATCATTCTCTAGGAACACCAAGGATGATGAGTATTGCAAAGACAGAAATGCCAGTGTACAAACAGGACAATACCATTACACTTATCTGGCCTTCTTCACACAGCACTCCAAGGAAAGGGGGGTGGGGGAGGCGGTGGGAGAAGAAAAAGGCTAAAACCCAAACTGGTTTTAAAACTTGGAAAGAACAAAACAAGCTCACAATTTAAAGGACCTCTAACAGACAAGAAACATCATAAAATATCCCACAAATTCCAAAACTTTACCAGAGATTTTATTTTTAAACTTAAACATATTTGTATTTCAACTTAAACATAAACAAAGGTAAATCATTCAGCTAGGCCCGTTAATATAAAGAAATCCTGTGCATGGGGAATTGAAAAGAAGAAATCTTTCCTCACGTACAGATTGCCAAAGAATTGCCTGATGTAGGCTGTCTTTCCTCTTCCCAACCCCCAGCATTTTTGGCTCCTCAGAACAAAAGGTTTCTTACAGCTCCCATGGAAGATGAAGTACTCAACTATGGGACCATAGGGGAGATGACAACTCCTTGTAGGTATATATGCAAAGAACAGCTGCAAAGCTGACTCTCTTCTATGAGGAGCCTGTAATAGAGTGTAACAAGCTTTGCAAACACTCCCAATATGCTACTTTTCTCCCCTTTCAGGAAGGAAGAAGGGAGGTGAGCTGTGTTTCCATTAGAAGCCAACTTATTTTTCCCACAGGATACTTCACCTCTTGCATAAGTGCATTTTATGTATTGAAAGGGAAATTCAAGTCCTCAGCACAATTAGAAAAGCATGCACAAGCAGACAAAACCAGCATTTGGGGGTTTAATGTGTGTCACATCTGTATTTTTTTCCACAAGAGACAGTTAAACACAAATGCTAATATTACAGCTTGATCATAATGCACAAAATCTTTCTTCTGTAGAGATAAAAACCCAGCAAATGGTGAGGTTTGCCTCTTCTAGGCACCCTTTAAAGGAGGAAGTCACCTCTCCAAGGGTGTAATTATTGGAATTGATGCAAAAAGAGGTCAGCATCCTGATTCAGCAGAGCTTTATGACAACTGTTCATTTGCCAGAGGGGATAAAGGAAGGGCCATTAATACACACCTGGTTTACAAGATAGGAAACAAGTACTAGAAATTCACTAGGGAGCATCAAGACACTTCAAAGCAGTATTTCTGCAGTGAATCACAGGTATTAACAAGAAGCAATCTCTACTAATAGCGGTATTTCTCTGCTTTCAGAACAAATGGTATCATAAATACTGAGGGCTGTCATTCTGTAGCTGCAGCAAGTTGGCAGCAAAGAAGTGCTTAACTCTGGGGATTCTCAACAGATAATGCTGGTTACATGTTTTTAACCATTAGCTCCAAAATTAATTATCTAGTCCACTCTTTCATCTTCCTTCAGCTTAATGGTAAGAAATAGCTTTCACGAATACAAACCACCAGAACCCTCTTTAGGTTGCTGGTAAACCTACCTAGTTAAAACATGAGACACAGAAGTGGTGGCAATCTTTAGCCTCAATAATTTCATTGAAACTGTGTTTTAATACACAATACAATCTTCAGGTTTAATCATAGGAAACAGATTAGGATAATCTTCCCCGCTGATTTACAGTGAGGTTCATGCAAACCACAGTAAACAACTGACATATTTTTTCATTTAATTAAATTGCATTAAAATCAAAGCAAGGCCTTTCAGACAATGTTACAATTAACTCTTTGAATGGCCAAAGATCTGGTGATGCAACATTAAAGCAACCTTATTTTTACTAAGCAGAGCTAGAAGTTTACAGCAAAACGGTACACCATGCACACTGTTCATTTGAATGACAGTTACCCTTTATGGATAAGTGCTGAATTCAATTTAGGTGTCAAAAATCTTGCTCTTCTTTCAGAATACCCTGAGAAGCCTCCATCTCAGACCATGCCCTTCTGCAATAAAGCATGATTCATGTTGACTTATTTTCCATTCCCCTCACAAAAATACTTTAAAACATTTTTTGAACCTTGTGAGGTTACAGAAAAGAACTACAAACTTCATGCAAGATCTGGAAACATTAGGAGGGGAAAGAGGGGGAAAAACAAACGAATAAGCAAAAAAAAAACCAACCCAAACAAAAAACCCAAACCAATCAAACCTACCTACAGTCTGGACACCATACATTGACACCATACACTTAAATCTCCTTTGTGTGCGTACACCTATACACTCACAAAGGGAAAATAAGAGGCCACAGAAGTGTCTTCTCCCAAACCACAACACCACCATTTATCCTTTGGATGATCACTTCCTAAATCACAGGGCCTGCTCTTACCCAGAAGCACAAGCCTTTGCAGCAGCCATCACCACCAAGCAACCAGAGGCACCCACACTGCTAGCATCTCTTCTGCTGCTCACTTTCTGCACCCAATTTCTTAAATGCTTCGCATGCCTAAGTTCCCCTGACCTACTGCCCCATATGATCAACATGCCTAAACCTGAGCTTCTCCCTAGTATTGCCAAAGCCACAGGACCACCTGGAGGCACTAGTCATTGCCCAGCCTCTTTGCTTGCACATAAATGCAGCAAGCCCACACTGTCCTAAAAACACCCACTCAACACTTCATCTCTACCTTCTCAGTTCCATGCATCTGAGCATACTCTTCCCTCTATCTCTCAGGACAAAGAAGAGAAGCCTGTATGTTGTGACCAAAAGCAATGGGAACATTTCCTCACTCTTATCAGCATTGCTCAGTTTTTCCATCTTGAGTAACCCATCCACCTATCATAGAAAAAGTCAAATGGAACAGAATTTTTTTGAACTTAATGTCACCTACAAAGACAAATAAATCTTGTGTTGGTTAGTCTTCTGTTACTTACTACGGAAAACATACTGAAAAATGCACTGAGAAGCCCAAGTACTACACAAGAGTGGGTGTGATTTATATACAGTCAATCCCACTCTAAACAGAATCAGACATCAGAGATAGCAAGGGCCTTGGGTAACTTAGTGCAATCCCTGTATCTGTTCACAAATCACTGGCAAGGATGTGCTGAACTGTACAAATTTAAGCATTCGAACCCTAACGTTGGAGCTCTATAATACTGCGTCACTAACAAATCTGCTATAGCTCCTCCCTCCAGAAAGTTTTATATCAAGTCTCTACTCTTATACTTCCTTTTGATAGAAAGAATTTGCAGATGTTGAACTTCAATTTTCATGGATTCAGCTGAAGCAGTACCAGTCTTTATGGATGTTATACAGCCAATACAAACCAAGGCAAGACTGTTGATGAGGGGATACGTGCAGCTTGTCAAGCAGTTTTCAAAAATCATTTCTGGACAGCTAGGAGAAAGCATGCATCCACAAGGCCTTAGACACAGTGACTTACAGACTAGGGAAAAATCAAAATGTGCCATTGCCCCAGTTTGTTTACTTGGCATATTAGACACCACTCCAGGCAAAATCCTAGTTCAAGTGAAGTCCAGGAAAATTTGTCATTCACTCATTATATACATTACTCTGTTCTCACTCCAGTTCTTTTGTCTGGAAGTGTCTGTCAACACACAGCCCACTGAGGAGCACAGTAAAAGAGACAAGACTTGATGCATGAGCTGGGACATACCGTTGTCTTTCTCTGCTTTCAATTTCCCCATCTCTGCAATAAAAGAAAGTCCCCCCTCACGTGCCCCTCAGTTTTGAGGCCATATCCTCTGGTTTGATCACACATAAGATACGTTGCAGTCCGAGAACTCTTCCATGTTCAATGCTTACTCCAAAAGAGATAGATTAGAGTTGAAGCATCCAGCTACAACTAGAAATAAAGAAAAATGACACAGAGTCCCACTTGTGAAATTCCAGTTCTTAAATGAGAAAGCACACACAGGTAACAACTACTACTTATGTATACTACCCCCTTCCCAATATTCAGTATCAACTATCAATAGATGCTATGTTTCTATGCTCTTCAGAATGGGCAACATAATGTACGGGTGCAACATTACAAATCTACAAAGAGCCATAGCCTTAACTTTACAGATGAGTATTCTGAAACAGCCTAAGTCAAAAGGGTCATCTATTAGGGCAGGTGTTAGGAAGACAAGAAAATCAATTTAATTTACCTAAGACAACTGCCAAGCCCCACTTCCATAAATTTTGCCCTTATTCTTCTCAAAGGATTTACAATGGGTATCCTACTGAAAACTCCTGTGGTCTAGAAAACCTTTCAGAGACTGTGCTGATAACACAACTCCCCTATTCAGATTCCAGGTTCTTGGGTTGGGAAAATATTTTACCTGATGAAAATACAGTACCTTTTTAAACATTACTGGAAAATGGAAAGATTTTTGGGCATGTTTCCACCTCTTAAAAAAAAAACAAAAACAGTACTAGGAATTCAGATATTTTCTATTCTAGAAGACTATCAATACTATAAACTAGCAGAACATCACCAAGATCAACACTTACAAACTAATGATAATCATTAACTATGATTATTTTTACCTGATTTTATTCGAGTTGTTGGCAGCAGTACTAGGTGCCGTATAAATATTAGAGAAGATCCACTGTTCAAGATATTTCTCCCAGCCGTCACACACACCTAGGAATCTCTAGATCTCACTTAAGAGTTAACATACTGGTGTCTCGGGCAAGTCCTTGTAAACGAGGTTAGAAAGCACTTGAGAGACAAACTCCCCAGAGACATTTCAGGGTGTCCCAGTGCCTTCAGAAAGCCAAACATCTACAATAGCTAACAGTAGCTCTCTGCCTTTCGGCAGTTACAAGGAGAAGTGGAACATCCTCAGCTAATGAAGTTAGAGAGTCATATTAAAAACATCATACAAATTCTTTTTCTATTGTAATGGTTGAAGAAATCTGGCCCTACACTTTACACATTCCCCCTATAAATTCACGTGAACAAAACCATACATCTTGTTTAACAGTATTTTGAATATCAGCAATGGCTTCCAGGCAAAACCAAAAGAAAACCATGGCAGCCTTAGAAAATATACACAAGTTATCACAGCCTTAATTCAAAATGCAAGATCTGACTGCAGAGGAAGGACTTCTGTCGTGGTTTAGATCTAGTATTTCCCAAGCAAATACACTAATCATTCAGACAGAGGATCTCTCCTCCAGAGGTGGTCTCAAGTCCAGCATACCAACAGCTACCACCACCACCTCCAGCCATTACTGGCCATCCTGTTCTGGCTGCCTTTCTTTCACTGCTGCATATTTCCACTCCAGCAGTCCTTGGCAAGTACTTGGACTGGAAACTCGCCCAAAGGGCAAGTGGAGATCTTCAGCTGTTTTCACACTTCACCAGGCTCTCATTTGTCTCTGGTAGTTTGACACTAGTGCACTCTGCTCTAATGTACTGCCTGAATTACCATTATTTCCACTACTTACTCTATACCCTAAAAGTGCATTATTAGATGACCCTCAAAATATAAGGAGCAGAAAGGATTGACAAGTCTTATAAGAAGCCCCAATCCACCTCAAACGCAGAGCTAGCACCTATGTGCATTCACAGGCCCCTAGACAGTAGCTCCTAGGAATATAGTCAAGGGAACAGGCTTCTCAGACATGCTGGAAGCATGCACACAGCAGGAGGGACAGTTACTTGAAACTATAACCCCAGAAGTTGTTATGAATCCCTGTGCTCTCACCTTGGGATTTTCAGTAGTCTCTGCCCGTAAGCAAGGCACTAAAACTTTGCATTGTTTTGTTCTAGTTTTTCTTTGGTTATTTTTTTATCCCTCTGTAGTTATTTCAAGTATTATCCCTGTGCAAAGAGAACTAGCCCACAATCAGCTCTCAAAAGGAATGTGATTAGGGTATTGTTGCAGTAGGATTTAGAAACTGCCAACATCTCACACAAGAACTCTGCTTTTATCTTTCTCCAGGCACTGCTTCGCCCTCAAAAGAGGCACTGACTCCGGATCACAGAGGGAGAAAAAAGTAACATAGAAGGGAACATATAACAAAAACAACCAGGAGGGGAAAAAAAAAAAAAAAAAAANAAAAAAAAAAAAAAGGCAAGTGAGTGAACCCTCTTGTGAAATGCTTACTTTGTTTTAGAGGACTAGCACCCTCCAAGTTCATAGTGTCTTCTTCACTTAATGTTGTTCATCTCTTGGTTCAGGAAAGGAGAGGGGAGGAGGAAGCATTTTATTGTTTTGCTAGCAGATGCATTCTTGGAAGAGAATAGCACTGGGCCAATATTTTTAAAGACTGGAAAGACGGACGTCTGCTACTGCCTACTGACTTACTGGCACTAAACTTGGCTTCAGCTCAAGAGAACCCTGAGCTCATATCAAGCCTCATTCTACTCAAATGCTCTTTCACTCTAGTTCATATGCCTGTTATGCAATTCTTCTATTAGTAAATAAAGTCTCATTGACAGCTTTCCATGAGTGTCCAAAGACAAGAGCCAAACAAGTCACTGACAGGTATGTGGTAAATTCATCTACCCCTAGTTAATCTAGGCCACCAGAAGGCCTTTCTAAAATAATATATGTGTAGTGTCTGGCATTTGATTTTTTGGTTTGGGGATTTGTTCTTTTGTTTTCACACAC
This sequence comes from Chloroceryle aenea, assembly GCA_013399075.1. Taxonomy (NCBI): domain Eukaryota; kingdom Metazoa; phylum Chordata; class Aves; order Coraciiformes; family Cerylidae; genus Chloroceryle; species Chloroceryle aenea. The sequence goes on along the minus strand of VWZY01001522.1, from coordinate 210,113 downwards.
TAACCTGCAACTGACTGTGATACAGAAATTTTTAAAAATTTTTAAAAAGGAAAGAAAGAAAACAAAGACGAAAGCTTCTACAAGGTAGCACTCTCTCCACTAGATTGCAAGCTATCTGTATCGGTTCTGTAATACACGTGCTCTAATTCACTACAGAAACAAACCAGAGAATTAGCCAAGGTGCAGCAGTGCTGATAAAGCAGAATTTCACTAGTCTTTTCACAAGGAGAAACTTAAGAATGTCACAGGTGGCAACAGCAGACTGCCGAAGGCTTGTGCTGCCAAACGCCGTGCAACATCTTCCGCGTGCTCTGCTGAAAGTTAGAAGCACAGGTTCCTGGTTCTACTTGATGCCATCCAATTAGCAGACTAAGCTACAGAAAACCTTGATCTTTCCGGCTCTCGCTGCCGGGCGTCCGCGGGGCAGAACCCGAGGCGGCCGGCAGCGGCGCGCGGGGAGCCCGGGAACACGGCCGCCCTTCGGCAGCCAGACCGAGCTCCCACTAACACCCCGGCAGAAACCGCTCCGCACGACCGCCCAGAAAAGGTCGTCCCAGGGGGCACCTCTTTCAGCGGAGCGAGGCAATCTGAGGTTCCCGTCCCGGGGGA
>VWZY01001522.1:180818-190846 GCA_013399075.1 Chloroceryle aenea | reverse complement strand
CTCCTCATGTTAAGGTGGAAACTCTTGTGCTCCAGCTGACATCCATTTTCCTTTGTCCCCCTCTTCTTGTTAACTGATGCTGACATGGAGTCTTCCCATACCTGTTGTTGTCTGTAGGACTAACATTGTTAGTGCAGCCAGTCTATCAGCCCAGCAATTATCACCCTAAAAACAGTCATTCTGAGTTCCTTTAACAAGTATAACTGTATGGAACAAACATTGAGGATATATTACAAAGTGGATGTGGGAGGTTGTTTTCTGGATGTGAAAGCGCAAATAATCCTCTTTTGAATATAAATGTCAGCTCAGTTCATATGTGTGCACTGAAAACAGTTTCGGAATTTATTATTTTGTTGTTGTTCTGTTTTTCAAATGGTCCCTTTCAAAAATTGTCTTCTTTTTCTCCCTATTTTTTTTTTTTGTGGATCCTTGTCCCTTTGTGTATTTTTCTTACACGCTGTTCAATTTCTCCTTTTCCTTCTCTGTTCTCTCATTCCCTCTCATTAGAGGTGTTTTTCTTAATAATACAAGAGGAGAAAGGTTAGTCATATCCACATAACCATACATTCCTACCATTTTTGAACATCCTTCACTTTATTCCATTCCTGTGGGCCGTCTGTGACTTTACTTACAGAGCACCCTATAGTCACTGTATGCCTGTCAGTGAGCTGTGCCTGAAACAGCTCACGGCCAAGCTCCTTTTTGGGTTGGTAGCTACTCAGTGCTGATGCCTGAGTAAAGATGACTGCAACCTGCCATAGACCTTTGTTAACACAGGCTGAAGCCATGCTAACACTGAAGCAAAACAAAAAGATTTTGATGCAGTGCTCAGGTCTATGCTTCAGCTGTGGTTAGTTTACTAATGCAAATACCACGTGGTGCAGCAGCCCAGAGAGCTGTTTTCAAGCTCAACATATAATTGCTGTGTTTCCCAAATAGTCCTTCTATCCAGCATGGATGCAAGGTGAGCACGTGAAGTTCTCCTAGAAGTTAACTATATGGGGTACTTCCACCTTTTGGAGGGAAATCTGCCACTGATGTAGGCTCACTTGTTACAGACTTTTTAGAGCAACTGTTTCTGCCTTTATTCTGTTTTCTTCTTAAACATACTCCTGCATTGTATATTTAATGAGGTCAAAACATTTTAGCACTTTTTTACTGATAAGTGTTTATGGGTGTTCTATAACTACTTGAGCAAATTAACTTGGCCATAGCCAGTAACTGTACAGAGTCCCAAATTAACTGGTAAGCTGGAGGTCATCTATTACCTATAGTTTGCATTAAGACAAAGGGGTTGCAAACATAATATATGTGCAGAACTGACAAATTAAAGGGACAAAATGGATTTTAAAGATTACATGAAACAGTAGACATGGAATTTCTACTGCAAATAGTGACAGAAAAAGGAAAAATAGTATTCAACAAAAGCATAAAAATTAAGGGAAGGTAATTTTTCCAGGTTTTATGTCTATCAATGAACATCCCTGGCATCATTTGTCAAGCAACTCTCACAGACTGGCTTCTAGAGCTCACCTGTGAGTGGTCTGCAAGAGACCAAAGATCAATTACTATGTCCTCATTGTGCATATTAGTTTTTAAAAGTCCTTCTCTTGTGTTCTGGAAAAGCAATTGAAAAAGCCTCTCTGTCCATTCAATGCAATCACAGGCTCCATAGACAAAGATTCCTGATGCATTGAAATCAATCTTCCTGTGATATTCCTCCCCCATCACAGGCAGCACAGTAAATCCTGATTTGGCTCCAGAGACCTGCCCTGGAGAGCTGCTTTTAGAGTCCTTGCAAGCTCCAGTGTCATCAACGTACATTCAGAGAAATGTAAAAGGGAGTGACACCAGGAGCCAGCATCTCCTACCTGTCCTCGGGGGAGGTGGGTGAAAAGAGAGTTGCCAGTCTGTAGTTTCTGGCAAAACCAGGTACTTTGGTATGTGTCTAATTGCAAAGGGAATTGCTGGCCTTCAGCTACAGACCTTGCCCTTTGTTAGTCCCTTTTTGCTTTTCCTACATCTCCTGAGGCTCCACATCTTGTCATGCCTACCCAGAGGTGACCGATAATGTATTGGCCTTACACTGATTTAGTTCAGCCTTGTCACAGATAATCGCAGCATTGACAGAGGAGGAGGCTGCTTTGGGAGCAGAATAACTTTTCAGCCCATTGCCCTCATCTGGGATGTACACGTGTTTTTTGAGTTATGAAAGTCCATACACTGGTGCTAGTGGATATTTAAAAGTTGTGTATATTGATAATTGTGAGGAAAACCAGAAAGAATCAGATCTTCTGATTGCTTGCAATAAAGAGTGCTTGATTTGTGAAAATCATGCAATTTTTTTTGCCTCGCCTTTACTCTGGACAGACAGGCACATGAAGCCATAAATGGTGTGCTGGAAAACTCCCAAATTCTTAAGTCAATAGGCAAGTTAGTCTCAAGCAATATCAGATTAATCCATCTCAAATAAAATAGAAATGAAAGCCACAGAGCTTGACTGCATTTTCAAAGGGAATTTCAACTGCCAGCCATCTAATTATGTTTACACTTTTCTATGCCCAAAATGCAAGTCATGGTACACTGGTGGAACAGGAAACTTTCACATTCCACAGGGTCCAGAAGTCACAGAAACAACTCTGAAAAGTTCACATGGCAGGTCTGCTCATCCTGCATTACTTCAGTCAAGGACCATCCATTTGTGAACTGGGAAACTCATCACCAGAGCAGCGCTAGAAGGACAGCAGACATGCCAGAAGGTGTGCCAAAACACTGCTTAGGGCAGTGGGAGTGTGCAAGTGAGTTGCTGTTTAAAACCATTAGCTGTACAACATGAATGTACTCATTATTTACTGAGAATATTACAGTTAGATAATCCCTGCCTAAGATTATTTTTAATTGTCAGATATCCTTTATTACAGATACAGAAGAAATCTTGGCTTCTCTCATTTCCTTGACATGATAGTACTTAAAAATTACCGAAGTCAAGCACTTCCTAGTATAATGAATATAAATTCTTCATGGCAAAATAAAAAGTTGTTGTTCTTTCCAGGCATGACCACAGGTCCATTTAGACTGTCAGACTTTGTTATTCTGAGTAAATTCATCAAATAGAGTTTTTAAATTAGAGAGGAGACAGAATCAGAAACCTGGATCCTCACCAACACTGACCTCGGGCATGTTTCAATTATTTTCAAAGCATTTCAGCTGGCCCACTTTTTATAAAAAAGACCGAACCTAAAACCTTGATCTGGACATGCTGAAACTGCAAAAGGATTCAGTTTCAAGTCTAAACAACATAGCCTGAGTTTGCAAACAGCTGAAAACAAGTTTGACATTACAAAATGACGACTTTGGGTGACTCCATTTTGGGGTGATGGATACGAGATAAAATTAAAGATCCTGATATTTTGAAATGTGCTTGGAATGTTTCCAACACCCAGTTATTTTAGATAGATTTGTACCTCAAATGACTTATCTCCCTTTAAATACTTTTTAGTCTATAGAACTTTTAATGGTGGACAAGACCTACTACAAATTCACTGTTTCAGAGATAACTAATGGATGTAATAACAGAAGAATGGTGATTCTATATATTTGAACTTATCTGGCACACTTTAAAGTATTTGGAAATTTAATTCAATGCATACAACTCTATGCTTCTGCTTTACGCCTTTTCAGCAGTAGACTATATCATTCACTCAGAGATGTCCACTTCGTTTTTACCCTTCTATATGTGCTAAGTAAATCCTATAAGTAAGAAGAAATCCCCACAAGTATATATATGCTGTACCTTTGACTTGTGATCCAGAGGGTGTCCCAGAAAAAAGCAAGCCATCCGTCACTTTGGATAAAGTGCTCCTTTAGCCCTCAACAACATCTGTCAAGCTGGATAACATGAAGGCAATGACCCCCTGCAGATCTTGCTGGTCTAATGGTATCATAACAATAAAGCTTGGCCAAAGTAAAATTCTGTTCTGATTTGCACCTTCTCAGTTAGAGCTCTGATCATAAGGAAATTACCCTTGTATAAACAGCAACAGAACTCAACCCTCAAACAGAAAGACCATTTTCAAGTTAAATCATCTACAGTACTTAATATTGATTATACTGCCCACTACATTTCAAACTAAATGTCTTGCTAATAAAAGTCTGTTATAGTCTTTCAGCAGAGCAGTCTTTGCTTGCTTCCAACTGTCCTTAAAATAGCATTGAACCAAGACTTTTGCTGTAACAGTGCTGGTGTTTACTGTCCTTTCTTTGTTAATGGCTGTGCTTTTTATATGAGCACAAAACATGCATTTTTCATTTTCTTAGAACACTAAGAAATCTTTTTACAGAAACTGCTGCCTAAGCAAATTACAAGTCTATATTATTTCCATTGAGAGATCTTACTTTCCCAGTGTCGAGCACTTTGGTGGTGTGTTAGGGAGTCCAGAAACATGAAGTGAAAATTGTTCTTGTGACCACAGAAGCATTTTAGATTTTTCTGGTGAGGCCTATATCCAGGTCATTTATAGTATGTTTGCTTTATTCTTCCTTTTTCCCTTGATAAATTATAGAATCATAGAATGATTTAGGTTAGAAAGGACCTTTAAGATCATCATCTTAAAGGGATAAAGGGATTTATAAGAGATAACAGATTTCTTTCTGAAGATTGTGGTCTAAATGAGAGCAGAATAATTTTCACAGGACTTACGTTACACTTTGCCTTACTGAGGAGAAATAGACCCATCTAAATAGTAGCCGCATCAGCTGTCCACAACTACCTCAATGTCTTTATGGGGCTTCTTGCTGTCCAGTACAGTTTAAAGTCAATGAGGACCTGGTAGGATAAGAGACAGGGCAAGTGAAGAGAGATGCAAACTCTCATTCAACAAAGTGATTCATTTCACTTTTGCTCCACACAAAGCTCTTGGGAATGAACTAGCTATCTTGGGCCCAACATAGTAGTGCAAAGTTACAAAAGTTTACAACCATCTATATTAAAAACACACTCACATACATGGCCTGAGAACCTAATTTATGTATGCAAGCAGGTTAGGAAGTTATTGGGCTTTTTGTACACAGACTACAGACCTATGTCAAAGTGAACTTCACATTTACAATTCAGGTTTTCAGTAACTTTGGGTGAAATTTCACATAGTCATGTAATCACAAACCAACTTTTTCATGCGTTGCAGTTGTGTGTCTATGTTCTAGCAGCATTACAGTTTACCTGGTTGTGTGACCATGGACCAATAAGGACCAGGTCCCACTATATGAGGCCTCTGACTGAGTATGTCTGTCTATATACAGTCACAGTTTTCTTTAACTTGTTTACCATGACATCTACTTCCTATTTCACTGAGCTCGAAGGTGTCAAGTGAGGGTCCTTGTATTTTACTGAAGCTAAAAAGATGTCACAGCACAAACACTCAGGAAAGGGATGATAACACAGTGCTTTATTTGCATTAGTTATCTTGAATGAAAAAAACAAACAAACAAACCACCGAATCCAACAGTCCCACTTGGACCACTTCCAACTGCAGAGGATTGTAAGGATAAAGCCAGAGTAAGAGTTTACTCAGGGAAAAATAAGACCTGGCTTTTCATTACAAAGCTGGAAACAAGGTCATGGTAAGTACACAAAAGAAAAAATCTCCTTCATTGCTTCACTGGTCTGTCCTTTACCTGTAATTCCTCTGGCCTGCTCTGTGCTGGAGATGCTGGGGTATGCATACCAGTGTCCCCTGCCCAGCAACCAGATAATCCAGTAAGACCAAAGTTTCCCTTCTGTTCCCCCAGTAACAGCTCTCTAGCTATACTGGCCCTTTCATGACCATGGAAAAGCTCCATGGCTTAATCAGGACCATGATAATCAAGTCCTATAGAGATTCTGAGTCCTGAGCTTCCCAGTTAGAATCACCATTGTCTTACATTTTCTCCAACGACTCCTCTCCAGACAGCACAATATGCATGGGAAAACCCTTCTCAGATCCACCATGTTCACATTCTACTGTGTATTTACGGTAAACCACTTCTATTTTGTTTACTGGTTTTGGTTTGCTACTAGAGACCTCACACCCTGACATGAGCTTTGTTATGCCACTGGGCTTGTTGACTAAATTACCTCTGTCCCAGCTTGCTGTGAGTTGCAGCACTTCCCTGCATCACAGGCTAAGATGTCACTGTAAAGGACTCATGTTCAACCGGTTGAGTTTGTTACTCAGCACTGGGTCTAGAAGGAGAAAATAGGAAAAGACTAAGGCAGGAGCTGTGTGATTAGAATTGGGAGGAAAGTATCTCTGCATTAAGGTCTGGATGGGATAACGAATAAAGGTGGTTAATGGTTTGCAGGCAAATTCAAATTCAAGCTCTCAGACCTCGATTGGATTTGAAACTATTCATGAAGGGAAGGTGAAAGTCGGATCAAACTGATGAGGCTGGGATGGGACTCATCCCAAGGAACTGCAAAGGGTTAAGGCTGATGCTAGCAGGGACAGGCAGGCTGCCTGTATGCTGATGCTGCAGCAGGGCTTGGATTAATCCCAGGAGCATTCAGAGATAGTGGAGCTGATGAACTGGGCTGTGTTTTAGAGGTGGTGCTGAGCTAGAGGAATTGAGTAATTCAGCTCTGTTTCAGTCTGACTTTGCACATGTGGACTGTGAATCCATTTCTTATAACATCCTCACTTGCCAAGAGTCAGTAAGCAACTGGTCAGACAGATTTTCTGTATCTCTTGGTCTCCTGACTGGCTGTGACTGCATCTCTATCCAGATTCCAAGTCAAAGAGTGGATCTGGAGGGGAAAGGTGAAGGTGAAAATATTGTGTGTGCAAGGAGCAGGGGTGTAAGCTGTTTTTACTTGACCATCCACAGAGATTTTGAGCCCATGTTGGATTTTTGACCAGTGTCAAAAGTCAGTTATTTGCAGCTGCTCAATGTATTTAACTATGTATTTCAGGGCTGATACTTGATGTTACATGAATCATGCTGAGACAGCAAATAACTTTTCATTTGTTAGGTTGCACAAATCTATCACTGCTTCCTCAGAAGCAGAATGTGTAACTTCATTTCAGATTGTCTCTTCCAGAACTGTCTGGACATGCCATAAATCTGGCTTCTGCTGCTTACACTCCTCTCACCAGATACACTCCTCAAAATGCTGTTCATTCTCAGTTTCATTTCTCCATCCTCTCCTAGTGCTCCTTGAACCTTCTTGATCTTCTATTCTTGTTCAGTGGGTTCATCTTTATCCTCTCCAAAGGGACTGATCTTCACATTGGCTGATCTTTACATTATTGCGCCTTATATCTTTCCTCCTCTTACTTGAAGATCAGAGTCTCCATTCCCGAGCCAAATTTTGTAGGTGCTTTTCCCAACAGCTACACCTGCATAACCGGTTCATACCCACGCTCCTGATTGTATCATCCTCACACGTCCCTGTTATTCATGCTAAAACGTTTATAGTGCCACATGTGATGTTACGTGTTGGGGCAGGTCAATGAACTCCTCTGTGTTAAAAACCTATGTGGAGAAGGAGAAAAAGGCATTGCCCATTGCAATTTGCTTCAGTGCACCTCAGGCTGCTGCATAGGAATAATGTGGGGGTGGAGATGGGAGAGGAATGAGTGCTGGGAGCACTTGAAAACCACAGGCTTAACTTCCTTTCCTCAGACAAGCCTGTTGCTCTGGGCATGAGTCTGTGCTGTGTATGGTGAGTGGAAACAACATTACCTTGCCTGTGCTTAAGGCTGCTTGGAAGCTGTATGACTGGGTTTGTATGGCCCAGAGTCCAAACTAATGACCTCCGTTAAGGACAGGTTATACTGAACCAGCATCAAACCACCCTCCCCTGTATTTCATCTATTTACTCACTGCTGACATGGACAGAATTGAATTCCTTTCTCTCTGTCTGTCTTCCTCACACAGTGCACAGCACCACAGGGGTTCCAAATCAACTGTGTCCAGCACATTTTTTCCTGTGATTTGGTGTGCATTCCTTGGATGTCAGCCTCATAGACTTAGCACAGTTTGTGCATGCGGATGCCTATACTGGTGCTACCTAGCAGATCATGCTAGCTACTTCACTACTTCTTCCATGGCAAAGTATTTAATAGGGGTGTAAATAATAATCTTATAAAGAAACAAAGTTGGAAATGTCTGGGATGGACAGAAGAAATGAAAATTCAGTACCCAATGAGATCCTTCCAGGTGAACTTTTAGACACACCTAAGGAATTGAATGGAAAATTCCATTCATATTATAAAATGCTATAGACTGGTTTAATTTTTTTTGTAGGAAGGCACTAATCTTCTTGTGAAATTGACTTGGCCCTTTCCAGAATGTTCCTTAGGTGCATCTGTTTATTATCTCATTCTGATGGGTAGTTTTCTGAAAATGCTCATTCAAAATTACACTTTCTGTCCATTGGTCTGATGGCAAAATTAAATAGAAATGTTAAAAATAGCAATTTATTTGTGTATTGGTGAGAGGAGATCCAGAGTTAAAGACTAAAAGGTTGCTTTGCTACAGGGACTGGAATTCTTTGGCATGCCAACAAAGTTGCCAGCTGGCTATAATAGAAGAAAAATGAGCAGAGCATCTGCAATACATTTACAGTCAGGATAGAGGGAGGAGGGAAGCAGCTTTCAGAGTTTATCAGTGGTATGCAGAGGTCAAAACGTTTATAAAACCAATTTGATGTGAAAAACCCTTATGAGAAAGAGATTTTGAATATTCTGAACAAGTCCCAGGCTGATGACTTGTATCTTCCTAAGTCTGCTTTGGTTCCCTCGGGAACCAGGCAGAGGAGAAGAGAGATGCAGTGGGTGGAAGGAGGAGGAGGCTGAAGGAAGACAGTTCCTGTGTGTAAAGGTGTATGACAATGGNCAGATAGAGGATTTCCAGGAATGGGGAAGTTTTCCAGCATTTGTAGTCACTGCTGGAGCACAAGGGGCTTTCCAACATGCAGATTCCTATTTCCAACACTGACTCAGAAGGAAGGCTAAAGAGGATGGGTGGTTTAGCCTGACTCTCCCCCGGGGGGTGAAATGTGAACTTTAAATCCCCTGGTTTAGATTAATTCAAGTTCTCAGTTATGATGGGTATGAAAGACAGTATGAAGAAAGTTTTGTGTTCCCACTTCTCTGCTCTCTTTTCTCATACATTAATTACAGGTCAGTTCAGGGTGTCAGCTCTCACCACCACAGAAAGCATGCAGCTCCTGATAGCCACTTTTCCAAGACAGAGAGAGCTAGGGCTTTTCTGGAGAGGAAATTTCGAATTTTATTGCCAAGAGAATTCAATCTATTGTTTTCCCTGTTGTGTTTCTGACCAGTCTCTATCCAACATTTCAGTGATACTTAACCAGTTTAGCCAGAAGTGAGGTGCTTGGGCTGGCAAGGGTGGATGAGAACGACTGGTGTAAGAAAAAGTGATGTTTGCACAGTTACTGGGCAACACAAAGAAGTGTGGAGATCCTTGGCCGAGAGTTGCACAGCCCATCATTGGGTGAGCTGTAAACCAGCAGGATTGTGCAGCAGCAATCTCCCACTGCAGCCATTTCTTGGGGATTAGTCACTGACTTCCCAGGAAACAGGACCCAGTCTTGAAGGTCCAGAACTTTGTTGCCTGGTTTGTGTGTGATGGTTGGGGTCATTCCTCTGAAGCAAATGCAGACACAGAACTGATTAAAGCAAGAGACTTTGACAGCTTTCCTCCATGCCCTGACTGAGTACTTTTCTTAGACGGAGATGTGTGAAAGCACACTCTAGACCTTAGCCATGAGCAATACCAACTAGCTACAGGCATAAGACTACCAAGGAGTAGTGGCAACATCTTGTTCCTAATCTGTGCTTACACTGCTTGCAGCTGCAGTGTACATTATAACCATTTTCTGACTACACTCAATGAAGTTAATTAATCCTAAGAGACCAAAACCACAGCAGGACTAGGTTGTCTACAGTCAGATTTCCCTCCTCTCCCTACCCTATTTTCCTTAACAAATTGCCCCACCCTGAGGGTGACCTGAAGTCCAGGTCTAC
>VWZY01001522.1:162849-179408 GCA_013399075.1 Chloroceryle aenea | reverse complement strand
AAGTTAATTAATCCTAAGAGACCAAAACCACAGCAGGACTAGGTTGTCTACAGTCAGATTTCCCTCCTCTCCCTACCCTATTTTCCTTAACAAATTGCCCCACCCTGAGGGTGACCTGAAGTCCAGGTCTACCCTGACCACTCTCCCTTCAGCTGTTTGAAAACACTAACATAAAAACTTGTGGTAAAGTGCTTGAGTTAAAAGTGTATGGTCAAGGTTGTCAAAATTAGTAGGCCATGTACCTGACCTCCCCTAAAATTACAGGAGCTTATTCACAGCATCCTGCTGGTAATTTCAGTCCTGCAAAAACTGAAATCAAAAAGATGTTGTGAAGTGGTGGTTCTCATCAAAAACTACCAGATGCTCCGTGTGTGGCAAGCCTGGGTAAGTGACTGATGAAAAGTGACTGATGAAAAGTACAAGAATAACCTTTGCTGTTCCTCAAGCACCCAACAGTAAACTTTCCTGGTATTTACAAGTCACTGTACTGCCCACCTAATGCCCCAAGGCATGTGTTTTGAGATAGGAGGAACTATGGAAAGTCTTAGAGCAGGCAGCCACGACTGGTCTGTGCAAGGCATTGCAAAGCCTGGAGGGCTGGTATGCAGGATGCTTTTCTTCACCTCTCATATAGGAGGATTTGATGGGGAATAGACTCTGAGAAAACAATGACAGTTGACCAGTCTGTGGAGAAGGGATTAGAAAGAAGGAGAGAGGAGAGAAAAAAGATGATAAAAGAGAAGGAATGTTGTTCTTGGAAGCACATTTTAGAGAGGAAGAAGGTCATGTAACAGCCATGGGCAATACCACTTGCATCTTTCATAANTTGCTTTTCAAACCATTACACAAGGGAAAACAATACCATGATTCACCTCATAGCATGATACCACCACTCTTGGACAAAGAGACAGTGAGGGTCAGGGCTGGCTGTGCATCTATGTTTCTTGGACAGTTACAAGACTGCTGCCCTTGTGATTTGATTTACCCAGTAAATTAAGACATATTCCCATGAATACCACTCCACAGTGCAGTTTACCACATAAGATGTTATTTTCCTACATCCCTTTTAAAAACAGGGTGCAAACTCACTCTTGAGACTCCACTGGATGCAGGCAGCCCTGCTCCACTCCTACCTCTTTGCAACGAAAAGGGATGCGTGCTGCCTAGGGAGCCCAGTGGCCAAGCATGACTCCAGTTCTGAGGTACCAGCAGTGCAAGAAGACGATGCAGAAAATGGCTATGTGAGTCCATATAATGCTTCAGCATGGTGCATAAAGCTGGTATCAGCATCACTTTGATGTTCCTGAGTTTCATTGCATTTGAAATTGCAATTACTGCCCAATTATATGTTGTTCCTGTATCTGGGACTCCTGTTTGTGTCCATAATCTATTTAACTACGCCTGTTTCATCTTGCGTGAAGCCAAATTACTTGCAAAACCATTTAGACCTTCAGTGCCTTCTCCCAGGCCTCTTTTCATACCTATCACTTTGCCATTGACCTTATCGACAAGAACTTTGTGTGTCTCTGATCTGCAGCAGGCATGCAGGAGCAACACAAACCTTTCTGCTTCCTTCAAAGTCAATGCCTCTTGCTCGGTGATGGGGTTTCTTGGGGCACAGTGTTGCTTCAAAGAACAAATTCCATCTGGAAGATATCTGATAGCTCATTGTCTGGCAGGAATAATTTCCTTTAGGTAATTTTTATTTTTTTTTATACACTTGGCAGGGACGACAGTTTCAGAAACAACTTTCTGCATAGAAGTGTTGGCACAGAGTGTTTTTCTGTTGCTTTGTCTCCAGAGTCTCAATAGGGGACATATGGGGTGACTGTTCAGATGGGGACCTCTTAACAGAAAATGTGTCCTCCTGTGAGCAGTTCCAAAGCATGTGAATCTGTCAGGCTTCTTGGTGTCTTCACACAGAGCAGCAAAGTCTGTGCCACTTGTCTTACAGTGTGAGAAAAACACTGTCAAATATAAATGGGAAGGTACACCAAGCACTGATGAAAAGGGAAGTCCAAGAGCTATTAACTCAATTATTTCATTATTCTTCTGAGTTTTTTTCATGGGTCCTGTATTCATGTTCCATGAGGTTTTTTGGTGACCTATTTTCTCGGCAAGTCACAGACTCCATGGATGGGAAGTAATAAAGAATAAGCAGTCATCTCTCTCAGATGTGGGCTGGTGGGCAATATCACATCCCAGAACAGCTGTGACAGGAGCAGGCAGCTGAACAGCCACTGCCAAACTCCAGTAACAGCGACAGAAGCACAGGGCAGGAGGTGGCCCACAGAAGGCTCACCACTCTGGTTTCCTCCACCACCCACAAGGGGTGGCCTGAATGATTATCTCCCAGACGTCCACATACCACAGCCTGCTTTTACTTTAAGGCAACCACAGAAAGATTTATTTGTCTAAAGGAAGGATTTTAACTTCTTACTGCTGCAACTGGTCAGTGGATTGCTCCCTTGTGTAGCAACCTACCAGGTGGTCTAAGCCTCCTAAATCAGGGAGCTCTGAGACTGGGATGTTGTTATTAATTCATCCTTTTCTTGGGAGTGATGGCCACCTGCCTTATCAGAGGAGGTAACACCCTAAATCACTACAGCTGTTCCAGAAAGGATCAGGCCCCAGCATCTGTTAGAGAATTTAGTTGTAAGATCTCCCCAGTTTCAGTACAACTGTGTTAAAATACCTTTGCTTCGGTTGGTGCCCCAGACACTCACAAGCATCATGTCACCCTTGTTTCTTGTGGTCTAAGTCTATACCCACACTGTGTTCCTTGCAGTACTAATGACCAGACCTTTTGCACACACTGGGATGTTTCTATTTCTATCACAGTCTCCAGAAAAACTGACACTGTCTATGGGCTTTATCCTTCCAGAGCTCTGCTTCTTTGGCATGCGTCATGTGGAAATGCAATCAAAGCAAATACTGATGCTGCAGGAAATGTGCTTGGCAGTGTGAAGACATCATTCTCCTCGGTCCGGGAGCTCTGCTCTCTCTCTTCATACTACTAGCCCCATCTTTTCTGGGCTGTTACATTTTGCCCTTAAAACTGTCCTACTCCATACCTTAACCAGCAACACTGACTCCATTTAATTTTAGCATCTTTGCCCTGAGCTATGTAATGGGCCATTATTTATTACTTATTATTCTGTAAAATATGTTAAAGCTTTAAGAAGATACATGGCTACACTTCTGTTCTGATGCAGCAAACCTTGCTTCTCTTCTCTGCCAGAAGGTTACAGAATGTGTGCCCTGTTTAGAGAAGAGGAGAGGAAGGAATGGGGGGGCAGGGAGAGGAGATAGGTTGCAGACTCCACAGAAAACACCTTCAGAAGAAGATCTGATTTTAGGTGTCTTCTCATTTTCCAGCATTTCAGTTAGTTTCTTGTTCAGTGTCTGTATAAAGTCTCCCATGGTGTGTTTGTTTAATCATTGCAGAAAGTGGTGCTGGGGAACCACAAAAGGCATTTTTCTAATAATAAACACTCCCATTCTATTAAGTGACATGGAGCACACATAACTTTGCCTGGATTTTCTTTGGGTCCAGCTGTCTAGAGCCCTGTTTATCCCCTTCTGGAATTCCTGCTAATTGTGCTGAAAGCTGAGACCTCTGTTTGGACTACACTTTTCCAAATACACAAGAATACTTGATATCATTTTATCACAAGAGAAGGATGGAAAAACTTGTATCTTTTAACAAAATCATTGAGCTGGGAAACCTAAAGACCTTTGTAATTACAGAGTGGATACCACTCATTTAATTTCAGTCATCTAAAAGCCATGTCATTTTACCTAAGCTATTTTTCTGGTCTCTCTCTATAATCAGTGGAAGGAGATAAGCCTGTCTGGGGATGACTCATTCTGTCTATTTTAAGGTGGGGTGAATCACCCCTTTGCAGCTGCCTTTATCTATCTGTTGACTATAGAAGGAATCAAAACAAATCCCTTAGGCCAGAGATACCTAATCCAAAGTGGCTAGAGTTACATCTAGAATTACCCACTGAGAAGCAAAAAGAACTCTTTCTGCTGCCTGGATGTTGTCCCATGTGGTGACAGGATTGCACGATAATAAAAACTAAAATGATTCATCTTCATCACACTTCCACACACTGTTATGAAGGATCCAGAAGTTCCTTTTAACCTATTGCATTTTCACCTTCTCTATCTTCCTTGGATACCTGAGGAGATTTTTAGCAGTTAGATTGGTTGACCGAGTGCAGCAATGCCAGCTGTCCCAGGTCGTGTCGTGCATGTTCCCACAGCGATGGACAGGTCCCCCACAAATGACACAGTGTACAGGTGGAAGAATGAAAGGCTGTTTCCTCAGCAACTTAGTCCTGGATTGTTGTCTGACTGCAGGAGCAGGAAGAACATAATGTACGATAAAATGTATAGAGTAACTATGAATGCGGTTAAGCATCACAGAGCCTTTCCTATGACTTCAACCTAAAGCTGCCTCCACTCTGTATCCTCTTTTCTGCATCAGAGCTCACTTTGACCTCACTCACCACAGCTGCACACCAGTGTATTCCCAACACAAATATTAGTCCAAATGAGATGTGAATTTGGCCCAGCTCCTCATTATGTTTCTGCTGCCTTCTGTTTGAGTAAGAGTGGCTGTGGAGTAAGATACCTTGCCTAGCCCAGGTGGCCCATCTTTAACTAAAGCTGTCTGGCTTCACCTCCAGATGAGGTCAGCGAGGGGGCATTGGTTATATATTGGAGAACCAGCAGATAGACCTCCATGAGCATGTGGCCTGGACTGGTCCTGTGGGAATGTCATGTGAAACTGAAGCATGGCTGTGTGCAGCAAAAGGAAAAATATAAAGAAAAACAGTTTGGAGAAAGAGGCAAGTGATTGTTTTTTCGATAGGAATGTAACATCACTCTGTAACTGCTATCTTTATGTCTGTGTAGGTGCTTGTGTGTTCTTATTACTCCTCTACTTTTGTCACTCTGTAAATTACAATTTAAAAGTATCCACGCTAGCTTGTCCTAGGGAATGATTTTGTTACTCAGAAATACCTGGTCCCAGGCCAAGGTCTTTTCCACAGGATGCCAATGTGCTACGTGGCAAGAGCTTCTGTTTCAGAGTTTTCCATCCGGGCTTTTGAATCCTACGCAATTGCCAAGCTGCCTGCCAGTCTGGTTAAGAGATCACTCAGCGCAGCAGTTCAGAGTCTGCTTAACTAACATCTTCCTGCAGTTATAAGTAGGGTGTAGAATACTAGCTCAGAAGGAAAATTTAAGCCTCCCTCTAAAAGGTGAACTTCCTTCATTTCACCTGCTAGATCTGACCTCACCTTCTTCCAGCTCACTATCAGCTTCTGTGAAGGTTTAGGGTCAGGGTGTCCCCTTAGACCAGTAACAGATGCTCTCTGTTAACACCCCTCACTCCTCAAAGGGAAAAGAGAAAGGCAATAAAGGAGAGAGACATAGTGANTGGAAGAACTGAGCTGAAAAGTAAAATCACTGAACAAAATTAGTTCTGTTCTCATTCAAACCAGGACAGCTTGTTAGCTGTTTTCATCTTCTATGTCAGTGCTGTTGTGGAAACCTTTGGTTAGAGCTCATTCCTGGACAAGAATAGTTGCTTATTGAATATTTCCTTATCAGTCCTGGCTGAGCTGCAGTCTCACAGTTCGCAGATTTTAATTTGACTTCCTTTCCAGTGTGTCCAAACTGGTGACATCTTCTGCACTGGTTCTGCACTATGTCTAGTGCCTTCTCAGATCCCTTCCTCAGGCTGCAGCTGCGCAAACCCATCTCAGCCAGGCAATGCAAATTCAAATTCTCTCCAGTCATTTGTTCCAATATTGCTTTTAAAAGAACCATGATGTGAGCTCTTGGATACCTGGGAAGATTCCAGCTGGAAAATCTTGTTTAAAAGGACTTCCTTTAGTAGTGACTACAGGAAATGTTATTTTTCCCTTTCTGTCCTACCAAAATGGTGCAATCTCACTGCTGTCATCCCATCCTTGGCTGAATTTCAGTAGGAGGATGCAAATATGATGAAAATGTTTCCATGACAGATTTATATGAATAATAATTTGTATGGGACTAAATCTAGGGAAAAACTATTATTAGTAATTCATATGCGGGTGTTAAGTGTCAGCCCCCAAAACCTCCTACCATGCGTTACCTTACAGTACCCCAGTGCCTTGATACATTAAAAAAGTGTATCTGCAAAAGAGTTGCCATGGAAACATAAAAATAGCTCTGGAAGGGATGTTGAAGGGCCAGCTAGTCTCTTCCCCTGTTACAAGATAAGATCAAATATAATTTAACCATTTCCGACAGACATTCTCTAACCTATTCTTAGAAACCTCAGTTTCACAAGGCAACCTACTCCATTACTTCAGTTTTTCTGGAAAGACAGCAGTTTCTAGACAGCTGATCATTCTTATTGGCATCCTTATTCCTTTTGGTCTGCATCTCTTCGGAATAATATTTTCCCCAAACAGACCCAGGTTCTGCAGGCAAAGCTTTACTAGTGCTGCTTTGAGGTGAATCATTACTTTCTGCATCTTATTTATTACATGTCTATGTCATGTTTACATTTTTGAGTCAGTATGGCACTGCTAGCACATGGCAGGATTTTAATCACCCAGAGCTCCCAGAAAATTGAAGGAACTGTGAATACAACATATAGTCACAGAATCACAGAATGGTTTGGGTTGGAAGGGACCTTTCAAGGTCATCCAGTCCAACCCCCCTGCAGGGAGCAGGGACATCTGCAANTTCTCAGATCCCTTCCTCAGGCTGCAGCTGCGCAAACCCATCTCAGCCAGGCAATGCAAATTCAAATTCTCTCCAGTCATTTGTTCCAATATTGCTTTTAAAAGAACCATGATGTGAGCTCTTGGATACCTGGGAAGATTCCAGCTGGAAAATCTTGTTTAAAAGGACTTCCTTTAGTAGTGACTACAGGAAATGTTATTTTTCCCTTTCTGTCCTACCAAAATGGTGCAATCTCACTGCTGTCATCCCATCCTTGGCTGAATTTCAGTAGGAGGATGCAAATATGATGAAAATGTTTCCATGACAGATTTATATGAATAATAATTTGTATGGGACTAAATCTAGGGAAAAACTATTATTAGTAATTCATATGCGGGTGTTAAGTGTCAGCCCCCAAAACCTCCTACCATGCGTTACCTTACAGTACCCCAGTGCCTTGATACATTAAAAAAGTGTATCTGCAAAAGAGTTGCCATGGAAACATAAAAATAGCTCTGGAAGGGATGTTGAAGGGCCAGCTAGTCTCTTCCCCTGTTACAAGATAAGATCAAATATAATTTAACCATTTCCGACAGACATTCTCTAACCTATTCTTAGAAACCTCAGTTTCACAAGGCAACCTACTCCATTACTTCAGTTTTTCTGGAAAGACAGCAGTTTCTAGACAGCTGATCATTCTTATTGGCATCCTTATTCCTTTTGGTCTGCATCTCTTCGGAATAATATTTTCCCCAAACAGACCCAGGTTCTGCAGGCAAAGCTTTACTAGTGCTGCTTTGAGGTGAATCATTACTTTCTGCATCTTATTTATTACATGTCTATGTCATGTTTACATTTTTGAGTCAGTATGGCACTGCTAGCACATGGCAGGATTTTAATCACCCAGAGCTCCCAGAAAATTGAAGGAACTGTGAATACAACATATAGTCACAGAATCACAGAATGGTTTGGGTTGGAAGGGACCTTTCAAGGTCATCCAGTCCAACCCCCCTGCAGGGAGCAGGGACATCTGCAACTAGAGCAGGTTGCTCAGAGCCCCATCCAACCTCACCTGGAATAGTTCCAGGGATGGGGCATCTACCACTTTTCTTGGCAACCTGGGTCAGCAGCTCACAACCCTCAGTGTAAAAAATGTCTTCCTTCTCTCCAGTCTAAATCTCCCTTTTTTTGTTTAAAAACATCACCCTTGTCTTATCACAACAGACCCTGCTAAAAAGTCTGTCCCCACCTTTCTGACAGGCCCCTTTAAGTACTGAAAGGCCGCAATAAGGTCTCGCTAGACCATGTCACTGAGCGCCACAACCAATCTTTCCTTAAACACCTCCAGGGATGTCGACTCCCCCACCTTCCTAGGCAGTCCATTCCAGTCCTAATAGCACAATACCCAGGGGACCTTCCCTTTCTACAGCTTTGAAAACCTTATGTAGCAGACTAGTTTGTTCAGATAGCAGGAATCACAATGAAATTTAGGTGTTCCTCTTCACCTGAAATGGTTTTAAGTGGGATAAATAACACATGCCTGAGTTCAGAGTTCACTGCCTGAAGCTGTGGTTGAGCATGAAGGAATAGGTTCACAGGGGCTGGTCCTGTTCAGTCAGAGGTTATTCCTTCCCTCTGAGAGTCCAGTGTTCGTGTCACATGTTTACCACTAAGCAAGGCTATTGGCAAGGTTCATGTGCAAGATTATTGATTAGGTTTTACTAGGAAAGCTGAAGCACCCAGAGTCCACAGTTTTTTTCCCTGTTGTTGGGAGTGTGTCTGCTGGGAGTGCTGTGTGTTCTCATTCTGTCTCAACCAGTTTTTACTTCTTAGTATTATTTGAAGTAAAATAATTTCATAAAATGAGTTGAATTGTTTTATTTTAACTATTTTAAAATTGAAAAATATGAGGTTTCATTGCATGAGTTGTCCAGGGGAAAAAAAAATCTCTGTAATTCATACACTATGATTATGTAGTTTGGACATTACATTTGACTTTTCTGGGAAAAGGTACAATGAGTGTCTTTATTGCTCTGTACATTTCTGTATGCAAGCTTCTCAGCTAAACTGTATATCCTGTGTTGTAATTCCTGCAATATAACCTTCTCTCTTTATCGTGATGGATGATGGTGGTATTTACAGTTTAATAAGCTTCTATTTAAGAAACATTTGAATTCCAACTTCTGGAATTTTAAATATTTCAATGTCCAACTTCTCTGCCAGTGTAAAGCTATCTTTTTCCTCCAGAGATAATTGAATTATACTATTCTTCTGGGTGGGTAAAAAAAAAAATAAAAAAATAATGCCTTGATGCCTTGAGCAGCTCTGGGTCTTGCTTTGGATGTGAGAAATGTCCATTTGCAGCAGGGCAGGTGGAATACCCTGCTGTGATGGCAGTTTCCCCTTATGAAGGAAACTATCTTAAATGTGCTCCTTGAAGACATCACTGGGCATTCATTCTTAAGGGCACCCTCCCTTCACAGGGGATGGTGGCCTGCGGACCTGCATCTGCATATGAGAATGATTTGGTGTCCATCAGAGAGCAAATCTCAGTCTGTGTTCACTGCCATGTCTTTCTAATATCCTGGCCCACAGCTGCATCACCTCACTCCTCCTTCCCCTCGAAGCTGTTTTCTCCCTGGAGGTTCCTCCTGGGCTCACAGTTGTGCTGTAACTCATTGTCAATATGGCCAAAGGGCTGCAGCGATTTTATATGTCAGAGGAGAGACAGGACAGAGGGGCAAGAGGCAAGCTTGCTGCCAGCCTTCATTATCCACAAGGAAAGAATTAAAGCTCCTTGGCCTTTGTATAGCAGTGATTGGCCTGTAGCCAGTAATTTGAATCTACTTGCTAACAGGCAAGTGAAAACTCTACAGGGGCATTGTTGTTTTAGTGCTTGAACAGGCACTTGGTATCTGGAGAACTGATGGGTGAATATTGCTAAGGCGGGTACCTAGATATCAAGGTTCAAGGTAAAATGAGTCTGGCAGGGAAGGAGAAGAACTCTGTAGCAAAAGCATCTCACAGTAACCCAAAAGCATCCTCCATCACACCATGGCAATGGGTATGGAGGGCCACCAGAAGCAGCCCCTGGCCAATTTGTCTTTCACCTTAGGGCAGGAGAGGACTTTGTTCAGGGGTATTGTGCATTCAAGTCTTATCTGCCTGTGCCAATTACAAGGGGCAGGGTAGGGGTCTTCACAACCTTTCCCTAATGTTTAATCATGAGCTCATGTCTTACAGTCTGAAGGACAACAGCAGAGTCAGTGGGTAGCATGAACCTGGGACAGTTTTTGCTGGGCCGAGGATGTGGCCACTCTCTTTTTGAGGGAAAAGAACTGAACATGAGCTTTCCTGTGATTGTTGTTCTCAGGACACCAACATTTCATCCCTGAAGAAAATGGGGATCAAATAAAGTGTGGGATTCAGAAGAAACAGCAACCAGCATCTGAGCTACAATGGGCCACAAAGCCCTTGAAGGTGTTTGAGGGACACATGCCATGTCCTCTCCTGCAGCATCTCATCATTTGTGTTGCAGAGAAGGTGTAGCTCATCTATGACCAGAGACAGTTGTGTGTTCATCACATCCAGCCTGGGTCAAAGGACTGAAGTGGGCTTCCAGCACAGTTCAAATGAAACCTGAGGAAACATGGTGGAAGACCTGGACAGGTGACAAACTTTTCTAGGACTTACCTTTGAGGTGGCAAAAAGAGGGCACAGACATTTCTATGATTCTACGATATCCTTTCTAGTTCCTGCTGGGCAAAAATACAGTAGTGAAGATGTTTTCCCCATTTTTGAAGAAAAGACAATTATGAGAACAAACCTGATGTTTTTTCCATTCACTAGTAAAGACTAACCTTTGCATAATAAAGTTATGAATACCGAAATGAAAGGCAGACAGTACATTATGCAGTAGATGAGAGGCAAGATTTCTTCACCTAGCAAAATGACCCAGTTATTTGAATACCTTCATCTCTACACAATGTGAAGGGACAATTCTCATCGCCTTCCTTCCTATAGACTTGAAACTGTCTGCCTAAAGCTGTGTCCCCCAGCCTGCTGTTCAGCCATCTGAAAAGCTGTCTGATTTTCAGACATTCTGAGCCTTTTACAATTCCCACATGATTCTGCTAATAGAAAATCTTGGCCTCCAAGCCTTGCTGTTAAATTAAGCAGCACCAGGTCTGGCTGTGATTATTAGAGCTGAGAAAAACCTCCATTTGTGTTTCACTGCATGCCAGGCAGATCTGGCTGGTGTCCCAAGCAGACCTGTGCTAGGTTGCCTTTTCAAGCGGATTTGCACAGCTGTGCTCAGAAAAAAAAAACAAACAAAACAAACCAACAAAAAAAAAACAACAAAAACAACCCATCGAAAAAACTCAAACCAAACACAAAAATGTGGCCTCACATATAAAAATTCTGCAATAGGACTCCTGTAACTCCAGTACTGATGCAAAGCAGCTTTGAAATTGGTGTAGGTACCAGCAGTGGAAATGGTGAAACAAGCAGCAGTGGAAAAGAAAATGCCCATCTGACAAATTTTGATGAATCTGAGAGGCGGAATTGAGTTTGCTGAGGTTTCAAGTCATAAAATGGAAGAAAATGTCCTATTTCAATGTATGTTACTTCTTTGTGCACTAAACAGCTAATATTCAATGGGGTTTTTTTTTAATATCCAATAATTTTTAAATTGTGTGTTATGTTATACAACACGAAATACGAACAGTCCCATTTTGTCAAAACAAAATCTTCACAGGCTTGAGACAAGGTTTGTCTGCATTAAATAAATTCAGATTTGTTCCAGCTTCAAATGAATCAACCAAGAAAATCTTTAAATCTTCCACAGAACAGACTTTTCATCCTCCAGACACATCTCAGCAGCTGCTGCAGCTGGCGTGTCTGCCTGGATCAAACGGATCTGGAAAGGGCGGTGAGATGGAGTAGCATTCATCCAGCATGTGATAGTGAGTACAAGGGTTAGTGCCTGGAAACATGATGTCATTGTACGAATTACAGAAAATCATTGGAGTCATTGTGTCCCCTTCCTGAGTTGGAGAATATTTTTTTTGCAATCAGGCTGTGGAAATATTTAAGTACAAGTTATGGTCAGTCAAAAGTTTACATTTCAATGGAGTTTTTTATTAATCAGGAATAAAGGGTTTAAAAGTTGGGCTGATATTTCTGCAGATGTGCTCTACATGTATACAGACTTGAATATTTGAGTCACTAAATATGGTATGTGTCAACAACAGTGGCTTTTGATGACACTGTTCTTCTTGTGCTCTGTTTTTTTAAGGAATATTATGCTGTCAAGGATAATTCAAAGTCATGTAGAATATTCTGATGCTGAGGTGGCTTAGCTTGAACACAGCCAGTGAGTTCATGTGACTTTGAACTAAAGCTGCTCTCCTCCCTCAGCTTTAGAACTTTAATGATGTCTTTTTGTTGATTCATTGCTTGTGAGTGCAAAGATAGCCTCTCCTTTTCCTTGTAGCTCAAATAATCCATGAGCACAATACATCCTGTATGATTCAGCTGTTTGTTTATTGGAGCTCCTTGAGTTTGAAAATCCACCAGGCTCCAGTTAATCAATGGGAGAAGCAGTTCAGAAATTACAAATTACAGCTCTGGTGCACAAAAGAGAAGCAAAATCGGTATTATTTTTTTCTTAACATACCAGGTTATAGCTTATGGCAGCTCAGGAGTGTGTAAGAAGACATTTATCTGTGCCTGGAGATAGGGTTGGAACCTCCAAAAGAGGGTGAGATACAAGGAGGGAGCAGGCCATCAGGTCAACTCTCCCATGCTTGTCATGAGCCCATTAGTGAGTCAGAGACCTCATGCCAGCTGAAGCTATTAAAGTGTATTTGGCATCAGACACATAATGCAAACCTCAGTGACAACCATCAGTGTTGCAAACTGTACTTCGTTGATGGGGCGTAGTGAACCACATAGGGGGAACCACAGGGGAGCAACTTAAAAGAGCTTTGCACCAGGACCCATGTATTTGTTGGGTTTATGTGTGTAAGTGCCCAATACTTCGCAAAGTATCTTTTATTAAAAAAAAAAAAAATCTTTAAAAAACAAAACAAAACAAACAAACAAAAAAATTCCAACCAAACCAAAAAACGCCAACAATCATTTTTGATATAAAAACTCTGTAAGTGCAATATTCCTCTAGGAGTGGTGTTTTTAGAAGGTGAAGGGAATGTTACTGCTCTTCAGGGCTCTCTAATGGGAGGGTATGACTGAGCCAGGCAACTCACCTTGAAGGTGTATGGTGGTAGGACAACAGACACCATCTGTGACATTAGATAACAGGAGAAACAACTGCTTTGTGTGGGTGAACAAATCTGGAAGGATGGGCCAGAGTTGTAGGGATTCTTCATACTCAGAAAGGTGCCTGAGCAACCCAGTCTCACCTGCTTTGAGCAGAGTGTTGAAGTATTGAACTGAGGGCCCTCCACTTGGGAGTCCCTCACAAAATGATTATTTTTAATGATTCTATGAATGCAACCAGATGAAAACTGCAAGTATTCCTTGAATAAAAACAGATTCCTAAGGAAAATGTTTCTAAAGGTGTAGTTACAGGTAACAGCCAACATTGCCCACCAAGAAGAGTGAGAGTGGTCCTGTCCCCCTTCCTCAAGTCTTAGCTCTCAGATGTGTCTTGTCCTCTCCCTTGTGTTTGTTTTGGTGCTCACTGGGTCTTTCATGGGACCACCCTGGCCCCCAGTATGGCAGAATNTCTTGCTCAGCGAAGGTAACTCAGGGCATATTCTGAGCAGTGCATGAAGCAGGGCCAGTGCCTACACCAAGGAGACCTGTTACAGTACCCACGGGACACAAGACCATTTTTCAGACTCCTGCTTTCTTGCTTTGCAAACTGCCCACGTGGGTGGTTGTCTCCAGAGATAGAGGACCACTCTTGTCTGGCAGTAGGAGGATGGTGTGAGCTCTAATACAGCCTCTGCNAAGGGTAGCACAGGTGCAGGGCAAGTCAGGTCTGGCAGAGCGAAGGTGGTCACAGCGTTTGGAGCTGGTGCGATGTGGCAGAGGAGGAGCCTTCTCCTTCCTGTCAGTCACAGTGATCTGCCTGGTTAGCTCATGACAATGCGTAGAACTGCACCCTGGTGAAGCGTCCATGATGCAAAACCATTCAAAAAAGAAAAGCACATCACTCCCAGTTACGGTAGCATACATCATACGGCGATGCAACTTCACACTTTTGGACGATAATCCCGAAGCAACTCACAACAATTATCAGCTGTGCTAAGCAGCAGCGTGGTCGCGATGCAGGCACGAGCACGAATTTTCCTCACTTTTCTAGGGAGCGAAAGAGAGGAGGTCGGCAGGAACCTTGGGCCACCCTAGACCTGCGATGCCATCTAGCGGGCTCTGCTCCGTGCAAGCCAGGTTGTCGCCTCTCGGAGCGGCTTGCTGGAAACCGCTGTGCCCTCTCCTGCCTTTGCTGGGTGGTAGATCCGACCCCATCTCCTCTGCGCCGAATGTGTCCCAGCTGTGCTCTGTCCCACCGACGTTTGCAGACGGAGCTGTTGCTGCCATCCCACTTCTCAGCTCTGTTGCTGGTAACCAGCTGAGTCCCACGNGGTTGTCTCCAGAGATAGAGGACCACTCTTGTCTGGCAGTAGGAGGATGGTGTGAGCTCTAATACAGCCTCTGCTAGATCGGCCTGCCTGAGAGACTGCAGCTTTTCCAGAAAATGGCTTCCTACAATAACACTAATGTATTTAGCCTGAACCAGAGCTCTGTCCTACAAAGAGAGATGGAAACCACTGTCCAGGTATGGACTTGGGTTTGCCACCGTGTGGTGGGGGAAGGAAAAGACTGTCTGGGCATGGACACAGGAACCAGGTTCATGTGTCACTACATATCACCTCGTGTGCTACATCTGTGGTGCCGCCTGAGGATGAAACTGCTTTATTTCAGTACGACCTGCACAATTAACTGAGCCTCCTAGTCCTTCCCGTGGCATCGATGGTTGAGGTCTTCCCTTCGGGAGAGGGCACAGAGGTAAGAAACTGCTGAGTGAAATTGTGGAGAGGGGAGACGTCCCCAGAGGGGTGAGCAGCCATCCCAGGGCTCGACCGCAAGGCACGAGTGACCCTGCAACGCCAGCGGGAGCTCTGTCACCCACCTCCCCGCTCCCAGGCGTCACTAGAGGGAGACAGAGCACTGTTTTATGGCACTGCCCAGAAGCAGCTCCTTAAACCCCATTTTCCATGCTTTTTCTTTCTGTTTGAGATTATTGCGGAAAATAGGACATGGTGGAGTATGCCAGAGTCACTGGGACCTCGGCATCTTCTGCCGGGATCCTGCCGGGCTGACCCTGCCGACATCAGGGATACAGAGCCTTGTGACAGCAGCCTGCTCCAACATGAATGCACCCAGGCTGTAAAGCCACTGAGGCACAGACTATATTCGGGCCTATATTTAATGTGTAAGAGAACATGAGAAAGACGAGTCGGCTATGAAGGGCTTGGACGCACTCTAAGGGAAAAAGCAGCAAGAGTAAGCAGAAGTGTACATGTCAGTGGGAGGAACATGGGGATCTGAGAGTGGCTGCATTTCAGGAAAAAGGCACAGTTTGAAGACAGAAATCTGCTCTTACCAAACAATGTTTATATAAATACAGCCAGGAGTGACCACTCTTCCCATGCACAACAGATAGACTAGATCTTGGGTTAAAGCAGTGAGTGAGCTGAGAGCTGAGTAAAGCCAGAGGGAGGACAGCAGGTGGTGGCAGCCACACCTGATGGTCAGGTCAGGCCAAAAGTGACCATCAGGGGGAGCTAGAACGCACCTTGCAGAACTTTGTCTGAAGGTTAAGTGTTCAGAAGAAGCTGTGTTATCTCCCAATAAAAACAACAGAGAAAGACACCAACATAAGACATCTCACCTTCTCATGGACTGATGTCTGAGGTAAATCGTGTGATTCATTCTCTTGATTTACTGTCTCTGGCTACAGAAGAAGCCTACACATCTGACCTAGAAGAGGTGCCTCATTGTGGCTTGTGCTAGAGAAACCAAGCATAGTTTTTAATTGGATCAGCCATATATATTTGCCCATTCCACACCAACCTATTCCTCCTTCATCAAGCATAAAAAAACATATCTTCCAGACAGATGCCTGCAAACCATGTCAAGGACTGGGCAATGCACTGCTTCCACAGCTTTTCTAATTTCCGATTTGAATTCAACTCATTTTAGGTTCTAGTTCTTGCAATGTATTTCCCTCTGTTTTCTCCCCATGAATTTATTTAATGACTATATTCAAATGCCCTCTCAATTTACATTCTGATAAAGTGATGAAGAAAGAAGTTCTTAAAGGCATTTTAAATAATTTGGTTACTCTTACCTTCTCCAAATTTTATGAAATCTTTATAACACATTGCCAGCAGAACAGAGTTTGCCTGATTCCAGAGATGGACTCATGAAGGCTAAACACAGGACCAAAATATCCTCCCTGACCAGATATCTTTGTTCTTTGGGTTTAAATTCAATTTCATCACATCACACTGGGAGTTTTGCTAGGCTGTTGAACCTATGGCTGTTGTGTTTTGTCACTGACAGAGGTTGCCTTCCAAACTGCAAGTTGTGCTTGCCAAGTGGGTCCAGGCAAACTTCCAAACATCTCATCACTGGTTCCTCAGGAAAGGTGCTAGCCCTGAATTCTCTCAGTGAATCACAAACCAGAATGTTAGCTGTTTGAAGGGTCCAACTGGCCTGCCAGAGCAGGATCCCCCAGCTTAAGTGACATAGGAATGTTTCCAGGTGGGTTTTGAATGTCACCAGAGAAGGAGACT
>VWZY01001522.1:132235-162517 GCA_013399075.1 Chloroceryle aenea | reverse complement strand
GCTGGACTCTTTCAAGCAGTTCCCTGTCCTTCTTGAACTGAGGGGGCCAGAACTGGAAACAACATTCCAGATGCGGTATCGCCAGGGCAGAGTAGAAGGGAGGGAGAACCTCTCTCGACCTACTAACCACAGGTTCCCAGGAGATACTCCGTAGCACATGCCTAGTAGTTTTCCTACTGCTTTGGTTGTGTTAGAAATATATTTTTGCAGGACATTTCCAAGGTAAATACAGAAGTATTGGAAATTTTGCCCCAGATTTTTTCTATTTGATGAAATAAGGGATTTGGGGAAAGGTTAGATTTCTGTCCTCTCTATTTTGCTTTCTATGTCTTCTTCATTTCTGCATATTTATCTCCTGCCTTTTCTCAGAACAGGTGTGCAAATACAGATGAACATTCATCTCTCAAACATTTTTTCTAGTCTTTGTCATTTGGATTATATTCTTAATTCAAACTTCACACAAGTTGAAGTGTTTGCATTCTGAAATATGTATGCCATAATATATAAGAAGACTGTAGCAAACAGCATGAAAGCCAGCTATCATATTGTTCTCAGCAGTTATTTTTCTCTAGTACATTATAGCTTTAAATCTATGTCTCTGCTGATGTAATGCTACAAATTCTGTTTGAGATGTTCTTATACATCTTTCAAGCTTTATTTTTAGGGAAAATAAGGAATGCCAGCCCCAGAAATGGATGTGAGAGATGCTTGTGAACTTACAGAATTGGTTTTCACCAGTGATTAAATCAGTTTTCCTTTTTCAGTTTGATTTATCTACTTGTTGAATAACAATACTGCAGTGCCATGTTGCTATAGTTTTCAAATTATTTGAGACATATGGACAGAATTTACATTTATAAACACAGACATGATTAGAAACAATTTGTATTATATAAGCTATGAATGTGCATGCAAAAAGACCAGAAAAATGCATGCAATTCTCCTCATATTGCCATCACAGTCTTGGGCAAAAAGTGTTCCTTTCTGCAGAGAAGCAGCAGTAGATGAAGAGGAGGACTAGTGTCTGTGAAACAGCTCCAAAGACTTTGCTCCAAGGACTACTCTAACCAAGGATGTTCCAGACTGGCAGCATGCGACAGCAATATTCCTTCAGCTGCAAGGCTCTTTGGCCTGGCCAGAAAAGCCCTGTGCTTTTATATGAGAGTGCCACTTCTGCCCCTTTGGGTCCACCAAACTTTTCACAGCCTCCTTGGCTGCCTGCTCTGCCTGGCTCTGTGGGCTCAGTGTCAGCCACCCTTCCTGCCGCAAAACCACGCATCATCATCAGAAATCATTGCCTCAGCAACCTGTAAAACCTTCTTCCAGCTTTCTCAGAAACCATTAGAAAGGGTGGAAGTCTTACCAGCCTGCTTTCCTCCAGCTCCGGCAGCTGACCTGGCTTAACAGGGCCCTTCATCCTTCCCCGACAAGTGTCGAGTGTGGGCACCACAGCCACACAGAGGTCTCTGCCAAACAGCTGGTGCTGCTCTGCATGATGCCTCCCACCTCCTCCTTCCTGTGACAGGCTGATCATCTCCATCCTTCCCAAGACAGTCTGATCATCTCCATTATGTCTTTAAATGAATGAATGGAATTGCCAAACCAGGTCATAAGGTGGGGGGCAGAAAAAGAAAAAAACACAGTGGCAAAAAAAGACAAAATAAAAAGAAAAATAACAATGGGGAAATAAAATGGGGAAGGAACCAAAAAACAAAACAAAACAAAACAAAACAACCCAACACAACAAACAAACAAAACAAAACTGCTTCATTTCCTTGGTATGAAGTAGAAAGGCAGGGGCAAGCTGTGCACTCTGAAGTGGCTGTGTTCTCCCAATAGCAGCAGGTAACCAGAGGCTGATAGAGGTTATATTCCATGTACACACCCACTTCTGGTGTCAGGATGCATGGCTGAACTGTGGGGAGAAAGGGAAGTCAAGAAAGGTTATAGTCAGACCCTTTCCCTCCCCATGCATATTGTTTGGATGGTTGCTGGTGGTACAGTGAATCCTTTAGAAAATGCTGCGATTGCCCTTCTCTCTTTTTCTAAGAAGAAAATGAACAAATTCATGCAACCACTGTATTTCATTCAGGCATCTCCAAATCCTGATGGATAACTTCTGAGAAAAAGTCTAGTTAATATGAGGTCTGTGCCTTCAGAGATACAGGTCCTGCATCTGCTCTGAGTGCCCCATGCCAAGTGTGACACTAGGAGAAGCATAAAATATTTAAAACCTGTGAAATGGTAATGCTTCTGCCAAAGTCCTCTGATGATGCTCATTGTAGCACAGGGTGTTGTATTTTAAAGATGTGTCAAGATCCATTCTAACACTGTATATTCATTGTACATTCCTGCAGCTGGACCAATGTGGCAACACCCTGTTCTGCTCTGCTGATGGCACCTCTCTTCTTCATGTATGACCCCCCCATTCCTGTTTCTGCCTTGTCCTAAGGGCATTTCATGCCCCTTGATTTGTTTTCCAGTTCTCTCCTTCCCACATCTTACTGTGCCCCTGGATGCATTTACCTTCTGCTGTGTGCCCAAGGGCCATGCTGTAACCTTTCCACCTTTGTCTCTATATCTGTCATGACAGCATGCCACCGAAATCCAGGCTGGTTCATGCTTTAAGACATCCTGAAATGTAAAGAATGTTGTATCCAGGGATCTGGCAGCTGAAGATAGAGAACATTTGTGAAACTGAGATCTTATCTGCATATTTCAGACATGTCCAAATTCAGAGGACTTTAAGACATTTTCTTACTTGCGTTCATGCCTCTCTTAAGACCCTTGGAGAATAGCTATGTGAGTGTGTGGTCCAGCTGGTATACTCATATGTCAGCAAGTCACTGACCACAAGTGAACACTGTGCTTGTTAGGGATGCCTGAAGCACTGGTCAGGTTGAAACAAGTGAGTCATAGTTGAAACAACCAAAGTTGCCTCTCCTTCTGATTGCTACAGCTGTTTGGAAGGTCATGGGACAGAGGGTACATTATGTGTTAATGAACTATAGTATGCCAGAAAGGTAGCTGATGCATATAGTCAGGTTTTTCCTCCTAATGGAAACAAGGATCCAAGTATCACTAATCATCCTAACTGCATGCAATAATGTAAGAGCTCCAAGAAAAAGAAATAAAAATAAATGCGTCTCTCCCAGGACGAATCTCCAAGTAGATAAGAAGGTATGGAACACATCTGGCTCTAAATACCCAGGATCACTACATACATTATGAATAGCAGCAGCTAGTGTGTGCATTCACATCACCTCTAAAGTATCAGTCTGCCACCAGCCTGTTTATGCCTGTCACAGTGTAATTTCATCCCCTGAGGGTTATCTTCTGATCTCTGTCAGCTCATGAATCAAAATGGGAGGACTAGGACTGCAGGTTGTTGTGTTTCTCTCTGAATCTGCCTACCTTTGGCAATATCCATCTGAGAAAATTCAAATACTTGCTGGAGTATGTGCCGCATTGGTGGACGTGTTGTCATTATAGGATAAAGCTGTAGGTGGTTTTTCTCAGTTTAGATTAAGGCCCAGAACAAGGCTCTTCTCTAGATGTCTTCTCTGAAGCACAACACTGTCTCATACTGGGCAATGGCAGAGCTTGTTGGCTGAGGTCCTTGCGAGCCTCCCTGCTGCACTTGCAGCAAAGAGCTACTTTTCCATCTGATCCCCAGCTGCACAGATGGTGGTCCCCAAGAGCCCCATTATGTCTGTTTCACATCTGATGTCCCCCTCAGCCCTCCCAGTTGGGATGAAGACAAGCCCTTTCCATGGGATTCAGCTGAAGGAGACCTGCTTAGCCCTTTTTCACTGAGTATAAGCTGGGTGTTTGGTGTGAAAAGTGTCTTCTGCTAACAGTTAACTTGTATGGAGGACATCATGTGCCCCATACTTGCATGGATTTGGCTCTATTATTTTCAACTCTTATGAAAATATTCAGTCTTGGCTCCATCTCTCCTAATTAGGGAGGCCTTATGATTCACTGTCATTACATTTAGTAGATCTCTGCGAACAAACTTTAAAATATCAAGCTTCTAGGGCACAAAAGCTCTTTTATAGCCTTCATTCACAATTTGGTTTATCATTTTGAAATGACCCTTGTCTTGAGCATCATGTGATGCGTGAATTGATTACAGGAAAAGGTTTCTAAACTAACATAACTCGTTATTGATAATACAATAGTTGTGTTTTATCTAGAGATCTCTGATCTAGGGAGTTCATTGTCTTAAAGCCTTTGCCATAGCATGGGAAGAACACCACAGAATATTATTCAACATTATTGTGAATGAACTGCACTTTATTTTATAATATTTTCAGAACATAAGCCTGTCCCAATTACCAGCTGGAATACCCAGAAGTGCTCTTAACCAGTGGCTCTAAATTCCCCATTGGTACTGGGTTTCAGAGGGGCAACTATAACCTCCCCAGTCCTTGCATGTGTTTCTTATCTGAAATGCACATATTTATACAGAGCCTGGCATGACTCCAAGGAATCTGTTGTGATTTATCAAGTGAATATCCTGCATTTGGAGATTGTTTGCATACTTACCTACACAATAGGTTCCTCTCCTATATAAATCCCCTTGAGACAGCTCCTTCCTCAGACCCCTCCAGCATCTCCTCCTGTTTCCTTGTTTATTCTCCTGCACACTGCCATTTTTGGCTGAGCACCTCCATGTTCCCACACAACTTCTTGGGAACAGTGAGTCACACTGTCTGCTGAGCCATTCACCCCCTGTTGTGTGTGTGTGTGGTGCTGCAGAAGCACACCTTCCTTTCACAAAGAAAAGCCTGTTAATTTTTCTAGACTCTTTATGGCACATGGGTAAGCAAATGCTGAGGTCAGTTAAGTTCCTGTTGAATTTGCGAAGTGGCTGCTATAATTTAAGCCACAAAACCTTGTCTTCCATCATGGTTCTTTTCCCAACAGAGCTATAATCCTTGTATAAATTATACTTTGTTTTACATACTACAGTAATTACTTAACTGATACTTCAGGATTAGATTTTACTAAGCCCTCGTAAATCTCTGACTTAATCTATCCCGTGGTCTTTTCCCCAAAATATCACTCCTCCCATGCAAACCCAATCCCAGCATTGCTCTCCTTACCCAAAAACCTTTAAAACCACACAGCTTAGCCATGTGAAATAGGCATTCTGTTTTAATTTATGCTGCAGAAGTGAAAGCCAGTGTGGCAGGACCCAGGCTGTGCACTGGTGTCAGCATTAGCCACAGACATGGTTTCAGCAATATGGGACATACCTGTTGTTTTCCCAGGCCAGGGGCTGGGGGAGGCAAGTAAGTGTCCCTCTTCAACACAGGCAGAGACAGCAGAACGGTCCCCCCAGTCAGTGGCAGAGATGGAGAAACATATAGGAGAAGCACTTCTTTCAGCTTTCAGGATTTCTCCCTCTTTCAGATTACCCTTTATGTCCCAGAAAGTGAGAGGCAGCACCCAACTAAACACTGCAGAGCAGACAGGACATACACACTGGCATCCATCAATGAATTCATGTCAGCTGAGACTGGGCAAAGGAAGGTCTGTGGTTGCAACTTGAGAGATGCAGAGGAGAGGGAAGGGATTTGTAGGAGAGACTTTCATTGAAGAAATTAATTTTGTGGTTCTTAAAAGGTTTTTAGTCTTACAGATAGTTTTAAGGTCATCACCAGCAGGTACAGTGGGACTTCTGTTTGGGAGGTAACAGCAGTTAGGCTTGCAATTAGTAATAATAAATGAAGATGTTTACAGCTGTACAAGCTCGTTGTCTCATTCTGCTCCTGTATTCAGGTGGGTGCATCTGCATCTGTGGCAATGTCACTCTCTGTTAGATGTATCCCAGAGTTAGTAGTGCAACCCTATCAACAACGCACATATGTCCATGCTTATATTGACCTCATGTTTTCCAGCTTCTCTTCACAGGTACAAGCAACTATTTTCTCAAAACAGTGTCCAAAGAAAGAAACCAAAGAGACAAGGTTGGATGCTTCCCTCAGACTGTTCTTCCTCCCACGGCTCATCCTTGGCTCAGAAGATCTCAAGTATACCGTGACAGTATTCTGAGGTGTGCCATGCTTGCCAGAAAGCCTTGGCTACGCTGAAGCAGAGTGGAGTTCTTGAAACCAGCCTACTAGTCTGTGTTCAGACCAAAACAAAGTCAAGTTCAGCTGTTATCGCGCTTAGTTTAAATAATGTATTTCTCTGTGGCTATGCAAGTGTCATGTGGTACTTGAGGCCCAAAGCTGAAAGCCACCTGTGTGACAGTGGTATTACAATCAGGTTTTTGCAGTCTTCTACCTCCTATGCATACAGTATTACCTGTGTGTCTTTGCCAGGATACACATTCAGAAGTACTCTCGCCAGCAGTGATGGGATCTCCGTTTTATTCAGTATGTAAGACTCATAGAATCATGGAATGGCAGGAGTTGGAAGGGGCCTCTGGAGATTATTGAGTCCAACCCCCCTGCCAGAGCAGGATCACCTAGGGCAGGATCAACTTTGATGGCCTTGCTGGTGACAAATTATTCTGTTTTCAACATTACACTGTTTCAATCAGGACCTGTGCATTTCCCGTCCTGGTGCTGGTCTGTGCCTGAGAGCTCAGCTGGAGGGGTTGATAACTCCCCCAACATATTCTGAGTTTAATGAAATAGCTAGAAAATGTATCCGCCTCCAACTTCTTGTGCTAGCCTGGGCTCATCAAGTCATACAGACACTTTGAATGATTATTGCCAATTTCAGACAGCCACTATATGTTCTGGCTGCGTGGGAAGAAACCCTCCAATGGTCCTGGCAAATATTTTTCCATTCGAATTCTGTAATGTAATTGTTGAAACCTTCTCTGAAACAGTATTGATTTTGTGTATTGAAAAAGGTGTAAATTAAGTAACCTAGTGTAGTTTTGAAAACAGGTGAAGAACAAAGAAAGTAATTTTTGGTTTCACCATGGCCTTTAGTTTACTCTGTTTCCACCTTTTAAAATATTCTTTTTAATATCTTCCCACCTTTTTGGTGGGATGACGAAAGAAACCATTTCAAAAGAGCAGAAAGTAAACCACTTTTGTTTGTTCTTTTCCTTCACATTTTAAAACTTGAAGTGAAAACTGGGACTTGATGTGAAGCAAATGTCAATTTAATTATAATATTTTATTAAAAGAATCCTAGCACTTGAATGTGGGCAAAGAGGATGGGAAGAAGACACATTTTCCATCAGGCACCCTTAAGTTATCTCAACCCTAATGCCTAAGTCCAATTTTCTGAACACAGCTTTGAACAGAAGAAGAACAGCAGCTGCCACTCTCCTCTGACTTTCAGCATCCTCCTTCCATTGCTCAAAACAGAATAATTTGTTTTCCACATCTCATTTTCAAAATTCAGACAAAGGAAATTATTGTCTCTCAGCCTGTGCAAGGCAATAGGCTGGGGCTGCAGAGGCAAGACGCAGCTCTAAGTAGCTCTCCTCTGATCTGCAACAGGGACCTGAAGGCCCCATGGTCATTCCTGTCTCTGAACACTGTGGAGCACAAGACTGATGCAGTACTTCTGTGAGCAACAGCTGGAACATTGCTGCTCTTCTCTGCCTGGCAGACATGTGGATAGCAGTAACAATAGCATTCTTGCTATTACTCCACTGTCTCCATAAGTCCACATTCCTTGCCACACAATCAAACCTGAAGATTATAGCTGCCAGGTTTTTTCTGAATAACTTAGGTTATAAGACTCTCATTTCAGGAGACCAGTTGAAATAAAACATCCTCTCTCAGGTTTGGGAGTGTGAATGTACAGAGCTTGCCCAGCTCGCCTTGGCTCCAGCTGTCAGTACTGCCTGAACTCTCGAGAGGAATTTCTCACACCTAATAGAAAGCTGAAAAACCTAGACAAAGAGCATCATTTGCTTCCTAAGCTGTGTAAAAGGATCTCCACCTCCAAGGAGGAACTGTGAAACAATGAAGAGCACGAGTGTAACAGCCCAAGAGCTCCCTGTTCAGCTTTCTATCACGGTTTGTCCATGTCTGCTGCTTAGCCCAGACACTTTCACATATTGGCTCACACTGCACCAAGGAAAGTGGAGACAAATTTTCCACCATTATTATCAGGGCTCAGCTGCAACAATGTGAGACCAGTACTGTGAGACAGCTTCCAGCTGGTAGCAGGGATTTCAGCTCAGTGTCATCTAACTCTTCTGGGTGCATGTATTGGGAAAGCAGTCTGGAGAAATGCAGTGTCTCAACAGAACAAACAATAATGGGTGAGACCTAGAGAAATAGGCCTATTAACTATCTCTTCAAAGTCACTTTTTTTGTGTGTGTGTCTGTTGAGCTCTGTCAATACCTTCTATGTCAAGCACTCAGATACACACCAACTTTAAATGAAGCAAACAAAACATTTCTAGGCTTGTGTTTACCTATATTTCTCACCAGCTTTAAAGCAAATGTTTCTCACATCAGTAAGGATGCTGCAGTACAGAGCAATACTTTCATGGTGCAAAATTCCCTAGTGCCTGCTGGGATTGATGGTACTACTCACTGTGTAACTACCATGAAAGAAACCTACCTTGGCTAAAAAGCATAGCAAGGTCCACAAGAGCAACAAGAGTTGTTTGAGTGAATATCCAGAGTAACTATAGGTATGACTTTGAAATGGACTAGCATGAGTGGGAACACTGTGTCGGTGTAATTTAGATAAAAAGTGCTCATCAAGCTCCTGCTTTGCATTTCCCAGAGAATGAATACACCCCATTTTTTTCTGCACAGTAAAAATACAACAAGGCTGGGAAGTAAAGCTCCAGTGATCCTGATGTGCAGGAAATCTCCCATGGAAAGGAGAACTTCAAGATATTCACTTAATGGTTTTGGTCATCTAGATTAGCTATCTCTGCATTTCCTAAAATTGCTCTTTCCCTCTCAGAAGCATATACAACCAACATGGTTGTTCGCACACATCCTCCTATTTAGGGCCAAAGGCAGTTTCTGAATGATGTTCAAAAGCAGCTCAAAGATGCAGTTTCACATTCTTCCTGTCTGGTGAAGCCAGTAGCAGCTTCTTCAAGCCCTTCCAGCATCCTAACTGCTGTTCACAGTTATGGCTCCAGGTGTGGCCCCATATGAAGAAAGCAACATAAATGCTTTGCCAGGTTAAGGTAGTCGAAAACACAGATTTAAGGACTTCCATAAACTGGACCAGATTTGGAAGCTTGGTGCTATGCTTGAGAGTAGCAGGGATCTGCTTATCACTTTAGAGGCTTCAGTCATTATTTTCAACAGATATGTTTTTAAAAAATGGATCTTTAGAAAACCTGAGAGTAACTAACTTTGCCATAAGTAAGCCTTATCTTAAAACACTTCCTCTGTTAATTGTATTGATTAGTAATTAATATGATTTTTTTTTCCTCCTGCTCACCCAAGTGGGTGAAGTGGTTGGAGACATTCTGGTGCATGATGTTATTTCCCATGGAAGGGGTAGAGGTGTCAGAGGAGAAAAATGTTTTCCTTTTCCTGGAGGAAGATGCCTTCTTTGAACACAGGAGCTGCAGGTGGTGAAAGCCAAACACTCAGTGTGGGGAGCTCTGCCACAACAACCACCAACTTCACTATGATGCAGGTATCATTCCACTAAGGCCTTGTGCATTTGTGGGGCTCTCACATATCTCAAAAGTCATTTACATAGCTCTGGTCACAGAAGAGGGCTCTGCTGCCTCTGTGTTTACAAGAGAGACTGCTTGAGTACTTTAGTCTTATTGAGCTTTGCCTGGTTTTCACCACAAAGTTATAAATTCATTAATAAAATTTTGACACAAACTCCGTATTCAGGTCTGTGAACTTGCATTAAACCATGAGCATTTGGCTTGTGACATTAGAAAAAGACAAGTAAGTTATGCAATGATTTTTCCAGCCATATTTCACATCAGGGCTCACACTGAGGTGTAAACTACAAATGGTCTGTAAATGTTCAAAGATTGGCTGTAACTTTCATCACAGAGCAACGGAGACAGTCATATAAAACCTATGTCCTTCCTAGATGGAGATTATGTTCATCGTTTTAATATATGAAGAAGAGGTAAAATTCAGCTCTGTGACAGCCACATCATGAACCATGATCAAGACACTTTACCTACAGTTTTCAGCATGGATCTCTGAAGTAAGGTATTAAAGTTGCGAATGGATAGGTGGATGGATGGCTGCATGCATGCATGCATGCATGTGTGATCAGACGAATACAAGAACTACTCTTGATGCATTTACATGGTACTGAGTAAGGAGATCCAATGGATGAGATGTAAATTAGAGGCTTCATATAAGGTTTCTGAATCTGAATGCTAGTTTCTGCCCTTCAGGGCTAGAGCAAGAGTTATTCAGTAGGTAAATGTGTTGCTCCTCTGATCCTATTCCATTTAACATATGCAGTTTGACATTTGGAAGGCACTGCAGAGTATCAGGTGGTTCATACAGAAGCATCATCTTGTTCTCATGCTATCAAAATGATGTTTGTCCCTAACTTCAATTCATTTGGTCCCTTCCTCAGTATTATAATTAATCCCACTGCCATGAATAAGTGTACAGTGTTTTATCTTTTTCTCTAGTCAGCTTCATTTAAGTTAGCCAGGAGGGACACTCAGTAAGATACTGCAAGAAAAATGGGTATAACTCATCCATACCCACCCTTGTGACATGACATGGAGCCAGCATGGAGCTGCCCTGCAGCTGCCTGCAGCGCTTGCCAGCAGCGTGCTCCAGCTGGCACAAGCGGCTGACTGCTCCCTGGTGACAACTCCTGCAGATCCCATTGCTGTGTCTGACGCCAGCTTCAGTTCCAGTGTTTCCTCAATTAAACGGGATATGTGGCACCAGGCAGGATCTGTCTCCTTTTTAAGCAAGCTGCATGCATATTAGGCACTGCAGCCCAGTTTGTCTCCACTCTTTATTGATGGAGCTTACATTATGAGTACAGTATGAGTACTTTAGATAGACGAGTCTGTCTTCAGGCAAAATGTTCTTTTGACCTTTTTCACTGTCCTTTCCCTCCCTCCATTGTCTCCAGCATGTCACTCCACTGCAAGGTATCCACATTAGTCACTGCTGTAGGATACTGATCATGTGGCAGCTCACTGCAAGAGTAGCATGCTACAGGCTTTGATAGTAAAATAATGTCAGACCACTAGAAATTCTGGTCGTTTAGGGACCAAAAGCAAATACTTCCCCTTTGTAGTGCCCGTCATAGCAGGACCCCATGTCACAATGCAAGTTTCTGCAGGTCATGAACCTCTGTTTCGATGCAGAAATGAATCCACAGCAAGACCCCAGATTAAGCCAGGAAGAAAAGCATATTAAAAATGGCATTCAGACATGTAATGAGCCATCTCTGGTTTATATTGCATACACTGAGGACATGGCTGAGACTTGCTGCTAGGAAGGAGGCAGATGAGGTCCCTTTCCCCTATGGCTGCTAAAGAGCACTGGGAAAGCTGTGCAAACACTGATTGACAGAAGCTGTGAGCCTGGCAAAATGTTTATTTTTAGGCAGACTTAAAACTTCAGCAGGTGTCATCAGACACTCCCAGCTCCAGCCACGTAAGCTTCTGTGGGATGGTAAATCTGTGTTTCTGAGTTGCACAAACACTTCTCTCTCCCACTGGTTTATGGGGACACCTTTAGCTTCTGTCTCTGCTGCTCGTCTTTGCTTTGCTTGTGGAGTCTTCTGGCATACTTGTAGTAGTAGGGATTGAATTTTCCTGTTTTTCAGGAAAACACATGCTTGCCTGTTGCCTAGGACACAGGTAATCTGTTCAATGTGGTATGTTTCAGGAGGCAGGGGGAAATGGAGTAAGGACTAAGAGAAAATCCCATCATCTGGAGCACATGGCAATGATATCACTCTTAAGACTTCCAGCAGTTACTTGAAAGGAATGAATCTCATTTTTCAGAGCACTCTGTGAAGCATTTTTTCTCTAATACAAAAAAAAAAAGAAATTACTTAACTATCTGTGCTAGTCTTCTGAATCAATTTTATAAGCAGTCAGGTTAAACTAAATCTTCAAGAGGAGCTGAAAGCTGCTGCCTTGGGGACAGGGTGTGTAAAATGAAGATTTGTCCCAGTCCGACTCCCCCAGACCTTCCTCAGACAGTGTGGAGGGAGAGTGGCTGAGCTTGGCCAGCCCCATCCTGTTTCCCTGCTGCCTTAGGGGTGTTGTGGTCTTCCAGCTACCCCCTGGACTCTGCTGGCTTTGCTGCTGATATCACCAAAGGCTTCTTTGTGGTGCAGATTTTCTCTTTGCACCTTGGCAGCTGACTGCTTTACCTGTAACTACAGCTGGCCATGGATTGCAGCAAAATAAACATGATGATCACAGTGATACCATTGCTTTTCCTACATATCATCCTTATAACTCAGCCTAAAGGTGGAGGTGTAGGCTGGCCTCACTGCTCTGTGCGCTGGGAGTATCTCTGCTCAGATACTTTCTAACAATCCCATGGCTGAGCCTTTTGTAATAATAATCAGATTTCTTTTCCACCAGAAACTGAATTTGATATTACTGATGAAATTAATAGAAATTACAGGTGCAGGATAAAACCTTTTGAGCAAAAAGTTTCCCATTGCAAAAGATCTCTTGGCCATAATTTAATGTCCCATTTTCTTATGAACTAATGAGCAGCATTAAAATCATATCAGTAAATTTAATGTCTGTCTGCTTTAGCAGCTTCTGTGTCCTGAGGTTTCAAAGACTTTTCTAAAGATGTGTGAGAGAAATAAGGTCTCTTTATTTCTCTCCAAAGCCTGTGTTGGTAAATGTATCATGAATCTGAGCTCTTTATGAAAAAATTACATCTCCTGTGAACCCATCCAGACTTCACACTTGTTAGCTTTAAATTGTCAAAGATACAGGTTGACTTAGTTCTCTAAAAACAAACAAACAAACAAAAAGCAAACAAACAGAAACCCACCAAAAAATGCTTTTTTTTCCTCCAAAATAGAAACAGTAATGAGTCAACAGGAATCTCAGTTCATTTACACACCTTAGAGGTAATTGCTTTAGGAAAAAAGCCTTATCTCTGTCAGTTTTTTTCTCAGTAAGCCTTTTAGAAAGAAGTATTTTGTTTCCAGAAAGCATGTTAAAAATGAGAAGCAACATATCCTTCCATAAGGTGTTTCTAACAAAGTAAATAGACATGGCAGTGCTGCATGTGGCCATAACACAGCAATTACAGGCTGGTAGGGAAGGTGAACTGAAACTGTTCAAGTGAAACTGAATATTCTGGCATAAGATGATAGCAGTCTAGTATTTTTTACTTATTATTTGGAGTCAGTTTTCCAAAACAAAACTTCAGGATATGTACCTAAGCCTGCATCTTTGGTAGGGTCTGTGTCACCTGAAGCAGGTGATGGGGCAGCTCTGACCGCCCCTTCGCCTTTTTGTAGAGGATGAATTGTTTCTGCAAGGTCCTCTGCCACTCATGTGACTTTTAGTTTTTGACTGTCCCCTTTGTGGGCAAAACTCCTGAAGGATCCATACATGGGAAGAATAAAGTAAGGGATACTGTTTTCCTTGGTGGCAGTGTACAGAGCAATTAGTTGAGTAACTGTCATGTCATGGTTCAAGTCACTGCATACTTGAGAAACACCTAACCTTTGTTAAAAGCAATGGGCCAGACATGGAGAGAGGGATGGAAGCAGACTGTAATAAATTGTCCAGTTCAGCGGAGTTCACAGCTTTCCTCACCTATGAAAGCTCAGGGAGAGCCAGAACTGCTCTGTGAAGAAATTATCCATGGTCCTACAGCCCTACGGCTGTCTCAGATGGAACCACCACTGTCTGCGAATGGGCCACCACCAAAGAGACTATTCTAATGCATTTTGGGTTATCCCACAGCAATAGCCTTAGCAGGAAAGTGACAAGACATTACTTCACTTCTGCTAGCAGAAAGAATTTGGGGAAACACTTCAGTACTTGCAGGCCTAAAGGGCAAAAATGTTATGCGGCATTGCTTTCCCACTTAATTTTTACATGGTCTGCTGCACTGTGGTCTGTATTTAATTTACACCATGACAGAACATTTTATTCATCTTGTCAGTGTTTGCAGTTGTGCTCATGGAAATAGACTCACATGATGCATCTGCCCCCCAGGGCAGCACACCATGAGCTGGAGACACTGCCTTACTATGCCTGGCCTGCTCATGCTCAAAGAAGGGACTTCTCCAGATCTGAAGGATGCCCTTCACATCTCGTGACTAACATTGAAATATTATAGCTCTCAGAGGCACCCTTACCTCTGTGAAACACCTATTCTTACCACCACTGTCTCCTGAAAGCTGGAGACGGGCTTTTTACAAGGGCATGCAGTGATAGGACAAGGGGTAATGGCTTTAAACTGAGAGTAGATTTAGATTACATATAAGGAAGAAATTCTTCACTGTGAGGGTGGTGAGGCACTGGAACAGGTTTCCCAGAGAAGTAGTGAGTGTCCCAGCCCTGGAAGTGTTCAAGGCCAGGATGGATGGGGTTTTGAGTAACCTGGCCTAGTGAAAGGTGTCCATGCCCATGTCAGGGAGGTAGTAAACTAGACAATCTTTATGTTCCTTTACAACCCAAACTATTGTATGATTCTGTGATGACCTGGCAGGTTACAACATCACTCTCTTCATATATAGTCATAAACATGTTGCTTGGATCCTTAATCAGAGCAAGGATCCCAGGAGGTAGCAGACAGCTTTGTGTCTTTGATGCAGTGAAAACTTCAAAACCCAGACACTTGAAACTGCAGCATAAGTAGGTACGCCTATGGTACTGCTAGAGAACGGAGGTGTTCAGCCAAAACTAATAGGTCTGGCTTGTGTTTATTTCTGCTTCATTCAACTCTGAATCAGCCCTAGGGCAGTCATAAGAGGATGAACATTTCATAGAATCATAGAATGATAGAATAGTAGAGGTTGGAAGGGACCTCTCAAGATCATCGAGTCCAAACCCCCTGCCAGAGCAGGATCACCCAGGGCAGACCACAGAGGAACAGATCCAGGTGGGTTTTGAAAGTCTCTAGAGAAGGAGACTCCACAACCTCTCTGGGCAGCCTGTTCCAGGGCTCCATCACCCTCACAGTAAAGAAGTTTTTCCTCATGTTGAGGTGGAACTTCCTGTGTTCCTGTTTGTGACCATTACCCCTCATCCTACCACAGGGCATTGCTGAAAAAAGACTGGCCCCTTGTACTTGACACCCACCTGATGTTACCAAAGATTACACTTGGTAACAAAGTGTTGGCCAAAAAGTAGACAAACACCTGGAAGACTTGCAAGAGCTATTGTCTCAGCCAGGGGGAGTCATTGCTAACAATCTTAAGATCGAAGGCCTGGTAAAGAGAATCACAGAATCACAGAATCCTAGGGGTTGGAAGGGACCTCGAAAGATCATCTAGTCCAACCCCCCCTGCCAGAGCANCCCTGCTAGACCAGGGCCACCTAGAGTACATCACATAGGAACATGTCCAGGCGGGTTTTGAATGTCTCCAGTGAAGGAGACTCCACGACCCCCCTGGGCAGCCTGTTCCAGGGTTCTGTCATGAGATCTATGAATGGTCTGTAAGTGTGGGGGCATTGTAGCAACATCTATCCTTTCCTATGGACGAATAAGGAATTCCTGAAGTGTACAAAGCAATAATCCTCTGTGAATGTCATGAAAACCCCATCATGGTGATATAATTTCCTTTTCAACCTATATATTTTTTTCTTGTCCCTGTGAAAGTGAATATTTAGAAAACAAATCAGGAAGACTAGCACAGCTTTTTCTTGAAGGAAGTTCATTCTCTTCTGTTACAAATGATGCTAGTTGGCTGGGCTTCTACCCAGCAAGAGTTGCCAGTCCTGTAAGACAGGTTACTCATCTGCAGTCTGTGCAGCTCTTTCCCTGTTATGATAGCATATACTTTTAAAAATATCTTTCACTCAAACAGGCAGGCAATGAATGAAAGTGAATGTGCCAGATGTCCTTCTCAATTCTGTCCAATCTATCTATTTTATGCCCCTTCTGGGGTAAACAGATGCCTGTGGATGGCTTATTTATCAGAAAACTTTTATGGGGGGAAGAACTGAAGCAAAAATCTAGGCCTGTAGTACACTGCAGCTGCTCGCTTTCTGTGCTAGTTTGGCCTGGGTTGTTCTGACAAGCTGTCTTTTTCCTTCTTTCTAGGGCTAGCTGCTTAGCTTCTTGCAAGCTGGCTTGTTCAGGGTACATATTATTGGTAGGAAATGCAGGAAAACAAGCAAAATCACATGGCACTGGACAGGCCTCCTCTTAGCACAGCATGATTTATTTTTTGTTTTGTGATCTTTGGATCCCAAGCATGGTGACATAGGCTTTCTCATTGTGGCTGGAGCCTGGACAAAGTGTGCTCACAAACAAGTGTCTGGGCCTTTCCCCAAATGATCTCTGTAGAGCTCATCAGAAGGTTGTAATCCAAATTTATAGCACTGCCGTTCCTTAAGAGCCCCACTCTTATCACTGGTATCTCAAGATACACAAACCCACAAAGATTTTAATAATCTGATATTAACAGTCAAGAACTATCTCACTAACCAGATCTTGACAGGTTAACAGATAATGGATCAGCCACAGTCCATTTTCCTCTGGTGCATGAGTAGGGACAACTTCTGGGAGAACCCTTGATTTTCACTTAATGACACACTTTCCTGAAGATGTAACATCTTTGATACATCCTAGGAATCTGAGAAACTCTTTTAATCTGGGCCCTTAATGATTTATGTGATATCAGGTCACATAAATTCTAGAATTCTGCATTCTGCTTACAGCCCCCAGACAAATGTTTTGCAGTTTATTCTTGACGTCTCCTGGATACAAGACCACACCAAGAGGGGTTTGTTTTCATGTCTTTCATTGTGCAGGGCAGAACAGTCTTGGGTATTAGTGGGCCTGAAACTGTGTCTTGGCTTCCCACCCAAAACCAGCACAACTTATCCAAACTACCCACACCTCCAGCACATCCACAGCTTGAGCTGGGGATGCAATCAGAACAGGATTTCTCCCAAGATGTTCTTTATTGCTTGTTGGGTGGTTAAAATAATGAGTAGTTGTTTCTGTGGTATTTTAGCTGTTACACTTTTGGTCCTGGCCAGAACAGAGGAAATGCAGAGAAGAGCATATTTCAGGTAATAAATTTAAACATTTTGAAACTTGAGGAAAAAAAGGTGAATTAAGATGGAGCCAAAGATACAGGTTAGATCTTGTTTAAGCCAAACCAGGATATCCATCCCTGCCAAAAATGTTAACCACAGCTATTTTTTCAGCACCATGTCTGTTCTCTCCCCACCCTGCTTTCTTGGAAGTCACTGTGCTCTGGCTCTTCAATAAGAGACGGATAATTGATGCACTGCAGATGGAAAAAGCTTATCACACTGCATTATTTGTTTCACCACCAAAACCCTATCACCACTGTGAAATCAATTTATGCAAGTTTGAAAGAGACTTGGATAAACCACCTGGCAAACCCGTCTGGTTCTGCTGACAGTCTGATCCAGGCAGCTGATCATGGACC
The DNA here is from genome assembly GCA_013399075.1 of Chloroceryle aenea. Classification (NCBI taxonomy): domain Eukaryota; kingdom Metazoa; phylum Chordata; class Aves; order Coraciiformes; family Cerylidae; genus Chloroceryle; species Chloroceryle aenea. The sequence goes on along the minus strand of VWZY01001522.1, from coordinate 144,982 downwards.
CTTGAAAATGGCACTGATGGAGTGGAGGTGTCTGTGTCTCTGGTGTCCATTTTGGAGCATGCGTTTGTGCAGATGAGCTGGCAAATGCTGTGCTGTGTTGTGTTTTGGAGGATCACTCAGAAGGCAGCTCTGCTGGTAGCTGGTAACACAGGCCCAAATTTCTGCCCTTCTCTGATCCTTTTACTTAGGGGATCCCTTAGTTTAGGTGTATGGAGGGCAGGAAATATGGGGTTTAGGCTGTAAAAGGAGTAGGAATGAGGTAGCAGTTGCAGACCGGGGCTGCTGGACCACATCACCCCAGGATACCTACTTAGACAAACCATGGGGTGCCCAAGGAATGGTGGAGGGCAGCAGACAGCCAGGACCTCAACCCCAGTGTTCATATTATATTGTAAAGGAAATGCCAATGTTAAAGCAAGGCAAGAGGATTTTCTGATTGATGGAAATGTCAAAGATATAGAGGATCCAGACACTTCAGGAGACTCATCTGTTCTGTGTGAGGGCAGAAGACCTGTAATGGAGCTTGACCTACCCCAATCTCCTCATCCAACAACTTGCAATAGCTTCCTACAGCCAGTAAGAAAAATATGTACAAAACACATCTTGTTGCCACATACCTCTGGGAGCTGGTGTAACAGCAAAATAGGCACAGATTAGGTGTCACAAAACAAACTGTCCAAATCACTCATTGCATTGTCACTATCAGCAGAGCTCAGTAGCAGTGGATTACAGGAGAAGAAAATGTTTAGTCATGGAGAGGAGGTTGCACAGATTATGACTGTAAGCCCTCCTGAGGTGCACAACACTTGGAAAACCTCAGGAATTTGCCTTCCCATCAGTGGCCCATCTCTAGAGGCTTCTTTGGGGAGGAGGTTTATGGGTTTTTCCTGTCTCCCTGTTACTCCTGACCAAAACTTCTGCAGAAACATGGAGCAGATCACAGAAGCTTTCAAAGAAAATACCTCAGTTGTCCCTGTTGGTTCACAGTGGTCAGCACAGAGGTGGGAAAATGCTTCAAAGCCACAGTAAGGTCTGAGGGCTCTGTCCGTGGCTGTTGCAGAAGCAAGCCTGAGTGCAGCGCAGTCCTGGGCATTTTACATTGGCACTAGAGAGAGAAGGCTTCATCCTTGCATTGATGCAAGAGTGGTTGAAGTGCCAGTCAAATTAAAGGAGTGGGCAGTCCAACAAGAGCAGGGCTGTGAACATACCTGGGAAATAATGAGCCCAGAGAGTTACAGCAGTCCAGGGATTTGGTGGTGGTCAGCATGTCATGGTGGCATAGTGCTGGGTAGCCTTCATCCTTTCAGCTGTACCCTGTCTCTCTCAGTGTGGCTCAGTAGAGATGTTTTGTGAAATAGCAGCTGCAGAGTATCTCTCTGTCTGGTATGGAGGAGTTATCACCACAAACAGGATTATTTCTAAGTGAAGGAACTCTAATTGTTTAATTATGGACACAAGCCTGCCTGGGCTACAGCAGTCTTCTTATTTTTTATTTTTTCCCTCTGTATAATTTGAGTAATTTTGTTTTGTTGCATCTTGAAACAGTGGCCTGCAGTTTTACGTAATAACCACACTAATAACCCACTTTCTCAATGTCAATATGAATAACAAAGAGAAGACTTTTTTCCTTTCAGAGAAGGTGGGAAGCAGCTTTTACCCTGCATTTATTGCATTTACCTGATATCTCATTATCTGACTTAATCAGTTCCATATGCTTCACCTCATCTTAAACTGTTGATTACCAGATAGAGGCATATACTGATGCCAGAGACCAACAGGGGAAAGGTAATTACAGCTGTGCTTGAGCTCAGCTGGGAAAGGCTGGAAGGGTGATGCTGAGCATGTAAACACCCAGCAAAGAGGTGCGGAAGCCGTCAAATTTTATTCTCTGTGTTAGCTTCCAGGAATGCGCACTGGCCCTGCAACTAAAAGCAAAGCCAACCTTTTAGTTCACTCCTTTTCCTATCTCCAGATCAGTAGGATCTGATCTTTCAGCATGAAGCATTTGCTGAATTTTATTCAAATACAAAGTTAATTCAAAGCACTGATATTTTGATGTCCTATTATTTTAGATTGTGTTCATAGCTTTGGGTAGGTGTATTTGACCATTTGGAGATCAAGGATGGAGAATGAGAATCAGTTCCTCCACTGTTTTTTACTTCTCAGTCCAAATTTTCTGCCTATGAAAGCGCAGAAGAGAATGATAGGCAGCAAAGATTTCTGCAGATGGGACTCTGCTCAAAAGATTGGAAATAAAAGAGCAAAGTCTAAACTCTGTTATTAATTTGGATCAAAAAATGTGTGTACCATTCAACCACCAGAGCAGTGATGGGTAGGAACCAGGTGGACTCTGTTAGAAAGTGAGGAAGGGAATCTTTGTTCATTCTAATAGCTGCCAAGAAACAAACTTGTTTCAGCTATTGCATGAAATGATAGATGGTGTCTTTGAAGCCTAAATGTCTTTGGTTTTATTCCTTCTCCCTTTGGGACATGGGTGCTGTGGATGTTCATTACTCACATTGGAAACATTTGCCACAGGAAGGTCCTGGAACAGAGTCTGGAAAACCATGAAAATCCTAATGGCAGCTGAAAACATCAGTGCTGTACTAGCACTTGCTGAATCAAATTATTAAGTGCCAAGATAAATAAATGTTTGTCTCTGAGTCATTCCCAATTTTGTGGAGTCCAGGGTTTTCAGACTCCTTTCCTACCAAGAAAATCCTCCCTAATTGAAAAAGAAACCCCGTTTTCATGGAAGCAGCTTCTGAAATCTGGAGCTGTGTTTTCAGAAGTCTTGCTTCACTTTCCAGTAAATTCCTTTCCATCTCTCCTTGCCCAGCGAAATAACTGGAATATCTGCATTAAAAAAAAAAAAAATCCGGATTTTCAGTAGTAATAAAGCATAGGCTAATGAGCCTCTTCTGCAAAGCTATTTAGTTAATTAATATTTATACACTGAAGCAAGGCTCAAGGACTAATCTATGAAGTGTTATTCAATGATCCTGAACATTTGGTTTGAGAATTCAAGATTGCATTGAAATTGAATTTAGAATCCTGCCATTGGAGCAGCAAAATAAGGGAGACAAATCCAATAAAAGCATAAAGCAAGGAGACACAGCTCTGTCTGGCAATCCCATGGGCTGAGATAACCAGGAGCTGTCCCTGTTCCTGGGGTTGTCACTGAGACAACCAGGATGTTCCAGGCAGCAGGTCATGTGTATCCTCTGGGGAAACACTGAGCCCAGAGCAGCTGACATCTCTGCTCCTACACCACACTGCTGGTTGAGAAGGAGAAAAAGTGATGACCTGCCTTTGGCTGCCTTTGCTTCCAGTAGCCCTGAGCACTGCCCCTCTGCTGTCTCTGCCTGTATCCCACATATGCATGGGGGCTGGAACTGCCTGTCTAGTGAACGGGCTCAGCCCCACACTTCTCTCTGTGGGCTGTTAAATAGGCAATCACCAAGGCAAGTGGCTGGGTACAGGCCAACACTGACACACTTTGACTGGTACCACCAAGCAGACATAACCCAACTGAGCATTGTTTAACCTTCTCCATCACAACTCCAGCCAGCATCTCCTCCCATGACATGACTTGCCCTGCTGTTTCCCACAGAAGAAGATGAATATAAAACACAGTGCTTTCTCAACATCACTGAAGCACTTTCTCACTATTGTTAAACAAGCATCAGTTACACATCCTTTCCAGCAACTACAAGGGTCTGCATGAACAGCCTTCACATCGTGGATCGCTATTCTGCGTTTGTCTTCCATTTAGACAGGACAGTTACAGCCCCTTTCAAAATCCTTGCTGCTTGAGCCTTGCTCTTGTTACTTGGAGTCAAAACCAGGGTTTCCTATGATTTCACAAAGATAAAGATTAGGGTTAGTTCCTTCAGATGCTCCATACGTTACCCCCATCTCAGTAATATGACAGCGAGTGAAGACACATGATGACTGCACCTTGCAGCTGCAGCCAATGAAGTTGAGGCATTTTAGGAAATGTCACTCATCTTCTTTAGCAGTACCTGTGGTGTTGTACTTTGCTGCCATATCATGCTGGTATGCTTAAGACTTTATACATTATTGAATAAATTAGCACCTCATTTCACTGGTGGGTCTTGATCTTCTAGTTATTGGCATCCTGGTTTGTTCCCATGACGTCTTTTGGAACATACTTTCCCCCATCCTGAATTAAACCTGGATGATATTTGTGGATCTTTGGCTTCAGAGACTATCTTCTGGATGGATGAAACCTTCACCAGCACCCCAATTGGTCTCTCGTGCTACCAGTTCTGTCACATTACATCCTTGAGCAAGGTAACCGCAGCCTCATGCTCTGAAAACATTCACTGCAGCACCCTGTACAGCAACCCACACATTTCATCAGGCAGCAGAACAGGAAGGAGAAGCCCCAGACAAACACTAAGCAGGGTGATCAGCCTTGAGCAACTTTACTGTGAGCCAGTCTTTCACACTGCAATGCCAGGGATCATTCTCTGAGACTGATGCCTTAAGTAATGTTGTTGTAGCCATGTACTGGTGCAGAATTTCTCATAAGCCAAGGAGCTACTCGCTCCTGCAAAGTCTGGTTGTGCACGAGGCTGCGTATACATTTGCAGAACTGTGCTCTGCAGTTCTGGCTTTCTAGAGGTTACTAGTGTATGGCTCAAAAAAATCTAAGGATATTATTATATGTACATAATTTTATTCTTTTAGTCTGAAATAAGCCCCTGGCAAATGTGTATTTACTTGGCAGCAAAGACATAAAACGTGGTTTGGCAGCTGCATTTAGGAAAACACTGGGAACTCAAGGGAAAAAAATATCACCCAGCTGAGTAGGTTGAACTATAACTCAGAAACGGGGCTCTGTGAATATGAATTCAACTCAGTTTTTCAGAGCTACTTAACCAGTCTCCTTCCATAGTTGGCCAACTGACAGAAGTTCAATATTTTTCTTTTAGTGAATGAAAAGCATAGTCAGAAAAAGCCACTGGGTCAGGATCATATGCAAAACTCCTCTTGTGCTTTTGTTTCCTAATTGCTCTTGGAAGGATTTTTCGGTCTAGTCTGACGCAGTTGTGTGTATGAATTTCCTGGCAAATAAGGAAGGTGACTGTGTCCAAAAGACATTTAAGAGTGTGAATTCACAGCCTTTCCATGTCTAATCAAGGAGTGTAAACCATTAGCCACATGTTCTCCATTTCCATCACATTTTTTCACACTTAAACAAAAACATGCCAAAGAAAAGGTGCTACATTTTTTAATGCCCTCAAATAGGAACCACGGGAATCCATTAAATGCTGTGGTCATTTCCAGCATACAAATCAATTTTCCTTGTGGTAGTGCAGTGGTGAATAATGCCTGGTTTGTTAAAGGAGCATGACTGATTTTGGATGAAGCTTCCTGTCACCTTGGCATTTTCTTTTTTATTTATTGTGTGCAACTGTATAAAAACTGGTACTGGTCTCAGTGCCAGGCTTACTAGTGGAAGAGCTGAAAAGACCACATAACTCCTGGTACAGCAAAGAAGTTCTCCTTCTGCACGACATTTGCTGGACTCCTGAAAAACTATTTTGAAAACATGGCAGAGAAGGATTTTATCCATTGGCTTCTACTGGCTTTATTTTTTCTTCCATTTTGCCTGTGTCAAGAAGAATACATGGAGGTGAGCAGAAGATCTTATAAACCAGTGGCCAAAGTATTGCAAAGTCACCATCAGACTGGCCATAAAGGTTCCAGAAGCAGGGAAATATTGAAACCTCGGAGTCAACTTATAGAGTGGACCGGTGATAATAGCACTTCTACAGACCAAAAAGTCCTGAGACCAGAGGTAGATGATGTAGAACTGACTACCTCAGATAGAGTCCAGGTACTCTGAATTAATCTTATAAAGATATCTTTAAAGCTAATGAGATTTTATTTTATTTTTTTTCTAAGATAATTAGTGGTATATTTATTAAAGCTGTGTATTGGTCTGTATCCTGCTGGATTGCCTTATAGGACCTTTTAATGAGCTGGTAGAACCAGTAGTGGGTTGTAACACTGGTTTCAACATAGAGAGCAGCCCTTCATTTTGATGAAACTGTGACCCTGTGCAATCATATATTGTGATATGTAGTCTCGTAATTTTCAAGGTATTGCTTAATATATTGAAGTTTTAGATTCTGTTAACTCATTCTGATGTGAAGGAAAATTACTGAATTTATAGAGGTATTTGGAAAGATTCATTTAGCAGATTATAACTTTACTTGAAAATTATGTATATAAAATATATTTTTTGAGCCTAAGATAACCATATTGATAAGTGTTCAAAAATATTATTCTAAGGAACAGCTTGAAAAAAACAGATAGTAATGTAATGAGTATATTTAGTAATACATATCAGCTTGACAGTTTCAGAGGAAAAAAGACTCAGAATAAAACTCGAAATAAGCTCTAGTATCTGTTTTAAACTGTGAATCTTTTTATGCCTTTTACATGGCATTTCAGATATTATAGTCATTAGCTCACAGCAAAGGGAAAATTATATAATTTGATTATACTCAAAATACTGATGTCCAAATTTAAAAGGAAAAAACTTGAAGGGCAGAAGATGAAGTTGTTTCTAGCACTAGGCAACAAAATTCCACTCAAATGAATTTTTTTTTTTTTGATTGATGATTTTAGAAACAAGAACATGAGTATTTTGTTTCTGTTGCTAATAAAAAAATGGTTGAGTCCTCTATACTTCACCTTTTATCATTTACTTTTTAAAGCTCTTTTAGATCAAAGTATGATATTTTGAATTCCAAAAATCATGGTTATGCAGACAAGTGTTGAGTAATAATGTACTTCATGATAAGCAGCAAAGAGATTTATTTTTAATCCCACAGTAGACTTGAGGAACTGAAACACATTCAAACATGGGAATAGGTTTAATACATCACTATATTACCTGTATTTAAACATTATAGTCCTTTTCATTTCATATATCTTGGGTAGGAGTTATGTTTTCCTCCAGTGCATTCAGCAAAATAGATATTTAACTGTAGGTGTTTTAAATTGTCCTTGAAGTATATAAACAGTGTAAACCATCAGGTATACAATCCAATGAGCCAGCTTGTGTGTGCATGGCTCTTTACCACGGAGTGAATTGTGCAGCTGCACACCATGTCTTACTGGCACTTAAAGAGCTTCCCCCTTTAACTCAATATAACACAGATAATGACAGATTTAATATAAAATTATAAACATTTTAGTCAAAATCACAACTATTTTAGAGAGGGTCAAACTCTCTAAGTGTCACTGTGTTTGGGCTGTGTGTATCTTACATCAGAAAGTTTAATGCAATGTGGTTGGAGTTGCCTGATGGGGAAAGAGGCTGTGCCATTAAAATGAGTCTGGCAAGTCTGAGTGCAGCTAATGGCATTTACCTGCCAGATGCTGTGTAACAAGCAATCTTTTTGGGGAAATGATGCAATTTTTCACTTATGGAAATGAAATGGAACTCTAAGAGATATACGACAGGGATAATCCACCAGAGTGGCTGACGCTATAGATATTTTCCAGCTCCAGACTCCAAGAATTTTCAGGCAGAGGATGAACAAAGATGGCAAGGACTTGCTTTAATTCATGTCAAAACTCTCACTTTTTCTTGAGCTATCTGAAAGCTGATTTATCCTTAAGTCCCTACTCTTTCTGTTACTTTAGCTCTGATTGGAGAATTTCATTCTCTTGCTAAGCTGTTTTAATTTACTAGGGTAGAATACAGACAATGACATTTGTCTTTGCTGCATTGGCACAGGGACAGATTTCACACTACTAGTAACTTATGTAACATATGATGTGCATTTTTCAAGCACAAGAACTCTTATTGATTGGGTAGAGCCATGACAGACACATTTCTCCTTTTTAGATAGCTCTTTGAAAATCTTAGGTACCTCTCAACTTGCTGGTGTTTTACCCTGAATTTTGGCAATTTTGGTTTGTTTAATTCTTTCCTAGAGAAGGGGCACGGAGGGCCTTATTGTCCTCAAAGACATGCTATTTTGCATTCAGAACAGGAGCTAAGAGGTGTGGAAGTATGTTACTTGTCTTCTGTATTGTCTTAAACCAAAGTTAATCAGGAAGTGAAAAAGGGCTGGGTTCATAGATTTAAGTTAAGGGAAGTTTATAGACCGTCTGTTACCTAGAACTGCTTCCTACATTCTAAATCATGAGAAATTAAGCATATAGTGTCAGAATTATTTCCAGTTTTCTATCTGTATTAGGCTATCAATGTGACAGATGCATTTCACAATCTCCTAAATCATATTAATGTTCAGAGAGACTCAAGACTTGCTGTGTGATACAATTTATGTGCAAATGGCTGCATAGGATATCTTCGGCAAGAGTGTTGTAATTGATCTCTTTGTCCCATTTGAGTGTAATGTTACTTTAGGGACAGGTTCTTCTTTTAAGTGGTCATGAAGTGTTCTCTTCATGAAGTTCTCTGGTTTTGAATATTAAAATAGCATCTTGAATATTTATTGTTCTTGGCAAGCATCCATGAACACTTTTTTCCCTCCTAATCAAGGGATCAGTGAAGATAATGAATCATTTATACTTTATGACTTGTGTTATCCTGAAGTCAGTGAAGCTATTCTTATACAACCAGGCTGGGCAGGACTTGCATCATTTCACATATAATAAACTGCTAAGCTTTAGAGAGGTAATGCCAAATGACATTTGTTTATGACTAGCAGTGGTATCTATCCTATGACAGCATCGCTGGTTAGCTAGTAATACTGTTAAGGATTTGAGTGCATTGGGTAATAAAACCAAATTTTGCCCTCAGAGAGGAGTCTTACCTGCAGGCTAGTTTGCTGGATTTGTGCATTCTCTTCCCTACAATTCACAGTTCTAAGTCTTCAAGTATTTCTTGGCTGAAATGACAGATTTGTTTTTGGCAGATGTGTGCATAGTTTTCCTTCTCATTTAACAAGAATATGAAGCACTACCAAAAAAAGAGCTAGAGATTCTGATCTCAGTGCAACACTAAATATCAGCATTTTAGGTGGAGAAAAATACTTGCACAATTCCCATCCTCTTGTACTTGGTTTTCCATCAAGGACTGAAAATGGGCTGAAAGCAGGGCTACTTCTCTCTGGAGGTCATGTGTCAGTCCCACTGGAGGAGTTGTAGTATTTTGGTCATCTGAAAGGGTTTTTCTGTATACATAAACATAAACTCCCAAGCTTCTTGAAATTAATAAATTCTGAGACTAAGCTTCGTATCGTTCAAAACACGGGCAGACAGCTTTAGCATTTCAGATCAAGCTAGCTGATGACCTTGAGCACACACAGATACAGCACACAGAATTACACACAGGGATACAGCACACAGAATTAAACAATGTTTTGGGTTGGAAGAGACCTTTGAAAGTCATATAGTCCAATCCCCCAGCAATAAGCAGGGACAGCTTTAACTGGATCATGTTACTCAGAGCCCTGTCCAACCTGACCTTGAATGGTGGCATCTACCATCTCTCCAGGCAAGCTGTTCCAGTGTCTCACCACCCTCACTGTAAAAATTTTCTCCCTTCTATCTAGTATAAATCTACCCTCCTTTCATTGAAAATCATTACACCTTGTTCTTTTGCAACAGGTCCTCCTAAAAAGATTGTTGCCACCCTTCTTACTTGTTGCCACCCATTTCAGTATTTACAGGATGCAATAAGGTCTCCCTGAAGCTGTCTCTTCTCTAGGCTGAACAACCTCAACTATCTCAGCCTTTCTTCACAGGGAAGTTGCTCCATCCTTCTGATCATATTTGTGGCCTCCTCTGGACCTGCTCCAACAGGTCTGTGTCTTTCCTGTGCAGAGAACTCCAAAGCTGGACCCAGTGCTCCCGGTGGGGTCTCACCAGAGCAGAGTAGAGAGGCAGAATCACCTCTCTTGATCTGCTGGCCACACTCCTTTTGATGCAGCCCAGGATGTGACTGGCCTTCTGGAGTGCAAGCACAACACTGCTGGCTCATGTCCAGCTTTTCATCCACCAGTCCCTCTCCTCAGGGTTGCTCTCAATCCCTTCATCCCACAGCCTGTATTGATACTGGGAAGTGCTTTAACTCAGGTCCAGGACCCTGCACTTGGTCATGTTGAACCTCATAATGTTCATACGCTTCTCAAGCCTGCTTCTCAAACTTGTCCAGCTAACATCTGTATGTTCATTTGGCAGTTCCCGTCCCACCAGAGACCTGTTTGCTGACATTAAACCAACAGGTCTTCATTAGGCAAGTAATTTGAGCATGAAAAAGGTATGTGGAAAGAAATGGAAGACAAATAGAATTCTTAGAGAAAAGTATTATTTGGATTGATGTAAATAGCCCCCTACAGTATTTAAGAACTGCAGATTTGCGCCTCAGAATCATAACAAAGAATTGTAAGGAAAAAGAAATAAAGAGGGGGAAATGAACAGGTGGTAAGAAATAAATCAATCCCCAGATCTCTACTTTAGCTGACCCATTTGAAGATCTGTGACTGCTAAATCATCGCAAGAACCTAGTTATGAAAGCCAGCCAGCACTGAATGAGATTCCATTGGTATAAATACAGTAATATGGGAAAGAAAAGCATTGAAACAAAACTATTATATCAAACTACTATTACAGCAGCTGAGCTGTGTATAGTAAACTCATTAGTTTATTTATGCTGCTATATTAGTTTCAGCATATAGACAGGTTTTCATAGTTCCACACTCACACCTACAAATAAATAAATGTCCCTAACACCAAATGTTGTGGTCAGTTCCATTTTTTGTCATTTATCTTGACACATTTTTAGGTTTTCCAAACTTCAGTAGCCTGTAAATATGCAAGTCTGGAGTCACAAACAGGAATATGCTGCACAGGCATTTTTTAACATCTTCTTTGTGCAGTCCAACACAGTTTTCTTTATGTTTAATGGAGGGTAGTTCATTGCTGAAGGTCAGATAAGTCCCTTGTGTCATACTACTTGTACATAGCTTTATATATCAACAAAGATCAGCTGAAATGTATGATCGGTGAAAAGCAAAATAGCAACAAAACTGAAATATTCATCGAACTTTCATTACTATTTCATTTTCAAAACTCTCATTATTTGACAGGACAAGTTGTTGTTTGTTTTAATATTCATATTGCTCTTAGATTGCTTGAAGAACTATTCTCTTAAATCTTCCATCTTCAGGGAAAACTCAAGCATGGGAGCTTTCAGCCCAGATACGAAGTGTTTTGAAAACTTACCAAATAAATAAACAGAGAATATATAATGAAGACCCGGTAACCCATACGCATATGATTGATGCCCTCCATGAATGAGCCATTTAAATCTTATTTTTGTGCACTTAGTCCCCCCAGACTGGACCACAGAATCCAGATTGTAGCTCCTGCTGCCGTGGTGACTTTGGAGTTCGACTCTACCAAGGGCCTCCAGGACCTCCTGGGCCCCCTGGGATGCCAGGTAAAGACAAAGTTTAATTAATTTCTTTGATCAGTCTAATTACAGGCAATATATTGCAAGCTATTCTATGATATATCAAAAATGGTCCAAACATCAGTCTTTGGGAACAGATTCAGGTACAAGTTTTTCTATAATTTCTGGGGAGACAGAGATGTTGAATTAGACTCTAAAATCTTTTCCAGTGAAACCCCATTTGTTATTAAAATTCAACTTTCACAAATTCATGTTGAAAGTAATCTTACATTTCTAGGGTAAATCTGTCTCTCTTCTTAAAGTAGCATGAAGCTTCCATTAATGTTGGAAGGACTTGTTTCCTGGAGTTGATTATTGTGATCACCTTTGAATATCCAGCTATGCGTCTGTGCTCTGTATTCATGAGTTTTTTTTCATCTAGCATATGGCTAGCCAATATTTTACAGAGACACATGTGCTTCTATTCTCTCAGAGAAATTTCTTCTTTTCCTTCTTTCTTCTTGTCTTCCAAAACAAAAAGTACCTTTTTTTTTTTCCCCATAAAAATTGCACAGAGCAGAAGACCAAGATACACAAGAAGAGGTTATGTTTTGATTTGATAATTGATATGGAAAAAGAAGAGCCTAGGGAAGGGAAAGCTTAGTTGCATGTTGCATAGTTGCATGTTGGTGTAAATTTGTTGCAGTAACTACCTGCAGAGATTTGAAAATTACCATTCCTAAAGCAATAAAAATTGTTTCATAATCCTTCTGTCTTACAAATATACTGACAATAACAGACATGACATATAACTATACACAAAAAGAAAAAACCCCATAAATGTAGTGATTTTTGGTACAGCTACAATAAAATACAGTAACAGTTAAATCTCAATGTTATGAAGTTAAATCTGAGTGAATGAAGTGTTTCAAGAACTAGCTTCAGTCGGAATATTATTAAAATAAATTGTTACTTTGACATAGTTTGTGTATCAGGCAAAATATGGTCACAGGCATATTTGGTATTAGCCTTCTCTGAGCCATTCAAGCATCAACCCTTTATAAATACAAAGTAAGAGAAACCTAACTGTGAGGCCTCTTGTGCAGAAATATTGCGTTATGCACTAATAAACTGTTGGATTATTAGAAGTGGGATTCAATTTTGTATTAGACCCACACTTTCAAGTCTACAGTGGACATAGTGGGACACAGTGCAGTCCCAACTCTGCCCTTTCCTCATGTAAGGATGTATCTCAGTCACACTTTGTTGTCACCATAGGATGCCACAAACATTTGTCTGACAGCAAACTTCTTGACCCTGAAATTTCTCTGTCTCCT
>VWZY01001522.1:74764-95391 GCA_013399075.1 Chloroceryle aenea | reverse complement strand
GGTAGAAGTTTTACTTACTACCCTGCTTCTTTCCTTAATGATATTAAACTCTCAACATGTTGTGGTCGCTACAGCCAAGACTACCCCCAACTATAACATCTGCAACCAGGCCTTCTTTGTTTCTTAACACAAGGTTCAGCATCACACATCTCCTTGTTGCTTCTTTAACTACCTGCAGCAGAAAGTTGTCATCAGTGCACTGCAGGAACCTCTTGGATTGCCTGGCTGTGTGATCTTTCCAACTAATATAAGGGTGATTATAGTCACCCGCAAGCAGCAGGGCACGTGATCTTGAGGCTACTTCCAGTTGCTTGTAGAAGGCCTCTTCAACAGCTTCTTCCTGGTTTGGTGGTCTGTAGTAGACGCCTTCAACAGCATCACCCATGTTCACATGTCCCTTAACTCTTACCCATAAGCTTTTAACACTGTCATCATCTCCGCCTGGGTTAAGCTGAATGCATTCTAGTTGCTTACTCACATAGAAAGTAACTCCACCACCTTGCCTTTTCGGTCTGTCTTTCCTAAAAAGTACATAGTCATTCATTATCACATTCCAGTCATGAGAGCTATCCCAACATGTCTCTGTAACCACAATGAGTTCATAGCCCTGCAACCACATCCAGATTTCTAGTTCATCTTGTTTATTTCCCATGCTTCTTGTGTTGTTATACAGACACTTCAGAATCTTAGTAGAGGAGCATCTGTTACCATTGTGAGTACCGCATAGTCCACTGTCCCCTATAACCCCTGGGATAGCAATGGGGCTGGTACATCATCCTGCAAACATCCCAGGCTTGTCTCCATTGAGCCTGTTTTTTCCCCCTTCTCCCTTCAAATCTGATTTAAAGCTCTGCCAATGAGCCCATCCAACTCCCATGCTTGAATCCTTTTCCCCCTTTGAGAGAGGTGTACCTCATCAACCACCAGCAGGCCAGGCCTCCTATAGATTGATCCATGGCCAAAAACCCAGTCCTGCTGGTGGCACCAGTCTTGAAGCCGAGAGAGAATCTGTTGAGTCCTCCTCAGTCTGATCCATGGCCAAAAACCCAGTCCTGCTGGTGGCACCAGTCTTGAAGCCGAGAGATAATCTGTTGAGTCCTCCTGCTTGGATCCTGCAACTAGGGGAATAGAGGAGAACATCATCTGTGCTCCCACTCCCTTGACTAGATGACACAAGGCCCTGAAGTCTTTCTTGATAGCCCTTAGTTTTCTTCTCTCGAGTTCATCACTGTCTATCTGGAAAGTTAGTAGTGGATAATAACGCTGTGGGCCATACTATGGTAGTACTATAAATTTTTAAGTATGTTCTATGTAATGTTTGTTTCTTTTAATTTTTACTTATACTGTTGTTTTATAATGTATGTTGTAATTATATGAAGGTGATACTTCTCACAAAATATAGCTGTATTGTTCCTAAACAAGTGATCGTGTTGTTTATTCATAGATTAGAAGGGATTGTTTTCTCTCTTATATTAATTAATTTTCCTTGTGCCAAAATGAATGAAATAATGCTGTTTTCTTATGTGCTGCTATAGAGTTATTATCATAAAGTAATTCTATTTAATTGCCTGACTACATTTTCTTAACACAGTCACATGGTTATATTACATTTGGAATTTCAGTTTGCCTAGAAAATCCCTTCAGAATTTTTTTTTTTTAATGGCTGACAGGTACTAATACTTTCCTCTATTTTTTTGAAAAAATGATAGGCAACTAAGCTGACTAAGCTGCACAGGTTTTAAACAATGGTATTATATGGTGTTTTTAATTTCCTTCAAAATTAAAATATTATTTGACAGTCTTCTTCAAGGAAAAAAAAAAAAAAGGCAAACTTTTAAAAAGAATTCATTATATGGCCTTAATAAAAGTTTTCTTTAGTCTTACATGTCAGGAATCATGACATGAGGAGTTGGTCTTTTTGGTAGTTTTGTCAGAGTGTTCACCTTGCTGAAGATCGGTTTGTTGCTTACAAAGACTTCCAAAGCTGAGATACGCTTTAGTGCGTTTTACATGTGTCATGCCCAAAATGTCAGCATTATTACTATAAAAAAACCCTTTTATATTCAATCACATAAACACCTGCCTGGAAGCAAGAATTATCTACTAGGTCCTGACAAATTAGATAGATAAACAATCAGCAAAAGCATCTGAAATTCTCTAATGTAAACTACTGAATATTACACACCTTTACAGTAAGATTTGACAGTCTGCATAGTCTTAAATGCATCTCATTGTGGTGGAGAACTATAAACAGTGTCAATGTAATCTCCAGTGCACATAAATTTTGACCCAAAAATTTCTAAGGTCTATTTAAATATTCATGTTAACTTCAGCATAGGTTGAATCCGCTGCCTCAGGTGGCTACCCTGAAATGTACAGTTTTGGTGCATCACTACAGATTTCTTTCAACATCTCTTGTCAGGTACCACTTTTTAAAAAAAAAAACCCTAAGTGATCCTGATACACTTTGTTTTTCAGAAACAGAGAAAATAACAAGTTGTATTGAGGGTGTCACACAGACAATACAAAAAATACCCAATAGTTGCTGTTTGATAGACTTCTTTCAAGCTTTTTATCTGCCACTAACACTCCAGGGGGCTAAGTAGGTTCACTTACTTGTCTTCATGAAGGGCATTGAAATCCTTTTCTGGACTTTTCTATTACTACAGATTTCACCACCACCAAGTTTTGATTAACAGACACAGTCACTGTCTAGTGTGCCTGTTGCTTGATGAACCAAAAGATGAGGGATTGAGATTTCTTGGTATCATTTCTGTCTTACAGTAACAAGAGAAATAGCTTTGTGTCAGACTAATTCTGCGCCTTGCCCATGTGATGTTAAGTTCCTGTTACACGTGTGTTTCATGCTTTTATGGTAATTCTTCAGTTGTGGATAGCTGGGAGCTTTGCAGACGCCTAAGAGCCCAGATCTGCTGTTAACAGATCTGCTGTTCACACAGGCTTCCCCGCCCCCTTCCTTGCATAACTTGTGATCACAGAGCCATGAAAGTATGCGAGTCCCTCCCCCAGCACAGGCCGAGCCCACCCGGCATATGACTTGGGCTCCATGTCAGCCAGAGCAGGCAGCACTGCCTTGCTAGAACACTGAACATAGCCAGAGCGATGACCTTAACAAAAGAAAGTTTCCACAGGGCTCTTCCACCCCCTTCTGAGGTGGCCAAGGCCAACACGGACAGCACCAGAGAGAAGGAGGAGGCTGTGCTGCAATCTGTGATGAGGACTGGAGCAGTGGTGCAGAGGAAGGAAGTGGTGGGAAGGCTGGTCATGCACAGCATGGCAATGTTCGGACGGGCGTGCTGCTATGCCGTGGAGGCCGCCTTTGTCACGCCAGTGCTGCTCAGTGTAGGGCTGCCCAAGACCCTCTACAGCCTGGTGTGGCTCATCAGCCCTATCCTGGGCTTCGTGCTGCAGCCTGTGGTAGGTTCAGCCAGTGATCACTGCACCTGTAGATGGGGCAGGAGGCGACCTTACATTCTGGTTCTGGGCATCATAATGCTGTTAGGCATGACTTTGTACCTCAATGGGGATGTGATCATCTCAGGTGAGTGCGGAGTATACACTACTAACAGACAAAACTCCTCCTAGCCTTCTGAATCAGAAGGAAAAGAGGGATTCTTTGTTTTGTTTTGTTGTTTTTTTTTTCCCTGCTAAAATGGGCTGTTAAAATTGTGTATCGTGTTACTCAGCTACATTTGAAGGAGCTGGGGAACACTGCAATCTTCATATATGTTCAATCCTAGAACTGCATCTTATGTACCCTGTACAAAGTATTCTGTAGTTTCTGCATGTAATTACAGTGTGTTGTATGTTGGTGTGGTTGCCTGATTAGTTCATACAAGTAAAGAACTGCTTAATTGCAGGGACATTTTTATAAACTAAAATCTGCCTTCTTAAATTCAATGACCGATATTTTTTGTGTGATGTAATACACATCCCATCTGAATATCTGTTAATCCTTAATTTAGATGGATTAACATTCAAAATACATATATTTAATTATTGCAGCATTGGCTTGACTTGGGACTGTGTTACACTGGTCAATAACAGAAAACCACAACTCCTTGGAAACTTGGAATGTGCAAAATCAAGTAGAAGTGACATCCCTGGATACTGTTACATGTCAATTTGAGATGTGACTTCTCAAAGTCTTAATAAAAAGTTGTTGCTGTCATTATGATTGGAGGGGGGAGGAGGCATGGATTGACATACTCTCTTGTTCTGGATATCATTGGCATTGAATGTACTTGTATTCATTAGCCAGAAAAGAGGTGTTACAGTCTAGTCTTGGTTATCTAAAACAATGGAAGGGTGGGACAAAGAGAATAAAACAAAAAAGTACTATAAAATGCATGTGTGTTAGGCTACCAGAGCATGCCACAGAAGTGCCAAGGAGTAGATTAAGGCTAGTGATGCTCTTGATTGTGGAGCTTGGAGTACCCTGGGCTTGTGATGACTCAAGGCAATAAGTCAACATAGCACAGCTCAGTGCTACACGGACTCAAGTTATACTGCTTCTCTGGTTTGATTGTGGTATCATGCTCTCACTCTTGCCTAACTAAGCATTGTTTAGGTTTTCAGATATCAGGGAAGATAAGATGTAGTTTTGCAGAACATGGCACTGTTACTGTCAGAATGAGGGTGTTTTTCTTTTTGTAGCTTTCATCGGTGAGAGAGACAAGCGTCGGACTTGGGCAATAATCATTACCATGCTGGGAGTAGTGCTTTTTGATTTTGCAGCTGATTTTATTGATGGTCCCATCAAAGCATATCTATTTGATGTCTGCTCTCATCAGGATAAAGAGAAGGGTCTGCATTACCACGCCCTCTTTACAGGTACTCAGATACCTTCTTTTCCTCCCTACCTCTTGAAGGAGGAGAAGGTAATTGCATGGATTTTATCCTCACTGTGCTTCTAATCTTGAATGAACTGATCATCTGATCCTGCGCTTCAGTCACGAGTCTTTTGTTGCTGGGTTTTCACTACTCCAGAGAAAAGCAACTTGTGATTGCTGCTACAAGAATTCTGCTGCAGAAGGCTGCAGGCATAAACATTTACAGCAACATAGCTATGATTTAAGTAAGAAGAATTGATTATTTTAAAACATGAAGTAGTGTTAATTGAGCTTGTTCGGATTTTTTTTCCAAGTTTTTGGCAAAGCAAAAATTAAGGGATGTAACTTGTTTCCTTTTCGTAGCACATAAAAATAACATTTTTTCACTCAACATGTAATATAGAGCAAGAGCTGCATAAATGAAAATAGTTTATTTCCAATATGTACTCTGCCTTCCTGTATGGAAATAGGCATTCTGTGTAAAATTCAGAACTTCACAACTTCCACAAAGTAAGTCCAGGTCGTTCAGTCCAGACTCTTGCAAATGAAGTTAGGAGCTTCATTTGCCTCTATACATGTTATCAATGTTGCTGGGTTTCAGAAGCAAGCCCTGTATTGAGAAAACGCACAGGGAAGATACATAAGGCTGTGTACCCGTAATGTGAATCCAGAGGATCTTCTGGCCACGTCTGAGAGCTGTCACTGTGAAAGGACTGGACAAAAAGTAGGCTAGATGGGAAGTCTTGCAATCTTTGCTGATGCAGATTTTTGTGGCTACTAAGCTGGACCAAGAGCAGAGGCATGCAGATTCAGTGACAGTTACTCTAGATGAGGAGGAAGTTGTGTTAGCTATTGACAACAGGCCAGTTTTGGACATAGAAAATAGCCATGTCCAGGAACATGGATTATAAAGGAACCTTAAAGCCACAAAAACATGTTAAAAGTGTTATCCATTAGAAACTGACAGATAAAATTTTTAACAATCACTTGTCTGGACAGAGAGGAGAGGGATAGAGTATGTACAATCTTGCCTTCAGCAAAACTCTGATAGATTGTTTCTCTTGGATGATACAAAAAAAGCTTGATTCCAAATTTAGAGCTACAGATCTAGGTGATTGATTTGTGTACTGAGCTGTGAAAAGGGATTTGGGACAAATCGCATCAAATAAGACTGGAATAGATTACATTATTTTGTACCAGCACACTGTGCCCTGTATAGCAAGATGATCGTATCTCAAACCTCCTGATGGATAATTGCTCAGCCTTTTCTTAAAATACACTCTTGATAGGTGTTCTGCAGCTCACCCAAGACAGTCTGCTCCAGCATTTCATTGGCTTTGTTCGACAGTTTTCACTAAAATCTAATCTTAATATCCTTACAATTCCTTATAATTTACATTTATTTATGCCCCTCTTAAACACAGATAGCAATCTTCCCATTTCTTTTCTAGCTTCTGTTTTAGATATTATTTTGTTTGCCCTATTTTTTATTAAATATCTACAAGATTTTGCTCTCCAGTTTAAAGTTTGAGCATGAAATTGATAGCTTTGCAGTTATGAAACTTGTAACCACTGAGACAAGAGGGAGAGCGCACATGACCAACATACAACACTCAGTCTGCAATCTGATTGTGAGCATGATTGCTTTTTGTCAAAAGATGACCACAAACTTCAAATGTTCACTCTGTACAAACTTTTAGTGTAGGTTTTCTTCAGAAGGTATTAACAGCTATTTTTTCATGGGAAAAGCCAAGGATACACTCTGCTCTACAATGCAGTGTAACACAATGACAGAGGGCCATAATCAGAACCAAACAGGAAAAAAGTACAGAAAATGAAATCAAAGTCACATGTTTTGTCGGTGAAGTGAATGTAGGTTCCATTATCTCTGTTACTTTTCAGTAGACAGAATGGTTCTCCCGTACATTGTCTTCAGTTCTTCTAAGCAGAAGAGTAGAAAAATACTTGGAAGTCCTTCAAATGCTTCTATGCTTCTTAACTCCGATGTGCTGCAGAGCCACCTTGTTAACAAGGTGTCAGGTCTTGACAAAGCTGCTTCCCCTAGCAGAGCTCTGTACTGTATGTTAACAGTGGGCACTTTATGTGCTTCTGAAACTGTGTGCACTAATAACAAAAACAAATTGTAAAAAAGTTGGACTGAACACTGGGTTTAATAACTTTATAAAGTAGCAGTAGTATTCTCATTTACCTTTTATTCTAGCTTTTTTGAGAAAATCAGAAAATGGAATTGCACATTTGTATTCAATCCTTTTTGTTTTCTTTTCCAAGTGGTGGAGTTTTGATAACTGCAAAACTATTCTCTTGTGTTTGTTTCCGATATTTAAAATATCACATGGAGAGAGTATTTCTGTTTAGAATCAGCTATAAAAATATATTTTACAAAGTCTAATCTATAGATAGTCTCAATATAATTAAAAAAATGTTCTGTGAAGTTTTAAAATCCCACAAATTTAAGTAGAATTTTATTTCATGTTACTCACTGTTTCAAAGAAAATATAGCTTCCAAGAGTCAAGAAAAGAGATGGATGTCCATATTGCTGTATGTTCAGGAATTTTTTAAAGAGTTCTGTCGAACAGAACTGAGGAAAGATGTTTTGCTAACTGCACATGTATGTGATTAGATCAGTATTCCTATTTCTTGTGTTTAATATCTGAAGAGTTATTATTCAGTCATTTCTAGAGAGAATCATATTTTGAGGGTGTTGTGTGCTGTTTGCTTATTTTGTCAATGCCAGTAAATTTTTTTTCTCCTTTTTTCCCACACCTGCAGGTTTGGGAGGAGCCCTGGGTTACCTGACAGGTGCTATGGATTGGGGTCAGACTGTGCTAGGATATTCCTTGGCATCAGAATTTCAGGTGATTTTCTTCTTCGCAGCGTTTGTTTTCCTAGTGTGCCTTACCATACATCTGCGCAGTATTCCTGAAGTCCCACTCAGATACGAGAATGAAGAGACAAAGTTCTTGTTGGAAGTGACTGAATCCTATAAATACAGCTCCATAGAGGAGGAAATCAAGAATGGTTACTTAAAATCAACATGTACTGAAATAAAGGCTGCAGCTAAACCAGGGAAATGCACTGTTACATCACATAGCGAGGTAAGTGCAGAGATGATTTTATAAGTTGTATCACTGCATCTTTGGAGACTCTTCAATTAGCTATTGCTGACTAATTGGAATGGAGCCCTTTCAAACATACAAAAAAGAATCCTCCACCAAGATACAGGGTCAGGAGAAAGGCTGCTTTCTTCTCACATATTTATTCATGAAATATTTTCAGCAAGAAGGATGAGACAGACTAGTCCTGATGCTTTGAACATTTGGCAGGGATGAAGGAGAACCAGGTTCAGGTTTGTGCTCTGTGTCAGTCTCTTGATATCCTCTTCCTGTGAATTTTAGCAAGAGGAGAATGAACATCATTGTGGACGAGGACTACAGACCACTAACCTGTGATATAACTCTGTAACTCTCTGAAGTCCACACACTTTTGTAAGTAATACATATAAAGTGTTTGTTCCCTGGTCTAGTAAACATTTGGGGTTTCTTTTGCTGCTCAACATTTCATGGAGGATTTATTGACAGTACTGATGTGTTTAAAAACTCTGCTTCTACAGTAGTGCAACTTATCTTGTGGAGTTTTTTTCTGAAGTGATGTTGTAGCTGTGTCTTTGGCAGAACTCTTAGGTGGGAAAGAGTAGCAAGTACTTTAAAATCACCACTGTTATTTTTTTTCTGCTACATTTTTATGAGAGATACTGTCAATCTAAGGCAACTCAGAAAAGGTGAATCTACCTTAAAATAATCTGGAGAGCACATTTCTAGAATGGTCTTGGGAACAGATAATAGTTCTTCCTGTTTTGTTGATGACTTGTAGTGCTAGGTCATGTTACCTAGGTAAGCAAAGGCTATTGTATATGTTTGGCTTCTTGTATAGTCAAGTTGATGAAACAGTTGCTTGTTGTTTTACTTCTGATATGTTGGCATTATTTTTATCTATTTCTGATACAGGTCTTGATAAATAAAGTATAATTTACCGAGAATGTGCAGATGGTTATAAGCTAGAAACCTAACCTCATGTTTAGACTATAAATAAAAGGAATTTATTTTCTTTTACTATTTTTCATTTGTATTATAATAGCATTTGTTATTCCTAACCCAAAGAAAAATATTATTACACCAGATACAACACAAAGACAGAATAAAAGATGAACACTGCCTGATGAGGATGCCAGACAAACATTGAGCGGGACAGACAGCAAAGCAACAGTTTGTTGGGAGAATACATCAGGCATACTGTGATGCTGTCCCTGTTTCCCACCATAGGCCAACCTGAGCAGCCTGCATCCTTCACCAGCACTGTTCACTCTGAGAATTTTCCAAACTCTCACAGATGATGATTGTCATTGATTGCTTGGCCCATGTGGGCTTGAAAGAAAGACAAGTGAAGAAGAGAGAGCAGATGCAGTGAAAGAAAAGGGAGAAGCCTATGGACTGGCGTAGCTTCTAACTTGGCAAGGACTAATTCCACTGAATCAGTAATTGCATGAAGCTCTGGCAGCCACTGTGGACAAGCCTATTCCATTGCCCTTCTCTATATATTTTGCTGGAGAGACATTGCCTTTTTTTTTTTTTTTCCTTTTTGTCAGAAGCTTGTAGCGCTTTAATCTGTTTCATGTTTCTTTAATGTGCCTGGGCATGTGTAAGTTCTAGATGCTCACTGCCTTAATCGTCTCTCCTTTATGGCACATGTTTTCTGAGTCTATTCATTACTGTAATTGCTTACTCAAAGAAAAAGTTTTGTCTTCCTCTTTCTCTGTGTCTCTTTTTTTGCTTCAGGCATCATAGCCCTGTATATTCTAAACTGAGGACTGTGCTCTTATGTGCTGATAACTACCACAATTATTAATGAGATTTGACCTGTTACGGTAGGAATAGACATCCAAATTGATTCATCTTTTGTTCTTTAGTTTGCAGCCAAATTACTCAGGATCTGCTGCCATAAACCTAAGACATATTGGTTCTCCTCTATCCTTATGAATCGTCTTAGGCCTTGAGCTGTAGTGGCTTTGTAGAGAAAGTGATTTGGTATTTTGAGCTTTGAAGGATAAGAAACTTAAATGAAGCCAAACTTTATCGCACCATTTAAATTAGTGCTGAGTTTGTGTTGATGTGTATTGAATGTGTGCATTAAACATTCCAGTTTCCATTTCCAGGCTCTGAAATATCTAACTAGAAAGCAAGCACTTATATCTAGCTGTCACATGAAAGTTTGTAATGATAGCAATGCCCTTTGTAGTTCCCTGACCTTATATTAGCACTTTGATTGCAAAGGCTGTCCTTAAAGAACTGTGTGGAAGAGTTGAAAAAAAGAAATAAGCCAAGTCAAATGATAGTAATTATCTTTGAAATAACACTAATGAGGCAATCTAGAACTATTTTTGTTTGTTTTTTATAACTGTAGAAGAATAGAAAGCTTACCCTGTTTAAAAGAGACAGTGATGCCAAGAAAAATTCCAAGGGATTTGGACAATGTGCAGTTCAAGGTGAAAGTCAGTCACTTGTATTTTGGCATTCCTATGGGGATTAAAAACCTCCTGCTACAGCAAAGTATTTTCCAATTGTATATGTGTTAATTATTCATAGAATCGCTTGCTGTATAACCTAGTTCAAAGGAAAGCAGAATTATGAAAAGTAATACGAATGAAGGAAAAAATGGCATGATCTTACAACAACTTGAAGACAAAATTCATCTTACCAGTAATGAAAATAACTTTCACAGTTCTTCCACATCTCATGACCATACAACTTCTCTTATAATCTCTTATTATTGCCTCCAAACATTGCTAGGGAAAATTGGAAGCTTTCAAGTGTTCCATCACACACAGATAAAATAATACCTCTTTCCTTTAAAGCAAAGAACCATGGAGGGACTTTAAAGGACATAGAATAGTGTGTCACAAACGTCTGATATCAAGCACACCCACAGGACTAAAGAAGTCCCAGTGATACAAGTAATCTGACAAGAAACTGAGAGAGGAAGTTTTGAGACACAGGGCTCAGACAAGGAGGGAGATAAGGTGGGTTATTGAAGGTGCTGAAAAACTGTGAGTTTCCAGTCAGAGAGCACCAGAAGTGTTGATTTTTAAATTAGTTATTTATTCCATGGCATGAGGTGTTCAGGTACTGAAGCTGGTGTTCTCTGGGTGCTAGAATTTTGAGTGGTGCTGCATCTCCTGTGATATATCACAGTCTTTCCCTCTGTCATAGCGGGGAGGGCGGTACTTAGTGGAAATCTCATGGTAATGATATGCCAGAAGAGGTCAAGTTTTCTAGGGAATTTAGCACACAGATGGGAATGGGAATAAGGTCTCAGAAGAGCCATACTCCACAACTGGTACATTTTACTTCTCAGGCAGTATTTTGAGTTTCTACTTGTGTGTGTGTGAGTTTTAAATTTTCAATAGAAATTTGATTGTCTCCCTAAAAAAAAATATTTTTTGTTTCTGTGTTTATGTTTTCTAAAACTTCACTGAATCTGTTTTGGCAAAAATTTTACACTTGGTTCTACAAGTAAATAGTAATCCTACTGATTACAACAGCAAGAAATGTTACATCATTGCTGATGTTCTCTAGGTCTCCCAGAGTCTCTGTGACTCTTTCAGATTACTTTATTAGGTAATGGCTCTATGAATGAAACATACAGTGAAGAACATTTGGTACTCCAGCAGCCATTCCTAGTAAAAACAAATTAAAAGCTTCAGAAGCTAGCAATGAAAAGATGCCGAGGCCTTCTCAATTCGTTGTCAGCTATATTATTAGCTTTTGGGTCCATAATACAGTATTATTGTTAAATACTTGCTTTTAGGATCAAAGACGGATGACCCTTAAATCACTCTTGAAGACACTTTTAAGCATGCCATCCCACTATCGCTGTCTGTGCGTGAGCCACCTCTTTGGATGGATGGCTTTCCTGTCCAACATGCTCTTCTTTACGGATTTCATGGGACAGGTAAAAATGTAAAATCCTCTTTCCTCTCCTTTTTCTTAGATTCTCCTTCTCCACCAAAAAGAAATGAGACAGTGTTGTAATCTTGAAGACATTACAGTGGCAGAGCCAGTTGTATCTGGATGGCTGAACAACAGTTTTACAAAACAGCTAATTGATCCCAGGCTCTCATTCTCAGCCAGAGTCTGTTGAATACTGGGGGAAAAAACCTTTCAGCATTTCTAATATTATTTGTGTCTATTTAACTGTTTCAAATAAAGCTCCCAGAGCTGTTCCAAACACATACGTTCTCTGCTTTGGCTTCGGAGGTGCTATGAGATGGGTGTATTTCCTCACTAAAGCAGTGCTAATGTTGCTTGGATGCAGCTGGTCTTACCTTGCTGCATGGGCACTGTTGGCACAAGGCCATTCACCTGCACAGCAGCCTCCCTGGCCTCAGGCACTGCTGCTCTTTGCACACAGTGAGCTGCTTGACAGCTTGAGGCCTCTTTCTCCTTGAATTGGCTGTCCCTGACATACATCTTTAAACCTTTCCCCCAGTCCCTTCTGCCAGCAATTCTTTGCCTTCATGACACCCATGGCACTCCCTTTTCCACCCCATTCCCAGGCGGTAAGATGGTATGCCCCTGACAGTGATCCTTGCCTATACACTCCTTTCTGATGACTTTCTTCCAGGGTACAAATGTGTTTCTGGAACAAATCCTCTCCTTGACACTTCCTTTTTTTCCCGCATTTTCCACACAGTATCCCATTTCCTTACATTTATTGTCTCTATATGTGAGGGGGAGTTTGTTTTTTTTTTTCCTGCAGTGTATATGAACAACTGAAAGAAAAAGTTTATCTTTCCTGGATAAGAAACTGAATAAGACAATTACCAGATGGGAAAATTAGTGTGTTGGAGTAAGCTTGAAAGAGAAAACAAAAAAAAATCGTTGTAGAAAAACTAGGGAAATAAAGGCTAAGGCAAGAAGGCAGAAGTGGAGAAAGAAGGAGAGTGGGAAATGAAACACCAAAAAGAAAAATTGCAAATGAGTCAGTGTGGAGTAGTCAGTCCAGGAAAAGGCAGAGGGTAATAAATAAGGAGGAGCCTGGGATGTTGGAATCTGGGAGACATGAGTATGAAACCTGGAGAACTCTGAAGGGATGGTTAGGATGCTGCTTAACATATTTCTTGCGTGTTATCTAATTTAACAGAGATAAGCCCCTGTGTTGGGTACCATGTTCACGTAAGAAGGAGGTATTATATACATGCATTCCATCCTTGCCTTCTGTGATCTTGTGGTCTCTTTCAGGTTGTGTATCAGGGTAGTCCCTATGCACCTCATAACTCCACGCTTTACCTTACGTACAAAACAGGAGTAGAGGTGGGATGCTGGGGGCTGTGCATCAATGCAATTTCTTCTTCAGCCTATTCTTGTAAGTACCCAAGAATGTACTCCAACAGTGTGTTCGGAAACTGTTCCTGACCATATGATGAGGGGGCTTTTTGGGAGTAAGGCATTGTTCTGCATGTGAACTGGACCTGAACACTGAAAATCATCCTGACGTTAAATGCCATACTAAAATGGATCTCATGGACATCATTCTGATATGCTCTTTCACCTAGCAGTGCTGTAGCCGTAGGTTCTTGAAGATCCTTCTGATGGTCTCTCCCCAGCTGCATTTCTCATAGAACAACTTTTTTCACAGAGCAGTAGAAGCTCTTGCTAGAAGCGTGAATTTTGCTCTCCAAAATCGTGTGTAAATATGCTAGCACACTTCCCCAGATAAGGATTAAAAAAACTTGTGGTCTGAAAAATCAAATGAGTAGTATTTTGGGAGCTGAACTGAGCATCTGAAAAGGATTTGAGAGAAATCTTTTCCCCTTTGGAGCTTAACTACAGGCATTTCTGTAGCACTTTTCCCAGCTCAGACAGCGGTTGATGACAACTATTTGTATTATAATCAAACAGCAGAAATGTCTGAAGCTGTCAATGAGGGCAGTTCTTCCAGAGTCGTTGTTAACTACTTCTCCTCTAGAGTTGGCTATGCCAGAATAAGATTATTCCCAGAGAAAACAAGTATTCTTTACTAAGTTCATACCTACAATAACTTGAGGCAACTTCCGAAATCAGTGTGATTATCTCCTTCATTACATTTTACAGAACAAAAACCCATAAGGAACTCCCTGATGAAATGTGACCTGTATTGGTTTAGTCTTACCAACGTTTTCACTTTCTTTTCACAGACGTGCAGAAAATCCTTCTGCCATACATAGGATTAAAGGGACTTTATTTCATTGGATACCTACTTTTTGGATTGGGTACTGGATTAATTGGCTTGTTTCCCAATGTCTATTCCACTCTGGCTCTATGTTCCCTCTTTGGCGTCATGTCCAGCACTCTGTACACAGTGCCATTCCACCTCATTGCAGAGTATCACAGGGAAGAAGAGGTGAGTTCAGTGTCTAGGGAAAGGTAAGTTTATATCTGGCTGGGTCTGTTTAGTCTGTTTCAGGAGAAAACGGGATAGAACTGGTGAGAAGCTTTTCATTTAAATTTCAAACTCTTCCTGATGACACGTGTTATGAGTGGCAGTTTTCTGACAGAGAGAATTAAGATCCCAGCTCCAAGTTCACCAGACAGTCCTGCAGTGAGACAAATAATTATTTATGATCACAACTGAAACAACACCAGTCACAATTCATATTTGGGCAATAAGCAGATAACAGGGCTCCACTTGTGTTGCCTTCAAGTGCTACCTTCGTTATATCCTTCCTTACAGCTGAAAACTTGACTTCTAAGGTTAATAACAACACTGTAAAAACTGTCAGAGCTTTTAATTGACTGCAAAGTGTTACAAAAGCTTTTAGCTACTAGAGAAATGAAATGCAAGTACAAACAGTTTTATATACTTCGGTATTAAATTATATACCACATTCTCATGATCTTTTTAAATGTCTGGGGTTTGGTTTTGGTCCTCCACAGCATGAAATCCTGTTTCCAAGGAAAATATGGAAAAGTTTGCTTTCCTTATGTGATATTACTGGGCACAGCAAGATCTTCATGTCTTGTAAAGTGTTGAGCATTTAATGGAAAAGTTCTCTCAAGTCTTAGTTAGTGAGAGAGCTGGAAACAAGAAGACAGAAGGATGTAGGAAAATTTATCATCGTATCTCAGGGCATTTGAAGAAATTAATGAAGGAAATGTTGAGCCATTTAAAAACAACATAAAAGCATAGTTGAGGTCATCACTGGGCTAGATCAAGTTCTTAGGAATATGTCCTACTCTTCTGTACAACTTTGAATCACCACCACCTGAAGGATGAAAACAAGAAAACTCTTAAAATTCTATTGAATCCTAGGAGGATGGCTCAGTTAATTTCAGAGCTGTTGCTAGACAGATAAAATATGCTGAAGTATGCATGGACTTTATATTTAACAGGCTAATGTATTCAAATGTTACTTGTAAGACATTAGTTTCTTGCTTGGTGTATGGTACCTGCTGTGCCAGATGTTTAATGAAACGTGATTCTATAACAGATATGATAATAACAGAATTAGTTTAGCTTGAATTTCTATAATGTACAAGACAGAAAAGATAAAGAGGATATACCAAGTGCAAGTCTGCATTCATTTACACTTTCATATAACTGATGTCAGAACTGCTGGCACATAGAAACACAGGGCACAGCCCAGAAAAATAGGTATCATTCCAGAAAAATCGTGTCTAAAACTGGAAATGCTTCAGCTGAAAGGACTGTATGATTCCAGAACAAAGAGCAGACATTTTCCCTCACCATCAATTCTACAAACATGGAGGACATAGTATGCCTTATTTTAACATCCTTTCAGGGCTCTCTTTCAGCTGTGAGAGTTGGAGATAAATTGTCCATGACAGCCCTGTACTGTGAAATGTCAGTTTGCCAAAGCTCAAATAGACATGATCTTGAAGGAAATGGCTGGGTTTTCTGATGAAGTTTCAATTCTTTCCTTGAGAGAAAGGATAGAGGAAAAAACACAGGTGGAAGAAATGGGACAATTTGAGGAGAGCTTGGAAAACTTACGATTACATGTAAAATCTCTGTTTGACTCCCATTATCTGTGTGGGACAAGCAGAAATAACAAAGTGGAGAGCATACCTGGGGGTTATGACAGTGCATTGGCTGAGAGCTGCAAATTGTCAGTGCTGTCTCATTTTCTTTTGTGCTTATTTCAGAGCCTGAAGCTGCAGAATGGGGAACAAGCTGGAGAGCATGGGCGAGGGAAGGGTATTGACTGTGCTGCTCTCACCTGCATGGTCCAGCTGGCCCAGATCATACTCGGTGTGGGCCTGGGACTCTTGGTTAGTGTTGCTGGCAGCGTGGTCACTGTGATTTCAGCATCTACAGTAGCACTGGTTGGCTGCTGCTTTGTTGCTTTTTGTGTTCGATATGTGGAGTAGGACTGTGTGAAGCAGTGGGAAGAAGTCTCCCCAGGGGGAGCATTTTCTTTCTGGGTCAGTAGCACTGGTACAATTGCTATGCTGATACTGATGGCACATCCTCCTCTTTTACCTCCTTGGAGTGGTTGCAATTCCAGAGCTTTTTGAAATGGAGACTTGAAAAAATTTCCTAATGCCTCAGATCAAAAGCTTATGTGTTTTGGCTGCTTTGTTATTTCAGTCCTGCCAACTTCATTGTATTAGCACACTATTACCCATGATGGTGTGTATGCCCATGGTATTCCAATGCCCTGCATGAGGAGTAATTATGAAACTCCTCATTACCAATTTGTGAAAGTTCACAGATTAAGTATGTGATAAATTGAAGAAGTAATAAAAAAAGACAGTTAGGAAGAAAGGTTTGGTTTGGTTTGGTTTTCGAGTATCTTAAGCTTGGAGATATTTCTTCTGGTAGTCAAAAGCTAGTGCAGAATCAAACAGGTGTCAAGAGGCCATGCAGGGTGCAGTTGTGTAGTAGTCAAATTGGATCAGTCAATTCCCAGCTACTGCCAAGAGCAGATTTGGGTGAAAAAGATAACTGGAGTATAAAAAAAGATTGCAACCTGTTATTTAAAAGCATAACCATAAAGTAGTTACTTTACACTGGATCCTGCTGCTTCTGTATACATGAAATTGAAGTACTACCTGAGCTTGTCATGAAACTCTGCCCAAGACTGCTCTGCAAATCCATGTGTAGGCACCTAAACTATTGACCTATGGGAAACAGCTGCCATTTCTTCCCTCTGAAAAAACTGGCCTCTTGATTTTGATACTGTAATTGGAAAAATAACCTTGGCGAAAACAAGAATGTTATGAATGGTTGTGAGACACTTAAATCTTTACATTGGATATGACAATATTTACCTTAAAGTAGCATCTCTTTTTCTCTGTTTTCCTTTATGCATCTGGCTTTGAGTGAAATAGTGTTTGCTCTTTACAGAAGATTGTAAATAAATTCAGTTCTGCAAAGCACTATTGGGGATTATTGTACAGTAAATACTAAAGTCCAGTTATTTGTATTTAATTGCATATGAAGCTTCATTCTTTTTTTTGTAATATTGCCAGAGTTTTGAAAATCCTGTGTTTGTGAAAGTGATACACTGTATTTATGCTGTGCTTCCTCTATCCTGAAAGCTGTCATGCTTGTTTGCTATGTTATATGCTAAGCCACATGAAGCCATCTGCTAATGCAATATTGTTAATGAACAGTGACACAGAGATACTTTTGCCAGGTATGATGTTTCTTTGGTTTGGGTTTTTTGTTTGTGGTTGGTGTTTTGTTTCTGTTTGGTTTTTTTGGTTTGGTTTGGTTTGGTTTTGTGTGTGTTGTTTGTTTTGGGGTTTTTTGTTTGTTTTGGTTTGTTTTTTTGTGGTTTTGTTTGTTTGATTTTGTTTTTTGTTAGTTTGGATTGGTTGTTTTGTTGTTTGTTTTTTTTTTGTCGTTGTTGGTCTGGTTTGGTTTCTGGTTTTGTTTTTTTTTGGGGGGGGTTGTTTGTTTGTTTGTTTTAAAATTGCACATGTATAATCAACACTGTTCAGTCAAATGCAATGTTGAGTTGATCAGCTCTTCGGAGCTCTGCTTGATATGAACTTAAAACACAGCAAATAAATGGTTAGATTTCAGCATAAGGTACCTCTTGAGAGATGCACCAACTTCATCCTTCCTGTATGTTTTCAAGAATAGAGCAAGTCATTTATTTTCAGGAAAAATAATTTTCCCTTTGTCAAACTCTTATTAGTTATAACAAGCCACTCAGCCTCTGACAGTTTCTTCTTAACAATTGTGTATTGACTGTAGGCCTAAAATGGGGATGGATTTATGGCAAACCTTACCTTTCTTCATCACTCCTCCATCCTGCCTTATGAAAATGCCATGTTTTATGGTTCCTACCCTTTTGTGGCTGTTCAAGAATACCCCTCATGTCACACTTATGGAAGAGAAAATCATGGAAGACTGAGCCCCTGAACTGTGCTTGAAACCCTTTGTAGGTGTTGAGATGGCTGGAGCACAAGAGTGTCAACCAGGAAACACAACAGAATGCCAGAAAATGCAGAATGGTTGTCTTCTCAAGTCACTTTATGCCACTGTTAACTCACTAACTTCCATTAATTCAATATCTCCTGAGAGGAGGAATTTTTAAGGGAAGTGTGAGGCTTCTGTGGAGCCATAAAAATAGGCAAAGGAGGAGGTGACCTGGTTTTATAAGACTGCGGGACTTGAAGCACCATGTAAACCCATGCCCCAGAAGCTGACTTCATAAAGATCTGATTCCAGTGTGGGGCTGGGAAAGGAACTTTGTAATGTTTACCTATGTCTTTGCCAATATTTTCTTTAATGTTTAATGCCATCAGAACATTATTTGAATGGTCCATGCTATCTCTGCTCAGTTACACACGGAGAAATCTGGGCTTGATTCAGGCCCACAGAGTGACTGTAGATCTTTAGCAACATAAAAAGAATTGTGATACTGCAGTGAGAAGAAAGATGTGACCATTACATATACCAATGCCTTTATTTAAAAATCTATTCAGAGAAAACTGTTTCAGGAA
This sequence comes from Chloroceryle aenea, assembly GCA_013399075.1. NCBI lineage: Eukaryota > Metazoa > Chordata > Aves > Coraciiformes > Cerylidae > Chloroceryle > Chloroceryle aenea. The sequence goes on along the minus strand of VWZY01001522.1, from coordinate 76,504 downwards.
CTCACATTACAATCTTTCTCGTGAACAAAATAATACCTTTTTTAATGGCCCTTCATCAAAAATAGGAAGCAGGCAAAAATTATGTACAGTTGAGGAAACTGTTTAAAGCAGAATCATGGAATGGCAGGGGTTGGAAGAGACCTCTGGAGATCGAGTCCAACCCCCCTGCTAAAGCAGGTTCACCTAGATCAGATTGCAAGGATCGCATACAGGCAGGTTTTGAAAGTCTCCGGAGAAGGAGACTCCACAACCTCTCAGGGCAACCTGTTCCAGGGCTCCATCACCCTCACAGGAATGAAGTTTCTCCTTATATTTAGGTGGAACTTCCTGTGTTCTAGTTTATATATTTTACATATGTAAAATCAAATAAATAAAGATCTTCTTTATATCATGTTTGCACCAGTGATACGTTTATATGAAGACAAGACATCCTGAGATAACCAACCCATTATCCCTCCCATTTTAACAGAACTATTCATGGATGAGTGAAACAAGGCAAGAAGCAAGTCTATCATCTTCATGACACCTTGTTTTTTCTTTCTCTTATGAATGCCTGCCACTTACTCTTATTTAATAAGCAGGCAGGTCATGCAAGCAGACCATTCAAGGAATGTTGGTTCTCCTGTTTTAAAGGACTTGCAGTATTAGTAACGTCACAGTAGATTTTTTTCCGACATTTGTTCTTTCACAGTGATCTCATTCCATTTCTTTGACTTCCTTGAAAGCAAGCAACTCAGACAGTTTATGGGAGAATCTTTTCTTCTAGATAAACTACACAAGTCAGGATGTATCATAAATGACTTTGTCTTGGCAGAACTCGCAGCTTTAGCATTGTTGCCCATAAATCGGTACCAGTCCTTGCAGCATGTCAGGAGGTAGGGAGAATGTTGGAAGTAGGAGATGTGGCAGTGATGACCTTTGATATTTCTGATCTTTAGAGGGATTGCTTTATGGAGGAAAAGGGTGGAGTTATCTGCTGTAAAATGTCTTCAGATTATTTTTAGCATGATAAAATTATTTAAATAAAAAATAAATCTATAAATTAAAACTTGTCCCTTTAAGTTGCCAGCATTTATTTCTCATTGCCTAGCTGGTCCTTCTTTGATTATTGAAGCAGCAAACTTTTGGGACCACTTGTCCAAGACTAAACTGTGAAAAGTTTTGTAATTTTGTTTCCTTCCACAGGGTGTTCAGTTTCATACATTGCTCCTTTAGGTATGAAAGGTGTGTTAATCAGTGGTATTTCCTAAAGTTTCTTCTTGGAAATGAACTTTTTACCTCCCCAAGTATTAATATTTTATCTGTGTATTAAAGACAACAACTTCACTTCATGCAGAGGCACCAAACCAGAGAGTATTGTCTTGCGTTGCTCCAGGTAAGTATATGCAGTGGTGTGAAAACAAAATGGTGGTTTTCTACCCTGGATTGCACAGTAGACTGAGAAAAGCAGATCTTGTTTCTTATTTTGAGAGAGATCTGTGACCTTTTATAAAAAATGGACTGCTTTTCGAAAGTATAATTAGACGAGGCTACGTCTGCTCCGTGGAGGAGATGGAACGGGCTGCTACGGCTCTCATGACCCAGCACTTTCCCGCCCCAAGGCTTGGTCGCCCCCCAGTGTTCAGTAACAGTATAGCACTTCTCTAGAGCGTTGCAGGTGCCTTTTCTCGTACCGTTTTCTAACCTCAGTCCTGTCCCTCTCTGTTTCGTCTTACTGTGAAGTAAGCGATGCACTGCTGC
>VWZY01001522.1:41187-57126 GCA_013399075.1 Chloroceryle aenea | reverse complement strand
GTACGAGGGAGCCGCGCTGCCCTCACCGCCTCCCGGGGCTGGCTGTGCGAGAGGCTGCAGTGAGAGCACACGGCTGTGCTGTGCCTTCCTGCTTGCTGCCTCTTGGAAATCAATGAGTTGCGCTGGGTGGGTGAAGGTTGCTAAATCCTCCTTTTTCTTCATCTTCCTCTTGAAGAGGCGTGTCTCTAAAAAGCAGGATCGTTTGTACTACTAAGTTGAAAAAGTTTACTGTCCTGATCATTTTCTTTTTACTCTTAAAAACAAATAATCACTTCCATACTTCAGGAACACAAGCTACAGAACGATTAGTGGTACCAGGTTATAAAACGCACTCCTAAGTTACTCATATTCAGTGAAGACTGAAAATTAAAAGCAAGGCTTCACCAGTGGTAAGAGTCTCTTGAGGCTGCTCCCGGAGGTGGATTAGCTTAATTCCCTCAGTTGGTACTGGCTGAACACCTCTCTGGGGGAGTGTAACTCAGGAATTCTGTCCTGTTGCCTGTATAAGGAAAATCAGAAAAGTAGCTCCTAAGAGAGAATAATTATTATAAGTTGGAAAACTCTGCCTCGTGGAAGAAGATCCAAAAGTGGAGGAGGAAATTCTAATTTTTGAAAACCTTCCTGATGTAGTCAACAGCTATGGTTCTGTCAGTGGGAGAGCTTAAACATAGAGGAGAAAATCTGTGCCCCTCAGAGATCATGGAAGGAAAAGCAGTTAAGTAAGCTGCCTGAAAAGTGAACAATTATCCTGAAGTTAGTTCCTGCTGGATTCATTTAGAGTGAATGCAAACAATCATTGCATTCCTGTTACTCTCCCTAGGACAGAATGGGGATATCCATGTTAGCACATACATAGTAGCTATATAATTGCCAGGCATTTGAGAATTGAGAATGTAGAATTAACTTTCTAGGCATGAAAAACCTAGGCTTTCCCAAGAGTTTGCAGTTAGCTTTGTGTAAAAGGACAGTTCAAAATTTGGCTAATTTTCACTGAGGAAGATTGAATGCAGTGCTAAGTGTGAAGGACTAAAGTTTGTATCTCACATAGCTGAAGTGACTTTTAAGTGTCAGGCTCCCTCCATATCCATAATAAGCGTGACAAATTGGACAATTAAGGATATCTTTGGTAAATGTTGAAGGCCTGCTCCCTGCCACAGGGTTTTGGAGGTCAGGGCTTTCCCTGGCTACAAGGCCTTTCTTTGGCTCAGGAGGACACTTCTGCCAGAGATGAACACTGCTACTTCCTATCCCAAGGAATTGTTTGAAAAGAAGCCAGAGGGTCTGAGGGGCAGATGTAGATGAACTGTAAAGATGGAGACAACAGCAAATTATGATGTGTCACATTTTAATGGGATTTTGATAGAAAAATTATCTGTCTAAAATAAATTATGCTTTTCCTGACATGTGTGACAGACCATGGATGTTTTTATCCTAGTTTATTCATTTTGTGTACAGCCATTCTTAATCTAGGCAGTTCTCTGCCTTATGTGGTGAGTTTGAATACACAGAGGAATGGAACAGACAGCAGTTGTTTTGAATATTATCAGATGTTTGCAATGATGCAGAACTAGGACAGTCTGTATGGAAGGTTTCTCCAACAACTTAAACAATTCTTAGACTTCATCAAACAAGCACAAAGGGCCTGAATGTTGCTTGTCCTGTGTGCCCAGAAGGCCCTGTGCAAACACTCATGATTTCAAGGCAAAGTAGTGACTTGAGCATGTCCTGCTCTGTGTGATACTTCAGTATTGCTCATGGCACTGATGCAAGCCATCTGCAATTGTGGAAAGACAGAGCATTCTCTGGAGGTACACAAAGCAACCAGAGAAGTCTTCCCTTTCTTGTCCTGTAAATCCTGAGCAGTGACAATGAACACGCAGGTCTTCCCTGGAATGGGGACTGTATTCTTAATGGCCAAGGAGGACGCTGTGACATGCCAGCCCCAAGGCTTGTCAGTGGCATTGGGATAGACTCCCTCCATTTAATGTTTGCTGGCACCCTAATGGGAACCTGCCATGTTTTAATGTGATTTAATTATTACTTTAGGAAAATTGAGGCAATGTTGAAGAATATAACCCTTAATTTTGTGCAATCTGGGTTTCATCTATTAAGTTATTCTGTTTGTTGCCTCTGCCTTCTAGTTGAGGCAGTTCTTTCCTAGGAGGACAGAAAAGTTAGTACCAAAATTGTACCTCCTGCCTTTATTTTAGTGTCTACACTAGGTGGAAAGGTCTAGTGGTATGTTAGGCTTAATGGGGAGCTCAGTAAACTGTTCTGTTATTGGTAGGATTGCCTTTGCTAACCTATACCCAGCTGTCTAGAAAAAAATGATTGTGATTACTTGCAGAAATCTTTAGCCTCATCTGGTTAAACTTTGCTGTGTTTTAATCTTATTCCCTCTGGTATTTTGAGAACTTTTTAATAATTAATTTCTGCAGTTATATTGCATTATATTATTATTGCATCATAATTCCCCTCTTCAGTGACTACCGTTCAGAAATGAGTATTTAAGGAGTGGGGGGAAAAAGTTAGACTTCGCTGCTTTGATAATCCTGTTGCCACCAGATGCTTAGGCATTATTGTCCCTTTTACTGATAGTGTCTAATTTGTCTTAACCTCTATACAATAATTATTAGTGATGAAATACAAGATTTCCATGAATAGTTTGAAGTCTAAAAATGAAAGTCTTCGGTCTTTCATAGAACTTAACATTTAAGCCACAACAAATTAAGCTCAAGAGGTCGAGCAGAGACAAATTGCACAGTGACTGTACATGAGTAGGTTTTCCTTTAGGCATTTAATTTGATTATTCATGAGTTGTGCTGAAAACCATAGAAATGGAGGCCTGGTCTTACAGTGTTCTCTCTTAGCCTGTTTTTGCCGGCACAGTATGGGATTTGGGGCTTCCCAGAAGTCTTATTAATTCAAGTTACATAAGTAAGCCATATTACTGTGTGTTTCACCTCTCTACTCCCTGCCCATTTTTTTGCTTCATTCTGGAGTGTAAGAGGGGACCTTGGATTAGCTTCAGTTGCTAAGCGGTCAGGTAGCCAAGACCTTTTGTGCTTCCTACCTGCTGTGTAAACTGCAGGCATGAAGGTGTGGAGTGAGTTTTCAGTGTCTCAGTCCCTGCTGTGCTTACGTGGACATGGGCAGGAGATGCCTCTCAGAACTTATAGCAAGTGTTAGTCTCCTTGTTGTCAAGACCCGCTGCTGTGATCTAAAAGGCTACAGCTGTGGCTTGTTCTGCAAAGGCACAGAGTCATTGTAGGCTGGTGGGAAGGCTTGTATACAAAGAAATCTGTTGTCTATGAGAATAAGCTCACTTCTGAAATAAAGATGCTACTGAGACAATACCAGATTTCTCACGTTGTTTTGTATATGTACTGGGAAGTGGGGGTTTTCTGTGTTTTGTTCATTATTTTTTTGAATTGGGAGTGTTTCAGTGAAAATGTTCAGGGGTCCATTGTCTGAGGAAACACGAACAGACACATCTCATAATGCAGCTAATGAGGACAAAGGAGACACGTTCCTTCCCAAAGGGGATGTATCCAGACAGCTGCCTGTCGGGTGTGATTTATCCTGTGTGTCTTTGTTGCAGGCGGTGGAGAGAAAAGTGTTTCTAGAAGGATTGTTTTACCAGTCCTACAGCGGAGTAAATTGCTCTGGAAGTACCTGGAGCATGCTAATTGCTTTGTTAACCAGCTTAATTAATGAATGAGGTGTCATCACTTCATGTATAAATGTCTGGGCCTTTGGAAATTAAGAACAGCCCTGGGGAAAGAGAAATTGGAATGATCTGTATCCTCACAATTTATTTTTGATGAAGTATGTTCAGACTCTGATTTCTTGGGCTGAAGTCAAGTACACCAGAAGACCTGGCCCGTAGGCTACATGTTATTAGGGACAGCATTTTATGTGGATCTATGTTATTTGCCTGGGGCTTTTGAATTTTACAGTAATTTTTAAAAAATAAATAAATAATTGTAACAGGTTGTGTTTGTTCAGTAATACCAAGAGACAGGAATGCCAGTAACACTTTCTCCCCCTACTAGATCCTGACAATTGATTAGATGTCCTCTTATTATCGTGGTTAGAATCCCTTTTACAAAAGGGCATGATTAGTTACTTCATTCCCCTTCAATCCTTTCTTTAAAATTCCATTTTCTGCTGCAACATCTGGTGAAGCTGATGCTACTGATGTGTTATTGCTACAGCCTATCAAGATAGTTAATAGTGTTCACTTATGTGTGTATTTGTCAGGCTCTGTCTCCTACTTCAGGTGGTCAGCTTTCTGGGTGTGTATGATCTCCTTGGTAAGAGCATTGTGTGCTAGGGACCTACAACAGAGAGGGTTTCTAGTTCTTGTGGTATTGGGAAGGGTGCTCTGTGTGACAAAATATTTGAAAAGAAGAGGAAGTTTAGCTTCTAAACTGAGTGTTTAAAGCGGAGGAGTAGAAATCCCAAATGAGGATTGCACTTCATGGTGGTCTGTGCACAGCCTGCGTTTGTGGTGTTAGGGTGGTATAGTGAATTGAAGTCACTTTTGAATTTCCTTTTAAATCATGTGAGATCTGAATAGGCCAGCACTCACCCTAGTTTTGCCTTTTTTTTTTTCCCTCCCTTCCTCTCAGAGCAATTTATCAAGACATTGCCAGAATACCACGTGGTTGATCCATCAAGAGTAGATGCAAGCGGGCATTTTCTTTCTTTTAATTTACACCATCACATCTCAAACACAAGGAAGAAGAGAGATCTCGGCAAAAAGGAAAATGTGGTATATTACAAAATTAACCACAAGGAGAAGGATCTGTTTTTTAACTTGACTGTCCATGTGGGATTTCTTTCTCATAACTACATAGTAGAAAGGAGGCGTGGCAACTACACTAGTGCGAAGATTGCAACTCGCTCAGGAGTTCCTTGCCACTTGATTGGCACAGTCTTGCAGCCAGATTCTGAGAGTGGGACAGCAGCGATCAGCACATGCAATGGCCTGGTAAGTCATGTGACCTTTACTGGGGGCTCTGGGTTAGTTTTGGTGTCATTAGAACTGAGTTAGGGCATCGATATATGTATATGTCTTGTAAGAAACTAGGTAAGCCAATCTGATACCTTACTGACATAATGCTCTGGAAGAATCAATTTAATACTCTTAATGTCATTTTGATTTTTGGAAGAGAGAATCAGAAGGTCAAAGGCCCATTGGGGCTTACTTTTCTCTAGTTGGGTTGGGTTGTTTTTTTTGTTGTTGTTGTTTGTTTGTTTTCTGGTGGACTGAACATCTCTGTCATTAGTATGGCTTGAAGCCAGATCCAGTCATTGCTTTGATCCCATTAGTAGCTGGAGTGGCTCTGTCATACATCTGGATAGGAGCTTATGTTTTAGTTTCTTTTAAAAGAATGTAGCTCAGGTGCACTGAAACTGCTCTGGAGATCAAACCGACTGGTGATAAGTTGGAAAAACTGGGAGATTTGCTTCAGAACTGGTAGAGGTGATGAAATGTGTGCATTGTGCACGTGCTCTAGTCCCTTGATCCTTGAGTGACAAAGGATAGTATTTGAGAGTGCATAGCACAGTGCACTGATGCCTTGTGGCCCAGACATCTTGGTCTGCACCAAACTGGGGATGATGTTTCATTTTTGAGCCTGAACTTGGCACCAAGATATATCTGTAAAGTACATCCTTTTCCTGCCAACGTGTCAATATCAAAGTGTGTTCCTTGCTCTTGAGAAGCATGAAGCTTTGGAAAATCAGTGAGTTACAGAAGTATCCTGGCAATGTATGAAAAGCAGCATGAAGGCAACTCCAGTGTAGATTCAGTGGGAAACTCTGGAATATTACATAAGTGCTGGTAACACTTTTGGCATGTTGCCTGGAGAAACAGATGGTTGTTTGAGGTCCCACAGGCATGAAGATTAGGGAATTTTTAAGTGCTTCTTCCTGTGGGGACTAACTTCTCAAAACCTCTCTGAAACACATTATAGTTATACAGGGTCAGTAAGGAAAAGGAGATGCAATGATAAAAGTAGTTCTTGTACCAGAATGTCTTTGTTTTCACTAGAATGAGTGCTTGAAAATAAGGTGCTAGGCCTTAATTAGGCCTTCTGAAGTGTATAGTCTGCAACAAGATTAAAAAAAAAACCAAAAGTTTGATTACCTTTTAAATTCATCATGGTGATACCCTTCAAAGTGATCCTTTCATCTGAGTTACAAGCTTTCTGAGGTTTGCTTCGATTTGGATGTTTTTGAAACAATTTTTGCTAGAATACAGGCTTGAGGATTCTTTCTTTTTGACAAAACACCTACATCAGCAAAAATGCTGTCATGGTTTGGTTTTACCTCTTACCCTAAAATGAAACTTGGAAAATACAGAACCATGAATTAATTCAGGTTGAAAATATCCTCTGGGGAAAAACATGGTGGTTTTTATGCAATGGTTTTTGAAATCCAGAAGTCACGGCTCTGAGGAGTTTAGAGTATATGTTGGGTCTGTATATCTTAATTCCTCTGAGTGCCACAAGCTGCAGAAACGTGGGTTAGCTTGCCTTTCCCTTGAAAGTTGTCCAAGATCCAGTGTCATATGAAAACATTTATTAATGAACACTTTTGCAAGCATTGAGAAACGCAGTCTTATTTTCAGGATAAAACCCTGACATTTCTGAAACTTGTTTCTAGTGTTCTTCTGCTTCCTGAACTAATGTTAAATTGCTTCCATCCTGGAGATCCCCATTTTTTTGTTTGTCAGCACTGTATCTATTTCTTCCTGGGATGTGTTGTGTTTCTTCATTGAAAAGAATTTTTCTGTTTAGTCTTATGAGGGAGGGAAGGAGAACTGAGTATTTGAGATTCTAAAAACATATCCCTTGAGGAGAAATTGTAAGCTTGTTTATTGTAGGAAATGAATTCTAAACTACTTGATAGTAAGAGCTATATGAAATGATGAATTACACAGGCTGAGTTGATACGGATCCATGGGTCTGAGATGAGAAGAACAGGAAGATAACAAAACAGTATGGTTGAAAGACACAGCTGGCTTCACACATTTTGCTTTGGCAGTAGTGTCTGCTGCACAGGTCCTCACTGATGACAGACACGGTCAGGACTGCACTCCTGAGTGTGAGTTTTGGAAATGGGACCCAATAAAACTTAGCACCTCTAGCCACCACTGCAAGCTGGCACAGTGCTGATGTGCTTGAGCCTCATAATGCAAGGCTGCTAAGAATCAGTATCTTAACCTGCAAATATGGGGAACAGGAATGTTAGTGATGTTCCCTTGCTGATGCCAGTTTGGCTTCACAGCTCAGGTACATTATAAAGGGTAAACTTATGGTGCTTTTCTTCTTGAGATGATCTTTAATAAGCTAAATGAGGCACCATTTTACCGTAGTACTGAGTGACTGGAAAGTGTGTTATCCCTAAACTACCGAGTTTTTTTTCTTTCTTAACGATAGAGCTGGTACAAAAATTTATAATACTGGACAACAATGCTTTGATTAAATAAATATGTTTTAGAGGAATATCCCCCCTTTTGGACATTTTTAGTGGGAAATGGTTAAAATGGTGTTTTGTAGTTTTGTCCAAGTGAATTGCTTAAGAAAATGTCATCTTTTGCAATACTGCCCACCCCATCCCCACTCTCAGCCCCCCCGCTAAAATCCAAAATAGTCCCAGAAATGCCCAAACAATTTTGTCCTGAAGTGGGGTGAAATAAAATCTTAAAGATGCCTGTGGGACAGGAATCCTTCTTGTAGTCCTCTTTCTGAAATGACTTCCTCTCACGTGGTTTGTTTAGTTCATATTTGAAAGTTGCTGAATTTTAGGATAATAAGCAGTGATTAAGAATAAAACAAAGATGTGTGGTGTAGATTTGTGTTCTGCCATAAAGATCAATCTCACACAGCACTAGTATAGAAAGTATAGAAAACTTAGAAATGTATTTTCATCTCCTTTGTGTTTTTTCTTTAAAACACATACCTGCTTCCATTGGCATTACATGCACATTGCTCATCTAGTGAAGATAAAACTGTTTTGTTCATTACACTCTTTAGAATCAAATGTCTTCTGCATAAATCAGATGGTGCTGAGAAGATGTGATTGTCAAAGGGGCATCTGGCTAAAGTGACAATTCAAAATGGCGACGAATGATTGAAAAAGAGAAATGAGTCTTTCAAAATGTGGGAAACAGCTTTTGACCATCATTGTTGCCTCAGGTTGACAGTATCTTGCTTTTTCAGCTAGAATGTCATCATACTTGGGAATTGCAGCATTTCCTTAGCTGTTTTGAAAACAAATGGTGCTGATGTCTTGCAGATCTCATTTTCCCATGTATTTATGTTTCCAAAATGGCCTGCAAGGGAGTAACAGCGTGACAGGTTTGAGATATAAGATTAGGGGGGACAGTCATTGTATGACATTGTTCTTTTTAAAAGATGTAAATATGTCTCTGTTTTCAGAAATATAAATGGAAGCAAATAGCTAGGTTCATGAAGGGATTTCGGCAGAATTGAACAAGAGGACAAAGAGGTCAAACTAGCAGAGAACTGAAGGACCTAAGTTGCAGTTTCAAAATCCATTTTTTTCTTAACACCTTGTGATATCTTCGTTTCCTTATCATGCTAAATAGGTCATGCTCTTAACAGGTTAAAGAATATGATGCTTCTTCCCTGTCTCAGTCGTTTAGTTAAGTCTTCTGCATTTCTGGGTCTTGTAGAATAATGCAGGAGACTGTGTTAACATGGGAAGAGTGGGGCAGACCTTGCTGTTCATTTTGGGGTCTCAACTGGAGGAGGAAACCTGAGAGAGGAGGTGACTACTGGAACACCAGAGACACCAATTTCTGGCACTTGGGAAGATAGCAGACATTAAATCTTTTAGACGTAGGAAAGTTTCCAAGAGGAGTTAAGGGGAGAAAATAGTTTTTGGTTTTATCTCTCTCAGTGGAAATAATATTTGGAATTGTCTTGGCAGTCTATTCAGGATACGCTTCTGGTAATACTTTGTTTCCACAGTGCCTTTCTACAGAAGGTTGTAATGAACTTTTCCATATACTAATGCCTTAAATCTCAGTTTTGCGTTAGTCTGGAGATCCCTTGTGTTGCAGCAGCAGTGTCAGCCCTCAGTAGGGCTGGGAGAGAGCAAAGCTCAGCGAAGTTGAATGAATACTCTAGGTTTATGCACTGAGTCCTATAGAGCTGGGAAGTGAATTTTTCTTGGTTAGTCTACCCCCTTCATTAGGAACAAGGCCCTCTTTTATTCATCAGTAGCACAGGCATTGTTTGTAGTATTTTTAGATGACAGAGCATCATTAAGGCTTTGTTTTGTTGACACTTGTTTACAATGTAGAGCTGTCAGTCAACAGTTGCTTCTGGTAATACTTTTATCTTTAAGGGTTATACAAGCATTAACATGGAAATGGCAGAAGACTGGAAAGACATTAGTATGGAAATGAGAATGATCTGTACACTTGTACCTGGTAAGCTCTTGACCATACTGGGCCTTGCTTAGCACTGTGGACAGATTATGCGTTGTCTATCTCCAGCTGGTCAGAGGGTTGTCTCTGTACTGATAGGCATCAGCGTTTTCAAGAAGAACTGCCATCATCTGTGCCCAGGCAACAGCAAGGCAATGCAAAGTCTTGAAGCACTGTTTGTTTATTTATTCCTCCTCCCAGCTGCCAAACTCCAGGTACAGCAGAACACTGATGTTCCTAGGAAGCAGCAGGTACACACACCAAACCCAGTGGCTGCTCCATAACCTGGTGATCTGTAGAAATGCAACTCAAATATGCTGTTTGTGCCCAGAATTTTTGAACAGTTTTGTCCACCTCAGTTCTTTTCTCTGTACTCTGCTGAAGTCAGGGCAGCCCCTGTGAAAGTTTAATTGATGGCTGTGTGACCATTTCTTTTTATATGGCAGCTGGTGGGAGCTGCTCCAAGTGGGACCTCTCTAGTAGATCTGTGTCAAGTTTGTCTCATGGGGCAAGTTTGACACTAAAAAGTGGAATGGTGGCTAAATTCTGCTTGAATGTAACCAGTCTCCTTATTTACTGCAAGATATTGCTCTTGTATGAAGCTTAAGAATGAGCTCTGGAACTTAAGCAGTATCACGTATATTATTAATTTGGTCCATTCAGTGTAGCATAAAATCCACCAATAGCATTTTATCTGTTGCTAATTCAGTTTTGGGGAATTTGTTATGACCTCAGTTCTGCTACATGCCAAGAACCTTTTCTTGTTAGTGTGAGCTGCCTTTTTTTCTCGTGCTGACGTGTTATCTTTTTATCTGTCCTAGGTGAAACAGTTCTATGCAGGTACCATAACAGTACTTACTTCAGCAATAGTGTGCTCTGTATGGTGCTTAGAATTTCTTTTCCTATGGATATAAAAGGTCTGCATCAGGATGTTGGACTACTTGGGTGTTTTCCTTAGATGAGGTTTAGGGATAAAGAAATCTTTACTTTAATTGTGTTCTAGAGTAATGGAAGAATAAAATGCATTGCTAAGCTGATCAGAGGGATTTTTATCTGCTTCTGTCTCTCCCAGTCTGTGAGGTATGTTAGTTATTAACAATTTGTTAACCTGTTGTTAAAGGTAGTTACCACAACTACTGTTCTACACAATTTGTTCCTATAACCCAGAAGAATGGTCACATCTTTCTATTCCCTTGTGGTATAACAGCAACCAACAAAACTGTTTTTATTCAAATGGAAGTGGATTTCAACTATTTTAAGTAACTAAATACGTGGCAGTGTGGAAGTACATTTAAGGAAAGGGGAGATGTAACCTTTTATTCAGTTGTGCTTGTGATCACCTGAAACTGGACTCAGCACCAGTCCGTGTCATGGGATCGTACAGCCCCAGAGCACGTTTGGACACACATGCTGTTTTGGTAGGTGCTATTTTAAGAGATGGAGTGTATTCCTGTAGCACTATCTCAAATAAATGAATTCCATTCTGGTAGCAAGGGTACTGGGGAGACAAATAAACAAGTTCTTCTTCAGGGGTCTCTTCCCCTTCACTTGTCTCTCCTTGATTCTTGTGGGAGTGTCTCACTTCTTTGCTGCCATTCCCCTGCTGTATAGTACTTGGTGGGTCCTGGCCCTATCTGTCAGTCATGTCATCTTATTTAATATGTCAGTGTCATGTCCATAGCAGCCTATTTCATTTTGTCCAGCTAGTGGTAATCTGCTGGAACCAAAATGTAGGTAAAAGGTATTTGGAGAATGCCAGACATGAAAGGAAGCTGCAAGCTTTATTCTTGGGTATGGGGATTGCTCCATCGTTGGATATAATGGAGCTGCCAAAGTCTAAGTGTTGTGATTTGTCTTGTTCTGGCACATGTAAAGAAGGAAAGACCTGCTAAGTAGCTCTGTTGTGTATCTGCTGTGTTTCTTCACTTAGGCAGTAGTATGGAAAATGCTTTAAGTAGAATAATTTACACTGGAAATAAATACAGTGTTTTCTATGCGTCTGCTCTATGTCATGATTGGTTTGCTTGCTTTCTCCGTATAATAAGAACTATGTAAATATTCTTCTTGCTTGTCTAATGTTTTGGTTGTCTGATGTTGATTTTGACTTTTTTTTATGAAGATGAGACAAAGATAGGGGGAGTAAGGTGGTGGTTTTGTATTTATTTTATTGTTTGATTGTTGTTCTTTTTTTTTTCCCCAGCAGAATCATCGTTCACATTTTTTGAGCATTTGCTGCTGTACTTTTAACATCCACCCCTTTCCTTTGTCTTTGAACTTCAGCTATCCATCTGCCAGCTCCCTTCCCCCAGTCTTTTGTCTGCAGAAATATTCTAATTGACAGATCAAGTGAATCTCATCAGTGTTCTCAATACATGAGAATCAGTCTGTGTCTGTGGCTTCTGGTCTTGGCCTTGTCACCTTTAACCAATATGAAGTTGTTAGTCCAGAAGCTGGGCAGGGCTGGAGGTTTTTGTAATGTAGTTGTGTTTCAGTGGTACAGTCATTGATGGGGTAGGTTAAGATAAGGATTAGTCAGTATGAGCTGATTTGAATGGAGTACTCAGGTTTAGGATGCTCTTTTAAGGGAAATACTTTATTGAGAATATGAAAAAACACACTAATTTTTTATATAGTTTTAAGAAATCTTCGTCTCTTGTATAAATCTGTACCTATGTTTTTGCTTATTACTTTTAAATCCCAGCGAAAACTGGGATTGTGACTTCAGTCCAAAGGTTCAGAATCAGAGTAAAAAATATATATAAGATCTATTTTCCCTTGATTCTTTAAAATTGGAGATTTGTAAGATGGTCTGTTCATTGTTTCTTCTAGCATCTTTAGAAGTTTTTAGCCAAATTGAGTCCAAACTGAAAGAGAACTGGAGGTATCAAAGCCATTAAGATTTTATGAATTTTGCAGGTAAAGGTGGAAACTTCTGATCTGTGAAATGATGGGTGAACACATACAGGTTGACCAGTGGCTCAACACAGCTCTTGAGTTGTTACTGTACAGGGTGCAGTGCTTACCCATGGCCCAGCTGATGGAGAGGACCGCTGGAGGTTTCAGGAGAGACTAGATAGGTCTTTAGTGAGGAAACGGAATGAATATGAGAACCATATCTGTGAGGAAACAAGGTTTTGATAGTTCTGCTGTTCATATATTTATTTATTTTTAAATCCATTTTCAGGGTACTGAAAGGGTCCAGCCTGGAAGTAAATAGAATTGTTTGCACTCATTGTCATATTAACAATGTGCTGTACCTGCTAACCATCACAGCACATGCTTTGTGTGTAATCATTAATAATGAGCAGAAGAGGGGGGAAGAACTGAAGCTTTCCTACATACCCAGGCAGTGATGCATATAATGTGACATTAATAGGGACAAATCTTGCCAATTGCATGCCTTATTTTGTAACTGTTCAAAAAAAGAAAATTATGTCTTGCTCCTGTTCTGAGCAGACAAATATTGATGGGATGTTAGGTGGTGAACAGCAATGGGTGATGTAAGCAACAGGCTCAGTCTGTGTCTGCTCCTTGAACTTAAAGAATAGATGGACTAATGGCAGTTTTACAGCAGCTGTGTGACCCTTGGCTTTGGCACCAGCTAAAAGCCAGCACCTAAAGACTAGGTCCTGCCTCTTCAGTTTTCTGTGTCAGAGAGGAGCTGCTGCAGTCTCTGAGCAGCGTCAGCATTAGGACGCTGTTACATATGGACGTATATCAGACACACACATATGGAAATCTGTATACATTGGTGTAGCTCTATCATTGCAGAACAGTTGCATTACAGCTAAAAGCTCTTGGTTTAAGATCAGTGCAGAGTGCTGAGAAGGCTTCTGTGCTGTTGTATGTGCTGTTACCAAACCATGGCCAAAGAGATTGGGTTTTTCCAGAAACTGGTGCTTAACAATGAACTTTCCCAAGCCATTTGTAAATTACATCAAAATAAGTACTTAGTAACTTAGGTTGGGATGTAGTGGTTGGACTTGGTGATCTTAAGAGTCTTTTCCAACCTAAATGTTTCTATGACTTCATGACACATACGCACTTTATATACACGCTGGCTCCCGGGTGTGGTCTGGTGAAGAACTCATTTGGAAATGGCAATTTAAAAAAATAAATAAGTAAATAAGTAGTCATAGAAAGCCCTGATTATCTTGACTAAACAGTGGCTATGTTTAAACACACCCATTGTGCACTCCAATGCACATGGCAAACAGAAGTCCCTAATAAACTGCTTAGGCTTGTTGATGCATGGTTATCCATCCCAAGAGGAGGTTTAAATCCATTGTGGCTGTAACTATCAGTAAGAGTCATGCAGACACAGGTTTTGATTTGAAGTTTTCTTTTTTCCAAATTCTCTCTTTTTCCATTTTTTTTTAATGTATATGTTTAAGCCAAATATGATTCTAAATGCTCAGTCCAGATCTTAATATCTATTTATTTGTATGTGTTGTTAACTCTTTTTCCTTATCTAGAGCAGTCATGGACCAAATCTGTTCAAAATAGTAAGAATGGAGATGGCGGAAGGAATGAATGTATGTTTTATCTAGCATCCTCTGTCCAACCATGACTAAATATCTAGCGAAGAGTAAGAATGGGACAGTAGGACATCTCCCCTTTGTTGATCTTTGCTTCTGTTTTCAGCTATATGGGCATGTTTTCCTTGTTGAGAATCTGTTGGTGTATTACTCTTTCACATACATGCTTGGTCTCCCTTGTGTCACTTCGTGCTAGAAACATGAATCTTTGCCCCTGTGGGTAGGCTTAACTTCTAAAAGGGAAACTACTTAAAAATGATGGAGGATTAAAAAAAAGCAGCCACAGGGTAAAAATACTTAAGTTGTATAGGACTTGTTTAATGATAGCTGCTTGGAAGCTTAAGACAAGTTATAATTCAGTATTATTATATTAATTCTTTGAAAGAGACAACTACAAAGAGCTGGTGGGAATAAACAGAATAAGAAGTAAAAGCAAGTAAGAGGAAACCGAAAATTTTGTTCTTGAAAATACAGTAATTATAATTGGGTGGGAAATGTAAAGTAAAATAGAAGCTGCTAAGATAACTGAAAAAACTTCATTCATAACAAAAAAATGAATGTTAAAAATTATTAAAAATGCACCATTTGGGAGCTTTTTTAAACACTTCAGAGTCAGGAAGCTGTCCTCAGATTCTGTTACCAAGTGTGTGATTGAGAATAAAGGAAATGCTTGAAGGAGACAAGGCTGTAGCAAAGAAAAATTAAAAACATAAATAAAACATAATAGTGAAAACAACAACAAAAAAATTACTAGGACAAAGTACTTTTCAAAAGGAATTAATATCAAATTGCAGAATTATGAACTGAGACATAATCTATCATTGAAATTGACCTTAGAAGGTGGGTAAATATGCAAGCAATAAGAGATCTTGAATAGCAGAGTAGTAAATGGATCAAATGAGCAACTGATGGAGAAAAGCTGCAGCAAAGTTACGAGAAATAAGCATTTAACTTGAGAAGTGCCTAACTGGAAGATTGCCGGAACATGTGGAGTTCAGTGATTGTGTTCTGCTGTCTTTGTACTGTTCTTAGAGCCTTTCTGTAAGAAATTGCTCTTGTCTGCTGCTGGATGAAGCCTACTGGGTCAAAGAGTTCTTTATTTTAATCCAGTCTGGCCATTCCTGTATGGCCATAGGGTATGTAATGGGTTTTCACCAACCTAAAGTTGGTGAAATTATCTATTTATTAATATAGATGCCCTTCTCTTGAAAGTTGTTCTGCATGGTGTAGAAAACAAGACTTTGCTGCTATGAGATGTGTTAATTTGTTTTAAAAATGTTATTTCTGGCTTTTCCCATAAATCTGAATGTCCTTTGTTGTTTTCTGTCCTCAGAGGGTCTCATTCGATCTTAATCTGTGTTAACCAGTTTTTGCCATGTGTATAGATGACACCAAAGCATTTGAACTGCATTGCCTTCGCATTTTACAACAGCTGTTGTCTTTTCCCTAATAACTCACAACCAAAGGAGGAAGCCATATTTCTTCCCTTGACACATTTTTGCACCATGTCAGTTCAGAGTGGTTCAGTACTTGCTGACAGTTTTTGATGAATCTTTATATAATGTAGTTAAATTACAGCATGGTAGGAAACCACTTGTCAAAAAATAACCTTTTTTTTTCAACAAAATCACAGAGGAATCTACTCCTGTCGCTTCAAAGTAGGACCCTCATCCCAGCAGGGATAAACAAAAAGCACAGGTTTCTCCTTACATGTAAAAATGCACATTTCTTATCTTATCCTATCTAAGCTGCAGGGACAACATACCACTTGTTTACCCAGTTAAGTGTTCTCTTTCAAATTAGGAAATGAATTTCACTAGGCTTTGCAGGAGAGTTGCAAAGTCTGAGAGTAAATATGTAAGCAATTTAGTGACTGCATCAGTGGACAAGGGACGACCTGTGGATGTGATCTCTCTGGACTTCTGCAAGGCC
>VWZY01001522.1:27037-40998 GCA_013399075.1 Chloroceryle aenea | reverse complement strand
GTTGAGGCCCCATCCCTGGAGGCATTCAAGGTGAGACTTGATGTGACTCTGATCAGCCTGCTCTGGTTGAGGCTGTCCCTGCTCTGAGCAGGGAGGTTGGACTAGATGACTTCTAGAGGTCAGTTCCAACCCAGACTTTTCTGTGTTTCTAGTAGTAGCGATTCAGGAGAGAGATGCCAAGGAGACTTATAAAGCTAAATGACCATTACTGCTCTTGTGGGAGGCAATCCAAACCTAAGCAGGGAATGAAACTGGAGAGCATAAATTAACTACAACTAACCACAGAGCCCCTGCTTGCAAGAGTCATCACTGTCATTCAGGAAAAGTGATTGTGTAGATTGAAGTGATTGAAAGAGTGTAATATTTATATATAATAGTTGTACATAATTTTTTAGTAATATTCAATATAAATAGTAAGTATTAAATATGTAATACTAAGTCATCAGCGACACTGATTTACCCAGGTGAGGTTTGAGGCCATTAAATTTGTTTTGTAGAAGTGCCCTGAATTGCTCAGATTATTAGAAAGGAATATGATCTCCAACCCACTGTTGCCTTTTTGGTCATTTTCATGTAATTAGGACATGTCTTTTTCCAGCAAAATAGGAGAGCAGCTTTTAGAGTCATCTCTTCATGTAATGGCTGTAAATGTTATTTTATATGTTACTTTTTCTAGTTAAGTTGATTATCATAATACTTCTCAAGAAATGTGCTCTCTTGAAGAGCTTGAATGACAATTAGATATTTTAAAATATAAAGCAGGCAAGTTTAAGTCGAGCTTCTTCATGGAGACTGAAGCTAGCCAAACAGCTGCATTTTTTCATCCTTTGACAAAAGTTCTGTGTTTCCCTATTATTAAGAATTTCTGTTTGAACTATGAAGTTCCATCTAACACATGGGAAGTTATGACTCATCGAGACAGTACATTGTGAAGACTCAAGATGCAGAACACAGAGATGCAGTGATGTACAAAGCTGTAAATGGGTAAGTTGCGGTGGAGATGTAAGTCCAAATCAGAAAAACACGTGAGGCTTAATAGCTCAGATTCTCAGAATGGATAGATTTCTGTGAAATGAAGGAATTTGTGCATTGTCAGTCTGCCATTGGCATTCCTGACTCTTCGCCCTCATACAGGCTATTTTTGTGACTGAGCAAGTCACTTGGGTCCCATTTCTGTCTAAGTCAGGAGATCAGACTGCTCTGATTTAAAAACAAAACAAAACAAAAAAAATCAAACCAGAAAACCTCCACAAAGCCCACAAAAAAAACCCAAACCCAACCAGTGTGCTCAGGCCTCTCTTTACATTTTAACCTGATGACAAGATAAGGTCTCTTTAGGTGTTTCACCTGATGATGGCAGTAGACTGAGCTTTTTTTTTCTGTATTACATCTGTAGAAGTGCCACAGAGAATTGAGTAGTATTCTTCATTGTTATTTATCTGCTGTAGAATTAAACTGGGACACTAATTTATATACTTGCATAGTATGTCCACTGTGATTGGTGAGGGATCACTGTGTTACTTACTGACTGACAGGAGCTGAGTTTAGGCATTTGGGAATGCCCTTTCATCCTTGCTACCCACACAGTTGCATCTGGCTAAGTGGTCTAATGATGTATATGTGACAAGATGAGTATGTGCGTATGTTTGTGTAGCATTTACAGTCCAGTATTTGATACAGATCAAGCGTAAAATAGCTCTGCATTTCAGAGCACTGTGTTACCTGGGGTTACAGGTTGCCGGTCATTGGTACCTGGCTTTCTTCTGTCTCGTGTCAAGACATGAGCTATGCTTGGTTCTGCTTTAGGCACTGCAACTCTTCCTACCTGTTGTCTAGAAGGAGAGCTAAACTCAGCCGATTCAGCTGATTTGAGTTGCTCGTTGCTCTCCTGGATGTAGGATCTGACTGATTTGTAGAATGGTTACCTGGTTTGTCTAATTTGGCAGCTGTAAAGAAGAATCTGAATGCAACCTCTAGGGACAAGAGGGTGATTGCAGAGGTTTTCTGACTGCCAGACTGTGTAACAAACTCCAACACAGAAAAGACAGCAGAAACCTCCTGGTATACTAGAAACCTACTTTCAGGGCTAGAGGCAGTGTGGTAAGACACATGTACCACAGGTCCTGGACAAGATGGCAATAACTTTCATACTAGAAGACTAGAAGAAATAACCAATAGAAGAAGTAAACAATAAAACTAGAATAAGTAACCAATAAACTGCAAAGATTGTAAGTAAGTCTACTGAATTTCATGATTTCATAAATTTTATTAAGGTTGGAAAAGACCTTCAAAGGTCATCAAGTCCAACTATCTACCCAACATTATCATGATCACTGAACCATGCCCTGAAGTGCCACATCGCATGTTTGTTGAACATCTCCAGGGATGGTGATTCCACCACCCCCCTGGGCAGCCTATTCCAACACCTCTCAGTAAAGAAATTTTTCCCAATGTCCAACCTAAACCTCCCCTGGTGCTACTTAAGCCCATTCCCTCTCATCCTATCATTAGTTACCTGGGAGAAGAGACCAACTGCCACCTCACTACAGCCCACCTTCAGGTAGTTGTAGAGAGCAGTAAGGTCTCCTCTCAGCCTTCTCTTCTCCAGACTAGACAATCCCAGCTCCCTCAGCCACTTGTCATAAAGAATTTTCTCCAGACTCTGCATGTGATGAATTTACTCGAGAAGAAAAGTTGAAAAGTATCAGGGCAGAGAAGGACTGGGATGTTGTATCACTAAACCAGATAATGTTAAACCTGAAATTACAGGTGGCAAAATTCAAGTGTCATAGTTAGGAGTGTGAAGTCTTGAATTTGTCAAATAATAGGAATATCTTATTTTAGAAGCTCATCTGTTGGAAGTGTAAGACCTAGACCTGAATATACTTGTTTTATAGTTTGGGTTTGTTACTAATTTATTACTATAAATTACCTTGGGGGGATGGGGACTAGGAGAAAAAAAAAAACCAACTAAGATTGAGCAGAGATTCGAAGAATGTGGGAAAATGTGTCTAAAGGTTCACTTAGGCATTTCTGTAACTCAGTTTGAAAAAGGCAGGAAAAGAACTAGTGGGAAGTATTCTCTTGTTTTACTGTTCCCCAGGTGTCTGAATTTGGGGAAAGAGGCTGAGAGGTAAGAGATGTTGGTCTGTGCCAGTCATGCTCTTCTTACGTGAGATTTAGTGTATGTGATGGAAAACTGGCTACTGTATCTGTTATTTGGGATTTCCCTTCACGTCCTGTTTCTAGCTGCCTTGAGTACTATTTTGGATGCTCAGACCAGGGTGGTTTGTGAGGATTTGCAGACTCTTCTTGAAACAAGCAAACTAGCCTTCTTGGGAAGACCTGGAAAACTAAAAGGAAGTAAATAAGCTTTGAAATCGGAGCATAAGAACTTAGGTAACTGTGGGAGATAGTTTAGGCATACTTAAACCTATCTGAGGGTGGGATTTCAAGAAGTCAAGACATTTCTTTTAATCTGATGGCTAACCGTCTTATCTCCTTCACAAGTGGCCTGCATTCACTTATATCCTTAAAGATAAGGTTAAAAGGCTAAAGTGAAAGTATTTCTCTATGGCAAGTGTGCCTGTATTTGGTGTCAACCCAGATAATGCAACCACTATAAATAAGTATAACCAGCATATTTCCCAAGCACAACACCCAAATACCCAAAAGACTTCTGAACCCCGTGAGATTCCTAACATGAGCTGAGTAAATACTCTTGTGGATGATAGGAGACAGATGAGAGAAGTAGTAAGGGACAGAAAGAGCTTTCAGGACAAGGCAGAAAACAAAAAGGAGAGGGCATTCTTCATGCAGAGACAAGATCTTGGCAACCATAAAGTCCTGTTGTCTGGGATCTGTTATATGCAGAGACCGAGACGGCACAATGTGTATACATCTAAAGGACAGTGAGCACAGCAATATTCCTGTAGGATTTGTACAAGGGAATGCTTTGCAGGAGTATGCATCCAGAGCATCCACTTGCCAGTGGCTTTATTTGGGAACACAGATATATACCTGAAATGTGCCCTGCTTTTCAGGGGTGTTGTAGCATAATTCTCTCTCCTTTTCATTCAGGGGCTGCAGGGTGTGGATGCCACAGCATTGCAGATGTTGAGTCTGGCAGAGCATTAACTTCTTTGCTACTGCTTGTGGCAAAAAAAAACCAACATTGTTCTCAGCAGAAAGTGTATTTGCAAATGAGGTCTCTCAGGCAGTCTGGTCTGCCTTCCCATACAGGGTATTTCTGTTCCCTGTATTAAGTAATGATCACTACTGGTATACAACAAAGGAGAATGAAATGGATTCTGGAAATGGGGTTTGCATGAGGACTCTGCTCTCTGGACCTGATCAAATGTCATCCTCTTTTAATTAAAGTTTTGCACAACCTCTTTCCTTCAGGAGAATGAAGGATAGGTTACTGGAGCACCTAGTTCAGAAAAGCAGGAGAAAACTTCTCTCCTTAGCATGTGAAGGTTTCAGTGCCCAGAACAGCCAGTGCTTTAGGATTTGATGAAGTGAAAGAGAGGAGGCAAGCATGAGTTCCAGTCAGGGCTTAGAAGGATTTTATAACGTCTTTGTCCTGTTCTGAGAGGAACCTACCTATGCAAATACATTTCATACCTGTGTACTGTAGATGATGAGCCCTGGGGAACAGTGATTGTATGGGATATTCTGCCATTCTTGGCCAATCACAGCATGATAAAAGCAGTGTCTGTGAGCATGAACATTCTGGATATGCTGACTGGCACAAGCCTCAGAATGTTTCATCCCCCCTCCTTAGAACTGCATCTTCTTGGCCTATTTCCATTCAAAAGAACAATGGAGCAGTGAGGTCTTCTGCATCATTCAGGCAGGAGGCACAAGAGAGCCTCCTGTCCACCATGAGTCCACCATAATTGTTTTTACAAATACCAAACAAGAAAATGGTCCTTTAAAAATTTTACTTTGGCTTTGGTCCTACTGTACTTGCTATGTCATTTTGTATCCCTTTGCTGTACATTAGAGCATGTAATGTCTAAACCAAGTTAATATCCCTGTCTTCACCTAACTTCATCATAAGATGCCTTTTGTCCTTTTGTGGATGACGTGCTGATGCTTTGATTTGTGAGTGCAATTCTATACTGTAATACCAGTTTTTAGGCGCAACTGTCATCAGCCGTATGCTGTTCAGTGTTGTGTGGCTCAGCCCGCTTCTGCTCATTGTTTGCTCTGGCTTCTATTACTTGCTCCAACCCCTGCTTGCAGATGGGGCCAGCTGTTTTCATGATCTTTGCAGTCTAAAAATGAGGACAGTGTGATGGGTTTGGAGATATGCTGGGCACCCTTTTCATAGTTGGTGGTATCCTTTTTTCTCTTCAGCAAAGTGCTGTGGCACCTTTGTGTGTTATTAGACATATCTGTATGTAGAAAGCTGATGGAGAGCATAGGTCTCTTACATTGAAGGAGTGAAGGGATGACAGGGGGAATGAGTTACTCTAAATATAGCCTCTGACTTTTATAATTGGATAGTCTCGCATGACATCTTTTGTTGGTGTCACCTGGGGCCATATCCTTGCTTGTCAGCAAGAGCAGAGTAACCCGAGAGTGACTGTAAGTGCTGCCCAAAATCCCCTGAAGCTCACTAGCACATTGTCCAAAAGGCTTATTAGTACTACAGTTTCTAGTACTATCACGTGTCTTTTTGGTGTTGGTTTCATGAACGATTCAAATGTACTGCTTTCGGTTTCCGAAGTAAGATAATGTCTCTTACATTGGTTTGTTATGTGATCACAGTGCACTGGAGTTCCAGAGAGGAATGCCTGGGCATCCTGTACTTGTATGCTAAGTAACATAACGTAAGAGGCAGATTAACTCTTGACAGAATTATTTTTGAGGAGTTCACCAAAGACTTTTGGGGTCACCTTTCACTTTAAGAAGTTACTGGGCAAGTATGTGAGACAGCAAAATATTTACTTTCTGGCTTGGATTCTTTTCTGTACAGACTTGCATTTGTTTTAGTCGGACAGCAGACATGATTCTTACTTTGTACCTCTGCTTTTTTTTATTTCTAAAAGTCTAATTTATTCTTCAATGACTGTAGCAGGAAGAGAGGGAGGTGAACTTGATGCTGATGACAAGAAATTCTTATTCTTTGGCCCCGTGTAAGCATTGGACAACACCACAGAAAACACTCTGGTAGTGCTTCCAAACATGTCTTGTACAGAAGCCGAGACAAAGACATCTCTGGTTTTCTGTATTACTCTAATGAATGAGACATTCTCTCTGTCTTCTGCAGCAGCGTAAACTTAATGGCCAACTTGTAACCCAGTTCTTTGTGCTGTAGTACATGTTATTTGAGCAAAGATTTACCCAGAAGGGCAGTTTCATGCTGTGGTTACAGTAGGAAAGAAACATAGTCCCAGATAATAAACAGCACTGGTTTTGACTCATTAGCTGTGGCAGATTTTTTTTAATCTGTAAAATGGGTAGATCTGCTCCCACTAGAGCTGAAAAGAAGTGCTGGGGTCAGTGCTGAGAATGGGGGAGTGATAATTAGAGCTGGGCTGTGGGGTGAGCACGTATACTGGGTGCGCGCAGCTGCTGGGTAGCTTGCTGTATTTTCCTGGCTACTTCTGTGAGCAGAAGCCAGTGGTGAGTCTTGTCAGTCTCTGGCCAGTTTCCTGACTCCACAAACGGGCTACCTGGCTCCTCTGCCTAGTCAGTCCAGTCACTGTCTGCCCAGTACAGTGGTGAAATGCAAATTAAAGTCAGGGTTTAAATGCAAAGTGTTTGATTTTGCACATTAATTTGGTCTGTACAAGGGCTAGTCAACCAGCAGTTTGCCACAGTATCTCCAGGGGGTTTTGGAGTATGAGAAGAGCAGGGATTTTTTGTCATAAGAAAACCAACGTTTTTGTAAGCTGTAAAACCTCATAAGAAGATTTTCAAAAGTCAGTTACAACTAAGGGCCAAATTCTGATCTTGTTTCATGGCCAAGAAAAGGGTAAGCACCTGAGTGTGATGCTGACTATTTTTGTATGCTTAGAGCAACTTCAGACCTTGGCTGTATGTTGATACAGATTTCCTTGTCTATAACTAAACAAGGATGTAGTGCTTCTAAAGAATTTTTCCAGTTTTGTAGGATAATTAGGGAACATGGCTGTCACACAAGGGCAGGATTTACAGTCTGACTGTTTTACTGAAGAGTATAATGCCAGTTTTTTCAAGGTAGCCTGAGTTAGTTGTGTGGTCTTGTCAAGAATATAGTTCAATACCATTTGAAACTGCGGTTGACGCTTAGTTGCAAGTTTGAAGTGAAGTACATTTGTATGTAACTACTATAGAGACAGAAATAATGGTACAGCAAAGTTTTCAAACCCATAAGAGAAATCAGGAAGCATATCTGATAAGCTCCATAAGGAAATGGAGAGACAGACAGAAGAATCCAGGGATGGGATGGATCAGAAAGTAGGATATTTGGGAATAGTATCCTGATTCTGTGAGTAGTAGTGGGCGGTGCAGGTTACCAGTGAAGGTGGTACCTGTGGGTGCTGGAAGTCTGCTTGCTGCGGTTCAGACTGAGTTGTGTTGCTGTGGTTCACAAGGTGTATGAGGCTGTGGAGGTTGGATGTCTGACACAAGAATGCAAGACTATCAGGTGCCCTACTTCTGTTATCAGAGCAAGCAGTATGCTTGTTTAATTGCATCATATACAGAACGTGGAGTTTCCATGCCAATCCAGATTTTGTTGTAGTTTTCTGTTTGTTTGTTGGTTTTGATTTTTTGTCTTTGGGAAAAATCTGATATATAACATCCAGTTTGAAGTGGAAAACAGAATCTCATTGTATACAGAAAACTATAGCAGGCTACAGCTGCTATTTAATGAAAAAACAAGCTCATAAGAAAGGCAGTTTGGGATATTTTATTGTTGTTTTGTTAACATGTTATTCCTGCTTGCATGGTAATGCTTTTGAGCTTATTGGGAAAAATAGCAAGTGCATGTCCTTAGGACTGGATTGACTTGAACCTGGTTTTAAACTCCTGAAATGCTCTCCTGACCTGCCACACATGTGTTTCTCTTACTCTCCCCACTATACTGTGTCCTAAAAATACTATGTGCATGTCACTTCAAAAACACATGTCAATGAATAGTAATTGAAGGGCTAATAGTGAGGACAGGTTTTAACAGTTTGGGTCATTGATTTTGCAGAAGCTGGTGTGTGTCTTTTCAAAGAAAGAGAAACGATGCAAAGATTTTAGTGAACAGTAAAGCAGTGGTGGTCACTGTGCCACAGAAAAAGGTGTATTTTAATTTATTTCTGAGGGAACATAAGCTGGCCTAATGTGGTGAGCAAATCAGCACTGTCAATTGGAAGAATAACAAGGTTGTACTAAGTATAGCTTGCTTAGGTAAAATCAAACCATGGAGAAAAATAGGAAGTGCCATACTGCTGACCATATGATGGTAGGTAGGAAAATGAAATTTTGAAGTGTGTAAGTTTTCTTGTCATTTGCTGTGACAGCTCTGAATAAAGAAGGCAATACTAACCTGGTACCCACTTTCTAGCAAAGCTTCTCTGTGTCGAGAGAAGCCTGGGTACTAGTGTGAGTTGAGGAGTAAATGTACTGCTCATGCAAAAAGATGTTGACAGAGATGTAAGGAGGCCCCTGTAGCAATAAATGGCAGCACCAGGAGATTCAGAGGTCCAGTTCTGTGTCTCCCAGGATTATGTTATCCTTATTGACTGCAGAGGTCTATTAAGAGCTAGTGTACAGTCAGTCTGAAGTGACACCAAGAATCTCAGAGTTGCTGCTTTGAGGACTGCATCCTTGTTTTCTGAGGCTTGATTTCTTTGTTATGTGACTTTTTGTTTGAACACGCATAAATTTTTGCTTTTTCTTGGAGGTCAGGTTACACATGGCTCTGGTGGTTATGTGCCTGTCAGCTGTCCTTCTGATAAAGATGCATTCCTGTGACTTTTGTATTATCTACAGATGGCACCAGAAATATTTCATGTTGTTTTTCAAATCTTTGTAAGAATGTTAGTGCCAAATGGGCAAAATTGGTACCTCTGGAGGGTTTTGGTAGAAATGTATCTGCTTGATAATTGCTTTTCATTTATAATTGTATCTTAAGCTCTCTCAGACAGCTTTTGAGTTGATTGAATGTGTGTTCCATTGATCCTATTTTAAATCATTCTTCCTCAAAATGTGCCAAGATAAATAAATACCTTACAAAGCGGAAATGTGTCATAAGCATACTGTATCTTCTACTGCTCAAACTTTTAATCACATTAGGAAATGTCATTAGAAAATGTAAAAATTGTAATGTCATTAAATAGGATCTGTTGTTTATAAAGTTGGCTTGGCCATGTTTCCTTTTGTTAATTCTTTACTAGTCTGGTTAATATCAGCTTCCTTCTTTCTCTTCCTGCCCACCCTGAATCATGTGAAGCTGACATGACCATGATGTTCTGTGTTGTACTGTGTGCCCTCGGTCGATACTACGCCAGCATTGATTTTTGACAGTTCTTGGAAAAGTTTCTCCTGTTCCAGGATTTATTGAACAACACCATGAAGTTCCCACACAATTCTAGACCTTCCCTTCTACAACTCTTGGATACAATTTACCAAAACTTGCTGGGCCTGAAATTGTCCAGCTTTAGGAGTAGCTCTTTGACATCTTCATTAGTTATTTTTGAAGTAGAAATAGTATGACTACATCATTGGAGGTCTGTCTTCCCATGTACAAAGCAGGAAAACTTTGATAAACTATTCTAGTTCTGTGGTTGTTTGGGGTTTTTTTAGTTGTTTGGTTTTGTTTGTTTTGTTTGGTTTGTTTCGGGGGGTGGGGTGGTTGTTTGCTTTGTTTGTTTGTGGCTGTCTTCTATATGTCAGCAGTATGATCATCTCCATTTAATAACAGCCCAGAGGTTATACTGGTAGTGTCATCTCCAAAAGGTATTTTACATTTGTATTTCACAGGAGTTCACTGTGATCACCATCTTTGGTGTAGAAGGGATGTAGACAAGCTGGATGTTTACCTCAACTGAATTCTTTAATTCTTCTTCTCTGCCAACTTCAGCAGTTTGCTTGAGGATATTTCTAGAGGAAACTTGTAAATACCAGTCCTTGCTTTTGAGTCGGGTAATACGACTTGCTCAAGAGTGTAAATGTACTGTTTATTTGATGAAGTTGCAAGGACAGTATGAGTTAAAGGAACACAGCAGTATCTGGGCAGCTTTTTGGGCATGTGTTTGAACTCTGTTTGACCATGACAAAAGCCAAATTCTAGTGGACAGTTGTAGGACTATGGCTTAGGTTTACTGGGCTTTGACTGCAATTTGGAAAACACTAAGAAAAAAAAAAAAAAAAACAGTTCAGAGTTATTCAGACTGTGCCACCTACATAAAGCTGATCTGTTAAATAGCTAACTAGAAAGGTAAAGAAATGATCTGCACATCTGCATCTCTGTAGATTTTGTCCTATTAATTTCTCCCTTTCAAAGTTTTGTTGTGGTTTGTTGCTTTTTTTTATTTTAGGACAAATTTGTTTTCATTTTTCATTTTCTTATTGAAAGCTGGTGTGAGATAAAAGCACAAAATACATGAACTATATGAATACCGAATAATACTAAGAATTTTCTTTTTCATGAAAGCCAGAAACGCTCTAGTAGCAGCATTATGGCTTACGCATCAAATTCACCCCTGTTGATGATAGCTTATGTTCACTCTCTTGGGTCTTTTATAAGTTTTGCTTCATTGTGCAGGCTTGTAAATCCCAATTAAACTAATGGGTGTCATGCTTTCACGTTATAGGAAAGAAGTGCCAAATACAGCCCACAGTGGGATGCCCTCATCTAGCAGCTAGATTTTACACTATGGAGCCTTTCTCTGCGCTATCAACAGCATTTAACATTGGGGAAAAGAACATTAATACAGCTTGTATTTGAGTACAATGACAATGACCCAGAAAGCTGTTTGCAGTTGTGTTCTGTCAGGTTGTTGCATATTGGAACGAGAGATAAAGCAGTTCTCATATAGAAGAAAGTTAAGTGGCATTTGCAAAGATGATGGTCAGTTAATTATTGCTGAAAAATACATGGCAACTTGCTCTTGTGTTTTTAGAAATGTTATTTGATATGCTACCCTCATTCACTGAAATGTCTTATAAAATAATTCTTTGCTATGAATTAGGAGGCAAAACATTTGTTTTCACCTGTTTCTGAGGTACCAGTTCTCAGAAAGACATTAAACATAGGTTAGCACCACCATATGGCATTTTGATGAGGGCTGATGTTCTGTCTTTGTTTTGAAAGAATTCAAGTCACAGATGTTAACTGTGCTTTCCTGTAGACTGTTTAATTAGGAAATGGGGTAACTGTGTGATGGGTTTATATTGCTGATTAGGTAGGCAGTGTTTTAAAGAGAGACTGAATGGAAATGGGTGCATTCAGAGAGATATATCAACACGAATTTTAGTTTATGCTTCTAACTGGTGCTCTTAGGACTGGATTAATATGAATTTATTTTAGACACTTACCCAAGGATCTTAAGGTAGGAGCATGGTTGCTCGGGATGGTGGCCTAACCTGCTCAAGGTCAGAGTGTTTCTTCTGTGAATGGGTCCTTCATCAGCTGAGCTCTTAACTGTGATTATTGGTGCTCCATAGCTTTGTAAAGGCCTTATCTACCACAGGTCATGTTTATTCATGACTTCAAAAGGTATTTTAAGTGCCTAAGGCTGGGTGGAGGCCCTCTATGGTATTAAGTAGGAGTTAAGTCTGCATGTTCAGAAAGGAATGAAGTTACTACAGCCAGTAGTTTTTTCTATCTGCTAGTCTGCTCTTACTTCAGGTTTATGTCATACCCAGAGGCTCTTAAATGGGTACTTTGGATTCTTACCCATTGACTGGTTTAATGTGACATTTTGTGTAGGCAATGGCTTCATGATTGAACATGTTCTTTGGACAAAATGGTGGCTTTTCACCTTTTTCATAATCCTGTCACTTTTTCTTTCTTTCCTCCATCCCAGCCAAAGCAAGTTGTCCTGACAAATATTTTACTTCATTGAGTATACATGAGCCCATGGCACAGTTGGCCGAGTTTTCGTCTCTGGGCTGCTGGTCAATGAAGTTGATGCTGGTTGGAGCAGTATCAATTTTTAGTATTTCCTGAGAGACTCCACTGCAAGTGATGGAGCTGTTAGGTTTTCTTAGAATTTACAAACATGTGCAAGCAAAAGATTGGTAATACTTATTATGTAGAGTAATGATTTCATTTTACAAAAGCTTATAACTCAGAGAGAAAACCATCTGGTTAAAAATATGTGCATTTTTCTAATTTAAATATAACCCTGGCGTTGCTTTTTCTCATTTTATTTCTGATGGTTTTTCATTTGGTCTAAGATTTCTTTAATGATCTGTGACAATCAAAGTCAGCAATAGCTAATAGCGAAAATGAGAGTTAATTTTGGAACACTGTTGTTCCTCACTCCCCTCTGTTCTCCTATAAAATGTTATTACATGAACCTGTTGTATCTTATCCTAAATTAAATTACTAGAGATAGGCACTGTGTATTCATTTGTGGTTTTGATCTTTCCAGCAATGTTTCCTACCAAGTAGTTTTATATGTATGGTGTGGTTCTTCAATTCACAGATTGAAGAAATGGGTATCAAACGACTAGAACGACTAGAAATGCAACTTTCTGCTCTGTTTATAAATTATTTTATTTTTTAGAAATTAATTTTATTCTTGCTTTTATTATGTTGATTTTTTTTTATAATAAAGAATGCACTGCCTCTAAATTTATAGTAGAAGATGGGGGATTTCATCACGGAGGGCAAATTTTTGCTCTTGGTGTAACAGCTGTAAGTCTGCTTTGTTCAAGGATTATTTCATGTGACGCAGCTCTAACAACGGGAACGGACTCTGTAGTGATATTCGCAGAGTGAAGAGTTGGGCAGGGATGGCAGGCAGAACTGTTTAGGTGCTAGTCAGATGGACAAGAGGGATGAGTGGCCTTCTGTTAAGTATGGGATAATTGAGGGAGAGTAGCAAAGAGCTACTTTGCAGCAGCTTGTCTGTCTCCAAGCTTGCCTGGTTTTCTGGTTGTCTGTGCTTACATCTGCACTTTGTAATGTGGCAGAACATGAAAATGCATGAATGAGGATTAGACTAGGTCAAATACCAGAGAAGTCTATGTCCAGCAAACTCTACCTCGTGATAGCAGCCCAAACAGATCTCTCTGTTCCTGGACAAGCTGAATTCAGCACCATCAGTGCTGTATTGTCCCATGGCTGTCTCATGCAGTACTGTAACTAAATACATTGACTTAAATGAGAGGGAACTTACAGAAATGTAGAAGTATATTAAATAACCAGGTATTAAGATTTACTCCTGCAACCAACATCTGCTAAGCTATCATCTGATGACTCTGGCTGCTGAAGTGCTACTATTCACCTGCATTATAAAGGTGGTGTGGACCTTTAGTTCTACATGACCCTCACTCGAATAAGCATTTCTGAGCTCTCCTTTTGTGTTGCTTGCCTCTTTGGCAGGTCCATTGTGTGAACGTAAAGAAACTGAAATGGTCTTTTCAGTGTGTCCCTGGGCTGTAGGTTCTTTCACACCTGTNGCACAGATGGCCTTCTTGCATATTGTCTTCAAAGAAGCTCCTTTTCATTATTGCCTCAAAAGAAAAAGTAAAAAAAAAGTATTCTGGAGAAACCCTAATCTCTCGGACATTTTTATAGATTGCATCTCATAATTGTTTATTTTTATGGTCGTGGTTCCCCACCCCTCACCCCTCCCAGTCATAGTCCCTCTAAAGCTAAATAATGTTCTAAAGCTAAAAAATGCTCCATGCTTGCATCGAGATGGTATGTATGAGAAAAGTGTTTTTTTCCAACTGAAGCATGTTTGAAGTTCATTACAGCGTGCTTTTGGTGTTGTTTTTTTGTTCTTGTTTTTTTTTTT
>VWZY01001520.1:110112-161166 GCA_013399075.1 Chloroceryle aenea | reverse complement strand
TTTTTGAGAAGCCCTAGCAAGGGCAAAGATAAAGCTTGTGGAAAAGTATCACAGCAGCAGAACAGTTTCAATAAACAGATTTAATATAGGAAGTGTCAGGAGATTTTTGACTACAGGGAAAATGCCTGGGAGCCTTGCACTGTGTAGTGTGACTTTGAAAGGCAGATTCAGTTCTCAGTTCTGTACAACATCCTGCAATGCTCAAATGGGACCAAGGCATAAAAATAATTGAAGCTCTACAACTCAGCTACTCTTTGCAGCAGGGGGAAATGTTGAAAAGGGTGGCAAAGGTGTTCAGAAGTGGGAACTAGCAAGCCCAGTGCGTCTCACCTCTTGATGTGAGCTCCCAGGACGTTGCTAAGAGCAGATCATGCGAAGCCTAGTCCTGTTGGCAAAACATAGCTGAAGGCAAGGAGGACCATCAGTGGTTAGAGCTGAAAAGGAAAATCTGCTTAAAAAGATGTCCTTTTTGGTGGGAGGAATATTGGCAACTTCAGGTCTGATTCAGAAAATAAAAGAGGGGAATTTCTAAAAAGATTTTTTTTTTTCCTCTCTCCATCACAAAAGAGACTGATCTATTTCAAAGCAAGGAGAGATTAAGACTAAACCTGAATTTCTTACTCTGTCCCTGTGTTGCTTTTTTCTTTGCCTTTCTTGACTTTGCTGTAGATCAGGACACTCAGAAAAACAAACCAATCCACATGGAGATTTTCTTTCTCTCCTCCCCATCCTCAATGCCTGACATTAGCAAAGGTGGGGATAGGATAGGAGGGAGGTTGGTGTACTGTCTCTGTTTGATTTAGCCAGACCCCTTGTTAATGGCAAAAAGGTCTAAGGGTTATGTCTTGATGCAACAAAATAGGACAGAGAGGGAGCTTTGCAAAGATGATGCCTGGCTAGATTGATCAAGTTACTTGGTAAAGTTATGAGCTAAAACTAGTGGAAAGTTGCATTCTGATTAAAAAGAAGACACTAGTTGAGGGTAGATTTAGACTAGATCTAAGGAAGACATTTTTGACACTGAGGGTGGTAGATGGCCCATCCCTGGAAACATTCCAGTGAGGTTAGAGGGGACTTTGAGCAACATGCTCCAGTTCATGCTCACTGCATGGGGGTTGGTCGAGATGACATTTAAATGTCCCTTCCAACCCAAACCATTCTGTAATTCTATGTTACTTTGCCAAAATTGGGGCAGCTTCACACAAGCACAGGTGGACGCCTCTTCCCTCCTTTGGGTGCTGCTGGTGCAAGTGCATGCCGATGGGAGCAGGGTCCTGCTGTGGCTTGGCCATTCTGGGTGGCTGGTGACAGTGAGGAGGCTTCCCCAGGTATATCTCAAGCATAGAGCAGAGCCTGCAGTGATGCATGGCTTACAGCAACCACCCCAGGGCTCTTTCCTCTAGACTTCAGCCCTTGGTTGGGCAAGCTGGCATAGGGCATCTGGCAGCACAGGGCTGTGTGGGATGGGCATGGACAGCATGCCTGTGAATAACTTGCCTTTAATTGCTATTGATTAATTAATCACACTTTCCATGGCAGTGCTTAAGACAACTGCGTTAATTTCTCACAAACAAGCTCTGGATGTGTACAAGGTGTAACAGAGACAGGAAGTCATTTAAATCCCATCTCCTGCAGGTTTGGCCCCTAGTCATCCTCCTTTCAAAATGCCACAGAAGACAGTTTCTAGTGATTTGCTTTAGGGTTTCTTAGTTTCCCAGATGATTTTCAGGCTGACCTGGTGGCCACAAGATCTTGCTTTGAGCTCCTCTCACCTCCTTGGGAACTATCAAGACATGAAAGATACTTTCCAGCAGCTCAAAAGGAATATCTCAATCTCTGGCTCTTGAGGTCAGAAAGGACAGGAGTCCCTTACCTGGTCCTTCATTTTTTGGCTCAGCTGAGATATGGCTTTCACAGTCATCAGGAGAAATGGGGAGCAAGAAGAGAGAGTGAAAGCCCAGGATCCTTGAAGAGCCTTGACTGGGCTGCAGCGAAGACCCCAAGCCAGCCTGGATGCACCAAGTTCTGTGAGGCAAGAACAGAGTGAAAAAATTAATTTTTAAGCCTAGACTGCTCAGGCTAGGCCTAACGTCTTTGAAGGAAAGCAACAAATCCTAACAGTGGAAGAATGACAAAGAAATCAACTTACAAAACAGAACACTGGCAGAATCTCAAATTGACACTGGCTCCAGGCAACAAAATCAATCATAATCACATTTTCCAGGCCATGCTTGTTGTCAGACACAATCTTAGTGTAGGTGGGAGGAGGAAGAAAAAAATGCAAACTTAAATTTTTATGGGTGAAACCAAGAAAACCAGGGTTACAGCATCAAGAACCACATCCCCCAAAACACAGGATAACCCTGCGATGACTACTTCCAAGACGAGACAGGAGAAAGATATATAGAGAGAAACACAGCTTGGACAAGCTTCTTGGTCCAGTCCCCAAGGGACTTTGTTCCCATAGAGCTTTTTCAGCTTTCCTGAAATGGCCGTGCCACACATTGTAGGTGTGTTTGCAACCCCTCAGCCGGTGTCTCCTTGCTGCTGGAGGCTAACGGTGCCAGTGGACTGGAAAACACACTGCTTCCCAGCGCTGAGAAGCCTCCAACCCCTCTGTCATCCACCAACAATCCCCTTTCTCCACCCCTGACCAGCAACAGGACAGCCAGGAGGAGCTGGGAGGTGTTTCACCCCATCAGCATCCAAAATAGAAACATGTTTGAATCAGTTTGATGATTCTTATATCCCACCCCCTGCCCAAAAGAATAGCTCTATTAAAACAAAAGCAGAAATGCCTCAGAGTCTGGGCAACCTGAGAGCTTTAGAGTCAGCCCTTCTGAGGAGATCCTCTCTCATCACCAGCTCTGGTGCAGGCAGAGAGGAGTGGATCTGTTAGGGGGATGAGCAGGGGTGCGGGTGCACACGTGTGTGTGTATATCACACCTATTTCACAACCCATATGCAGACACAACTCTCAGCTGATGGTGTTTTCATAACTGACTCAATCATCCGCAATTATAAATAAATCTACCAAAAGATTCCTTCCTAGGAAAGAAAAATGGCTGGGGAGGGGGTTTCCCTGAGCCTACATTGGCTCCAAGAGCATGTCAGGCAGTAATTAATCACTTCAGGGTATTTGCTGATATGTAATTACATGTGGTGAAAGGCCTGGGAATGCAGCTTGCTATCAATCATCACTGTGTATCAGTCAGGCAAGCTGGGTCATCTCCTAACCTGGCTGCCAGTTATCTCAAATGTTAATGTTTCAGGTAAAATCTAAACCCCCAGATTCGATTCCCAGCATTTCAAGTGGTTAATGTCACATTCCTGTCTCAGACACCTCCAGCAAGATCCTCTCCTGCCCAGCATCACAGGGGATGGATTCACAGAGCAAAGAGTTGAGAATCACACTTGGTAAAATGCAATGTCTTTCTGGGAAGTGTTTTTTCTGGGGGGGTGTTTTCTCTCTGGGTTGTGCAGACATTTTCTGGCACCCACATCCTCGTCCACAAGGATTTTACACAGCTTCACAGAATCCATTGCATGATGCACAGCTTTTTGCAGACTCCATTATGAATGACACCATGATTGTCACTCCTGGTAAATTTCTCAGTGGTGTAGCAAAAACTCTGCATCCTGGGGATAACTTTCACATGAAGAATCCCCACCTTCCCTTGCAGATGTCAGAAGGAAAGGGGAACTTGCAGCCTCCAGGGTTAGACATCAGATGGAAAGAAGCCAATGCTTAGCACTGAACAAAACAACCCTAAAAAGTAACTCATGAGTTTTATGTCACTTTCAGTATTTTGCAATGTCCTGACACGTGATTTTTTTAATTTTTTGGTTTTTAATTGAATCTGAGGACTTAAAGGAGCCCCTTCTACCAGCAAGTTCTTGGTGCAGTCACAGCCCTGTTTTCCAGAAAAATCACATTCCTAGCTTTCTTGCAAGACATGGTACAGTCTTGTTCTGCACCCATGTGTGGAGATGCAGAGGTTCAGCACTTCACCAGTGTCTGGCTGCACAACAAGCCGCTCTCTCTCATCCCTGGTCCCTGGCAAGTCCCCGGCACAACATGTCCCTGGGGATTTGGCTGTCCTGCTAGGTAACATAAGAGATTTTAACTCTCTCTGGGAGGCTTTAGCTCATTTAACACCGCCCACTGGAAGTGGGTTTGTTCCTTTTAACAATCATTTATGCAGAAGTTGCATGCAAAAGCTTTCCTTATGAGGAAGGCTAGGGAAGTCATCTGGAGAAAACAGGATGACTGCAGTGACCAAGCCCCAGAAGGCTTAAGTTTTCTACCCACAGGTCAAGCAACAAAACACTGGCAGAGCTGGAGATAAAATCCTGCTTGCCCAAAGGTTTGATCTTGTCCCTGTTCCCTGGAAAGGGAAAGAAAAGACCTGAAAAGACCAATAAAATGAAGGTTAGTGTCTTGGTGACAAGGGGATGGCCTCTCTAAGCCCATCACACATGGCAGCCACAGCAAGGTCCAGCACAACATCTTCCCAGCTTCAAGGAGGGAGGGAGACAGACAGGTTTTTGAGGTAGGCTGGACAGAAGGAGCAGCATGTGCCCAGGGCAAGGGCAGACTCTGATGGTGCTTTCCCTACCCCATGGAACACTAGTTCAAAGACAGCGCATCCTCCCTGGAGACCCATATCACAACCCAGCCACCGGGCTTTTGCCCACCTGGGGCAGAGAAAATGTAGGGCTGGATGCCAGCATGGATGTATACAGCTGAGGGATGCCATTGATCTCACCTGGAGTCAGCCAGGGAAAGAGAAAGCCCTTCCCCGTAGCCTGTGCTCACCCCCCACCCCCCAAAGAATGCCAGCTATGCAGGGACCAGAGGTCACTGCAATCAGGCACAGCAAAGAGCGACTGTAAAAAGGAAAGATAAACCAAATAAATCAGGCTGTGGGAAGAGGAGGAGGGCACAAGTGCACAGAGCTGCCGGAGGATGGTACAAGGCAGCCCCTCCATGCTCCAGGCAGAAGGATTGTGGGGGCAACTTGGGCCACAGAGCAGCCAGGTGATGGGGGATGTGGAGCACAAGCAGCATCTGCAGAGGGAGAGGTACTGGGGAGACCTGGCAGCCTGGTCAGGTTAAAGGGAGCAAAAATTACCCACAGGCTGAGGGGGAGAGGTCTTAAAAGATAAGAAAACAACAGCACCAGTAGATTAGGTACAAATAGAGAAATCCCTCAGAATGCTCAGTTTTGTTGCATTTTATTTTTTATCATCCCCAAAATGGGAGGTGGCAGCCTATATTCACTGCTGAAGCATGAAGACACAACAGTCTCCTTGGGGGAAGTTACAATTGGCTATGAAGTATTTTAAAACCTGTTTTTTTTTTTTTTCCTGCTTAGACAGGAGACCTCCCTTAGGCTCAAGCCTCCATGGTGCAAGCATTCATTCCTATGGCTCCATCTCTCTGCATCAGACTACAAAACAGGAGCTTAGAGGGGATATCTTGGACATCTTGGAGACTTAGCCGGTGACCTGTTGCTTTTTCTTGAGCCCTGCAGGTGAGAACAGGTATCCAGGCACATGTTTTTTGGGACACAAGTTGTCAGGCAGCTATACCTGCTTATCCAGAGCACAGAATAAGCCCTTGGTGTGAAGAAATCTGTGCTGGTCCACATTCATTCTGTGTAAGCAGGAGAGCTATAATAAACCCACCCCAGATGTCCTGGATCTCATCCTGCCTGCTATGGCCAGAGCCAATGTAGCCTGGAGGAGATGGTACCAATATTATCCCAGCTTCCACTGAGAATGCAGCTCCAGTGCAAACCAAGAAACAAACTGAGCCTGCCCATCTGTGGAGAAGCAGATGGGAAATGTGACCCTTGGTGCCACCAAAAATGAACAGTGAGCTCTGTAGTCTCATGGCTTTTAGCTCGATTTCTTAAGATGCAAAGCTTGTGCAATGGGGACCTCACATCCCCTCAGCCAGTCCACCCTTCAGGTCCTGAAAAACTTTTGAACTCTTTGGCCAGTGTCCCCCATATTTGGCAAAAGAGCTGAAGTCTCACTTCTCACGAAGCGCCTACGAGCCTTGCGAAAATAGGTGACTCGCTGGAGAAGAAAGCAAACCACTATAAATATCCCGAGTGAGGGAAGGATTCATCACTCACTCAGCTCTTATTATACTTCAGAGAAAGCTGTTACAAAAAACCCTACCACAAAGAAAGGCCCAAGCATGAATCACTCCTAGTGAGATATCAAAGAATCCAACCACAGTGGAGAAATCCAAGTGGACCCAGACAACCCATGGTGCTTCTGCTCCAGACCACTTATTCATGCTCATTGCCTGGCCTGTGACCATGTGGTGGGCACCCTGTCCTTTTGGGAAAGGTCTCCTGGGGGC
This sequence comes from Chloroceryle aenea, assembly GCA_013399075.1. Classification (NCBI taxonomy): domain Eukaryota; kingdom Metazoa; phylum Chordata; class Aves; order Coraciiformes; family Cerylidae; genus Chloroceryle; species Chloroceryle aenea. The sequence continues at coordinate 154,787 of VWZY01001520.1, read as the reverse complement.
AGAGGGCCATCTGTTTGAAAAGAGATAACATCTCCCTTTGAAGATGCTGTCTACAAAGGGCTGCTTCTACCCCTGAAAGACTGAAATGCAGCAACTATCTGATCCTGTCCACAGCCTCCAATGCACTCCCTAAAGGATCAGAAGGATCAAGGGAAATGTTTTTAGGATGCATAAAATAGAAGAGAGAGGAATCAGCATCACAAGCCCATCTCTCTTCCTTCGTGAACTCCCACTGTGTCTCAGCTTCTTTTTCCCCTCGGCTGGATTCAAGAAAACTGGGGACAGGGACCTGTGGATGAGGATAACAACCACAAGTCCCACCTGGGCCAGTGGCTTCAAGGACAACAGCAATTCTCTGTGCAAAGTCCATTCCCACAGGCCAAGCTTTGATAAGCTGTTAAACAAGACACTCTGAGCGCTGTGCTCTGGTCTAAAAGTTATACTTTGAAAACAGTGGGGGTGAACCCAGGTTCTCCACTATCCAGGATCATGGAGAGGGCTGGATACCGAGATAATGTAGATGTCTAAAATAATCTAAACAGCCTAGATAACCCCTAGTCTGGGGCATGGTGTGTCCATCCATCACTGAACTGGAGCCATGGAGCCTGCTATGACCTGACTCAAGGTTTCACATACCATAGCAGCAACTCTGCATTACTAATTCCAGGATTGCTCAATGTATGGTCAAGGTCTTTGAATCTGCCACAGGGCCATCTGCGTTTGGGAGGGTGATGGGGTCTGACAGTGTTGGCTTGTGCTAGAGGGTTCTGCTGAAGCAACCAAGTCCATCCTGAAGGCAGTGACAGCAAGCTTTTGTTGGGTAGGGTTGAAACAGCTTTGCACACCAGCAGGGGTGCCAGGACAAAGGGTTGGTAGTGACCAAGTTGATAGTGGGTCACCAGCACTGTGCAGGACCAGAGGGAAGTGTCTATAGCATTGCAAACTCTCTAGTGTCCGTACTCAAGAGAGTAACACCCACTGAGACTATGGAATGCTGCTCTCCAAAATGTATGAGGTCACATGGGCTGTGGATGGGAGGGTCTTGATGAATTTGTTATACCTGATGAGCTGCAACTTGATCTAATTGAAGATGTCCCTGCTCACTGCAGGGGGTTGGACTAGATGACCTTGAAAGGTCCCTTCCAACTCATGATTCTATGCTTCTGTGATTCTACAAGCTTACATCTAGGCAGGACAAACCTGCAGATGACAGGAAGCTTAGTGTCTTATTTTTCAATCTCTCCAGCAATGCCTCAAGCTATGATGCCCAGTCTTTTGCTTGAAGTAGTAGTGCTAGTGAGGGCTTTTTTAAGTCCCACCTGTTTTTCAGCTCCTTATTTTCTTAACTGTTCACTCACTTCCCCAAAATCACATGCGTGCCATAGCCAAGTCATCTCTAAAGTATGAGCCCTCATTCACCAACAGGTCACACTATTCTCCAGCATAATCTTGGTTAAAACCAAAGTTCTGTATCTCCCCTCCTTGGGAATTCCTGAGGGTGGGGAGCCCTGGAAAAAGAGGCCAGGTCTGCTGACACCACAGGGGTGATGGATGGAAAGAGTAAAATGCATCAGAAGCATCTTTTCTTATTGTGGGCTCTTTGTTGTCTCTGAGAGGCATTTCTTGGAACAAAAGGAAAGGCACCACAGGAGCCATCAAGCTCTGTCTCAGCCATCACTCCTCCCAGAAAGTTCCCAGCACTGGAAGCTTATTCAATCACCTTGATGACATTCAGGTGTAAGCAACTCCCAGGTTGGTGTTTTAGAGGCATTTTTACATTTCATCCTTCACCATTCTTCAGATGGCGTGTACTCAAGTCCTCAGAGCCTCTGTCTCTGAAACCCCGAGGAGATCCCAGCAGGGGATCTCCTCCACCAGGGATGGTGTGCCCTTGGGCCCTGCACGACATGCACATTGCCTTGCTGCTTTGAGAGATGCTTGCCAGGCCACAGCACCTAGTTTCCTCTCCTAGATTAGTCATTCTTCCTAAATTTCCTTCTTTTGTATAGGGATTCCTTCTGTTTCCTGCTACAGGCTTCATTTTCTCTGCACTACAGGCACTTGGAAATACTTGTATTTCCAGAGAGACCAGCTCTTCTGTTCAGTTATTTTTATTCCTCCCGCCATGGCACCTTAAGAATTGTTTTTCCAGAATAAGCACTGGAGGTCAGGAAGGGAAAGAAATTATCTCAGATATGGTGGAATGGATTGAAGGCAACTTCCTACACAACAAGACCTAATAATCGTGCTGAAATCTTTAACATTGATACTGCAGTTGGAAGGAAATTCCAATTAGGGATGTGCTCATTAAGCAGTGCCTTCAAACCTCACATCAGATGTTCATGACAGGTTTGGGTGCTGAAGGTGCCAGTCCACCGGGGAGATTGTGAGGGAGCTCGGTCCATTGCGCTACTTGAGGACTAAAGGGATTTGGTTTCACTCCAGGACTATTAAGCCTCAACTGAGCATCCCTCTAGAATTGCTGTCAGTATGCCCAGGTCTGGCACCTAGAAATGTGGAAAGATCAAGCCTCTGCAAATACGGATTTGTTTGAAAAGGGATAATCAAAATGTTTCCAGGCTCAGCTCAATCTTCATGACTACGTTAGTATCTGGGGAGTCAGGTTCCCTCTTGCTGCTTCTTGAAGCCAGTATGGCTGTGCTGTAGCAAACTCAGCCTTGCCCACCAGCGTAGGATGTGTGGAGCATCCTTTGCAGGCAGCTGCCCTGCGTGCAGGCTCATGCCAACTCTGGCCTAGAAATCATGGGCCTTGCTCCTTAGGAAATACTGCTCCAAGTCAGCAACCAGCTGCTTCTGACAAAGCTAGGCAAAAGACACTAAACTTTTCCAGCTTCTTTACTCTGGCTTCTACCACCAGGAATGTAGTATCACAGAATCATTCTGGTTGGAAAACACCTTTAAGATCATCAAGTCCAACTGTTAACCCAGCACTGACAGGTCACCGCTAAACCACGTCCCTCAGCACCACATCTACATGGGTTTGAAACCCCTCCAGGGATGGGGACTGCACCACTGCCCTGGGCAGCCTGGGACAGGCCTTGACAACCCTTTTGGAAAATATTTTTTTCCTAATATCCAACCTAAACTGGTCGGTGTAAGCTGGCACTCAGCTGGTCCCAGCAAGCCCCAACACCTCAGCTCTGTCAGCCATCCTCCAGCTTGTACTTCACATGGGTGCCACAAGGATCAGCCTACATCTGGAGGGTATTTCCACAGTGTGCAATTCTAAACTAGAGCATCCTTCTGAATTACCTCCTGAATTACTACTGAACTACCTTCTAACACGAGGCTGTATTGAGACAAAATGCAAAAATGCATTTTCTTCATTACCTTAAACCACCCAAACCCCCATGTTTATTCCTGAGTGAGAGAATTCCGTTTAATTTCGGGAATGGCTGGACTCGATGATCTATGGTTGGGCTCCATGATTTTAGAGGTCTTTTCCAACGTAAATGGTGCTATGATTCTATGAATAACACATCTGCATCGGCTGCTGCAGACAAGACAGAGCAGAAACAGGCAGAAAACTTGTGGCATTTGTTTGGACCAGAATAGCATTTTCAGACTATCATCAATGCTATGTGGCATTTGAAGATCATTTGTGGGACACATCTGAAGGTATGAATGTGCCTTAAACACCTCAATCTTTCAAAATGCTACATTCTTCTTCATATTTGCCATTTCTGGGGCCTTTGAAAGATGGCATATTCTAAAGCTTCTTTAAACACCATGAGGTTTAAAACTGAGTCTTTTGTCCGTAAGTGTGCAAACACTGACATGAACTGTTGGTTCAGATGAATACTTCCAGCATTCACTGGTCAACGACCCTCAGCCACCATGTGGCCTGTTCTCACTTTGTCAGTGCTGCTGATGCTGCTAGAGATGGCAGCATGGTGTGCTCCATCTGCAGCGTCTTCTTGGATCACATTCTGAGTTCCCAGTGAGAAATCACTCCCTTGTCAATGGTCTTGTCAACTTTGAGTGCATCAGTGTCTCCTCTGACTCTCTGTCCTCACACACAGAGCACATCACAGTCAGCTCTGAACTTGCACCAGTCTCAGTTTTGCTTCTGGCAGTGAAACAAGGAGCTGTCATCTCTCTCTGCTTCACACAAAATGCAGCATCCTTCACTACACCATGGTGCAAAACTTACTGGGGTGGCTGTGCTGCAAGAAGGGCTGGGGGCCATCTTGGCTCCAGGCATGGTAAGGGAGAGGGGCTGGCTGTAGGTGCTTCTCTTCATCCCTGGTAATGCCATGTTTTTACAATCATAGTTCCCAGGCCCTCAAAACTTGCTGGCTTGGCTACTTCCTCCTGTCTCTGTGCTGGGCTTCTTTTGTGAGGCTGCTTGGACTGGAGCTGCACCTGGCTTGGGAGCTGAAGAAAAAGTCTAGGTGGAAATCACCTCCAGGGACAACTACATTTGAATGCCAAAGTAAAAGTCAGTGTGGGAATGATGGTTTCTGAGATGCAGTGCAGGCTTTTCACTCTAGCTATCAGCGCAGAATCACAGAATGGTGGGTGTTGCAAGGGACCTGTGGAGATCACCTCGTCCACCCCCCTGCTCCAGCCGGGTCACCCAGAGCAGGGTGCCCAGGATCACACTGAGGCAGGTTTGGAATTTCTCCAGAGAAAGACACTCCACAACCACTGTGGGGAGCCTGGCCCAGCTTCTTTGCTAGCACCGTCACAGCAAAGAATTTTTGCCTCCTGTTCAGATGGAACCTCCTGGGTTTCAGTTTGTGCCCATTGTCCCTTGTCCTGCCACTGGGCACCACTGACAAGAGTCTAGCCCCATCCTCTTGACCCCCACCCTTTAGATATTGATGAGCACTGATCAGATCCCCTCTCAGTCTTCTCTCCAGGCTCAACAGCCCCAGGTCTCTCAGCCTTTCCTCAGCACCTTTGTTTGGTCTTTGTTTTCTTAATATTGTCACCTTGTTCGTGCTTTGTTGTCTTTTAATGGCATATCACCAATGGTTGTCTATTGGTGGATGTCTGGTGCCCAACATCCAAAGATCCAACCAGCTTCCTTAGGACCTTACTTAGGACCCTTATGTTGTCACTGTGAGGCACTCAGAACTAATATCTTCCTCCTATCAGGTCTATACCCTCTCTTTGGGCTCATCCCAAAGTGTTCTGGAGCCACACCATGGCACAGCAATGAGCTCACATGTGTGCACCACCACATATATCACTGCCACACTGCACAGCAAACCCAATTTGCTGTCCATATGCAGTTATCTGTTAATCGTCCTCTTGCCTCTTCCCCATCGAGGCATCTTCTAAACTATTGCACAGCCCAGCTGTTGACTTCACTAGCCTTTGATCATTTATTCACAGGCTGGACAGATTCTCTCCGTTACGAATTACAGGGCTTTAATTGGATTGAAAGCCAAGCCTGCACCTTCCCCTGTAATTTAGCTTTAATTAATGCCCATTTGTTATTAACTCTTATCAGCTGGGTTTAGGCTTAATGTCAGCTGCTTATTATCCAGAGACCAGCATGAATTGTTTTCATCTTCTTTATTACCCGTTTCAATAATTTCCCCCTCCCTTGTTGACAGATGCATGCGAGACGCACACATCAGCATAAAGGATCACTGTTTGAGGAACAATGGGTCTTTCAAAGCCACCAAAGTCTAAGGAAAGCCTCCCCACATCTCTAGGTCAGTACCCAAGCCAGCATGGACAAAGCAAAACACCCCTGTATTTCTACAGGAGAGATGGGATTTACCCTTTCTTTTTTTCTTTTTCTGAGGCACAAAATCTGTAATTGAGAGTGGAAATGGGTGAGGAGCTATTTTGAAAGAATTGGGGCATTTTCATGTTCTTTCATGTTTTCCATTTTCTCATTTCTGGCTTTAAAAAAAAAAAAAGAGCAGAAAAAGAAACCTTTCCTTCCTGTTCTCTTTTATCACCCCCCTAAAATAGCAGCAGTGAAAGCACTACAAAACAAACTCAAGAAATCAGCAATCCAAGTACTCAGGAGAGGGCTTCAGAGCCTGGTGAAAAAAAATAGAGACGAAAGAAGAATGCTTTGCCTCCAGCCTGCATCCATTTTCCAGTCTGCAAAACCACTCCACAAGATCTACAGAAAGTCCTCCAATAAGGCCAGAGGCTTCACAGTCAATACAGCCATGCACCAGATTGTCTCCTGTCCCTCTTTGACCTCCCCTGCTAGTGGAGCACATTGAAAGCTTTCCTTGCAGATCCACAGGAGTGATGGTGACTCTGAAAGAACCCTGAGATGATGTCCATGACTGCCATCCTTTCACCACCCCTCAGATCACTCTTACAGCTTCTCTCATAAGATATTTGGAGGCTCATCAAGAGTTCCATGGGGTTTTGTGCTTGGCTTGGGAAGAAACACACTCTCATTCAACTCTACGGCCACAACCGGGCTGCAAACAGAACATTGCCCACCAGTCTTCCTCCTGACTCCCAGAGGTGAATTATCAGCAGCAGAATTGCAGAGGTTTTGGCCATTTGCTTCTACACCATCATGAGACAGAGGATCTGGACTGAAGCATCTGGAAAGCAGGTCAAAAGGATTATCTCCCCTCTACTGGAGGTCTGACCCACTGCTGCCAACAGCTACTCTCTGCAGCTATTACTTTTGTTAGAAGAAGTCTATTCCAGACTTTACAAAGAAGGCAGCAGCAGTTATCGGAGGAACAAGAGCCCACTTTGATGGCCAACACCTAGCAGACAGCGAGCTTTCAGCTTCTACACACTGTGCCTCCCCAAGACATTGCTCTGGCCAACTTGGCCAAGAACACTGAGTGTGCAGAGGACTGATAACATGTGATGCATCAGAGCTTCTGGTGGGCTGGGGTGCCAGTACTGAAACAGAAGCAACTGCCTCTATACATGCAGTGACAGAGAAAATTTGTGTGGGAAAGCAACAGTGGCAAAGGCAAGAAGAAGTGAGGCACAGAAAGGCACCTTTCTGTATTGTCTTGGAGTAAAGACCTCTTTAAGAAAGGTCAGAAACTTCTCAGAGGAACAGAAACATCCCCAAGGTGCAATGCAATATTTGACTTCCAGGACAAAGTGCAGCAACAACTCCCTTGGTTTGACTTTCCCCCCATTCTTAGGGAATATTTCAATTCAGTATTCCTTGATAATTTTTCTGAAATTGGCAGGTTTTGCCCCATTTAGTACTTTCTTCTCACTTTGCTCTGGGTCAGCTTGCAGACTTGTCCTGCATGAAGTTCTGAGATTGCAAAGTTGGCTTCTGGTTTTGATGAGTGCAGAAAGTGACACTTCAAGGTTTTCAGTGTCAGAAGGACTCCAAATTCCACCTGGTTCCCACCCACGTACCCCTTGCCTTGGGAGTGCAGAGGAGCACTGAATCTCCCTTGCACCTTGCAAGCCAAATGCCACTCAACACTTGTCTCCATCTAGAAGTCAGACTACAACAGACTGACAGCATTACAAATCTGTTTCTAGTTCAGCCACTTCTCATTTAAATCCACTGCAACAGTCAGAAAATCCCCACAGTTTCTGACACTGATCTTCTGAGTATCCTGCAAGCTCTGATCTTGAGGGCACTGGAGCTTGCTCAGACACTGCAGATACTGAGATGGGATGAAGAGCAGCTTGGGGCTAGGGAAAAGCTACATTCTGCCTCAAAATGCCTTGTCTTCTTTCCAGACCTGATATTTAGCTGCCCATGGACCCCTAAGCAGTTTTGCACAGGAGACACAGACCTCTTCTGAAGGGATGAGGCTGTATAAAACTTCTATGCTGTGAGGGTGCCAGAGCCTGGACCAGGCTGCCCAGAGAGGTTGTGGAATCTCCTTCTCTGGAGAGATTCCAAATCTGCCTGGATGTGATCCTGGATGACCCACTCTGAGTCACCCTGATGGAGGGGGGTTGGATGACTTGATCTCCAGAGTTCCCTTCTAAGCCCACAATTCTGTGAGTCTGTGATTGCAACAAGACCTGCACAGACTGGTATTTCTTTGTTATCTTTCTCAGCCCCTTGGGATGTAAGCCCACAAATTTCCCCAGGTCCCGGGGCATTGAAGAGTGTAGTGGCCCAGAGAGGACTGCCTCAGTACATGGCACAGCTTGGATCCAAGTCCATTAGATCTGAAATTATGTGTCTTGTCCATAAAGACCATAGGTCAGTTCTTTCTCAGGGCCATAGGGATTGTGGCAGCAGGAATTACTCAAGCCTTGATTCTGGATCAAAATTTCAACCTGTGCCGACAAGCACCATAGAAGTGTGGCTGCTGGACGTGGCCATCAGACAACAAGGTGTCCTGCACAGGGAGCCCCAGAAACATTAGCCTCTATTAAATGTGCAGCTTCCCAGTTAAATTGCATCATACCTCTGTGTAGATGTCCTTAAGAGGAATAAACAAAGCTGTGATTCAAAGCAAGGTACACTGGATCAAACTGGTACCAGAAATTCTGAGTGAGACCAGTCAGGAACAGGTAGAAGCCACAAGCTAGAGTGTACACTGAAAACAGAATGACAAGGGGATGTCCCAGGCACACACTGCTACCTCATGGCAAGTGGAATCTGGAGAGATTCCATAGGTGATGGGGGTAAATCATCTTATCCCCACCATAGCACAAGACCTGCCCTGAGATGCATGTAACATCCATCCAGGGGCTTTTCCCTGAAAAAAAAAACAATTAGAGTTTAATTACTCTAATTTGGAAATCAATTCAGATTGGCTTTCCTGAAGATGTCTGCCTAGAGCAGCCCTTGAAGAACTTAAAAAGGAATGGAACTGGTTTCAGTGGCATATATCGGCTATCTCAGACTTGACAAAAATAGGGTAAACACATCAAAAATATTTTAAAAGATGCTCTCCTAACTTGTTTTTAACCCAGGTTTTCAGCACAGTGAACTTCCAAACCCTTAAGGTTGGAAAAAACATTCTACACAAGGAAGAATCATAGAATCGTTTTGGTTGGAAAAGACCTTTAAGACCATCAAGTCCAACTGTTAACCCAGCAGTGCCAGGTCACCCCTAAACCATGTCCTTCAGCACCACATCTATATGGCTTTAAACCCCCTCCAGGGATGGGGACTCCACCACTGCTCTGGGCAGCCTGGGACAGGCCTTGACAATTCTTTTGAAGAAGAAATTGTTCCTCATCTCCAACCTAAACCTCCCCTAGTTCAACTCGAGGCCATTTCCTCTTGTCCTGTCTCTTTTTACTTGGGAGAAGAGACCAAACCTAGTACAAGAGAAGCCTAGCCTGTTTCTCGTGAGGGTGATAGGTAGGAGAGGGTGTCCCTGCATGGGCACATCCCCAGCCAGTAGATCTCCACAGCTCCTCACCATGGAGCAATGCAGCTGGTGACCAGGCAAGATGGAGCAATGTCTACGGCCACTGCTGTCCCTGGGAGGAGGGATGAGACAGAGCTTTATCTGTGCTGAGCTAGTCAAGAGCTACAAGGTATACATCTGCAAAATGGTTGTGCTCCAGCAAGGTCCTGAGCAGGAGATGCCCTGGTGACCTTGTTATTTAATGTGCTGTGACCAGCATGCTGTTACAGTGGATTTAACAGCACTGCAAAGAAGCATCTGTCTCCAGCCACCTGAGTCAGCCGCTTCACCCACAGATCCGCAGCCCATGCAGGGAGCACCTCACAGGCAAAGTTGTCATCAGGCGTGGGAGCATCGTTCAGCACTGGTCCCATCCATGGGCCATGCCAGCACCAGTCAAGGGAAGGTGAGCATGTTCACCCTCTGCATAAGGAACAAGCAGCAATTCCATGATATCACGCTGATTTTCCAAGCCAAGTGCCTTGCTCCAGCCTGTGCACAGAGTCACACAGAAGAAAACAGAAATATTGGATGCTGCCAGTCCCAAGAAGGGCTTTTTGTTAGCCAGGACCAGCAGCGCAGCCTGGCTGTTAGTCCAGCATGTTGTCATCCATGACAGTCATGCAGGCAGCTTGGGCTACTAAAGCAAGAGCTGGCTGTGGCCACACAAGTTCATTTTGGGAGATCTGAAAGGATTCGCTTTGGCTTTGCTTCATGGTGGGCAGCGTGCACACCTGGTTGATGCTGGAGCAAGGTGTGGAAAGGAACAGCACTCTGTCAAGGAAGGCTCCCTGAAATATTTGCTAGCACTCACATATTAAAAAAAAAAAAAAGCTGATGTTTCAGTGAGATGTCACTACATCTGGAAAGAAAAAAACAGCAAAACAGACAATCTTCTCTCCTTTGCTGCTCCTCCCCTCCCCGCAATCCCTTCAGAGCAGCAGTGACTGCTGTGATCTGTGGTTTTCCCAGGTGTAATTTCAACAGGTTTAAGGCATTTCTAAGCCAGACTCTGAAAATAAATTCTGTATGGCCTCATATGTGACCCAGAAACAAACAGCAGAGCAGGGTTCAGATCACAGCTTTTAAATCCTAGCTTTCCTCCTGCTGTTGGCCCGTGTCACCAGCTGATAACCAGAACTGAAGGACTGGATATAGTGCTGTTCTCCAGCACTCTGGGATCCTGTCCTGCAGGAAACAGATGGCCAGCGTGGATCTGGGCATCACTTTGGTTTGTCTAAAGCACTCCTGGCTGCTATGTCCAAGTCCTCTCCTGGCATAAAAGACATGTCATGGCGGTTCCCCTGCAAAGCAGGAACACTTGCAGCAGCTTTCTGTGGCCCCTCTTTCCCATTTAGATGAAGAGGGAGGAGGCAGACCTGTGGATCGCATTTGCTGACCCACCCCCTTGCAACAAGCACATATTATCCCTGACCAAGCTGGTGCTGCCGGTGCAATAGCAGGGGGTCTGGAACCTGAGGGTCACCCGTCACTGGGAAAGCGATTGTGGGAAGCTAGAAATGAGCCTCAGGACACTGCCTTGCTGTCTGCAAAACCTTCTCCCACACTCCTCGGGAAACAACAAGCCCAAGGCATGATTTCTTACATTGCCGGCCCGCACCCAGGGCAGGAAAAGGAACATACAGCAGCCTGGCATTTGAGGAGGGCTGGTTTGAGGCTGCCACAGTGCCTGGCTGATAGGAAGCTCCTTAATGGGTGAGCCGTCCTATCCCAACCCCTGCCAGGACCTGCTGCTCCTGGCAGTGAGGTGGCTCAGTGCATGGCACAGTGCCCATCTTGGAGAAACCAGCCAGTGCAGCTCCTCCTCAAACGAGACGGGTGAATCTCTGGCCAAGATTAACAACGAAGGCTGGAACATCCTGGCAAATTGGGCTGTGGCAAACCAGGGCATGCCTGTAACACTGATACCCGCCCACCAGCTGCAGAAAGGGCACCGACACTGCACAACCCACAGCGTGGCATCTCCCAGTGCCATGGTGCTTCAGGGGGCTGGTGGGTGAGCCAGGCACCTGATAAACCCAGTGCCAAGTCCTTCAGACTGGGGAAGGGAAGGACTGAGGGCATCGTCCAGTGAGGCTGTAATTCATGCCAGACTTGTGTCCTCACTCCATTTGCTAATTAATAGCTCCTGGTGAACAGCAGTGAGAGCACAAGTCTTGTAGGAGAAGCTGAAGGACCTGGGGTTGTTTGGCCTGGAGAAAAGGAGGCTCAGGGGAAACCTCACTCTCGACAGCTCCCTGAAAAGAGGTTAGAGACAGGTGAGGTCAGTCTCTTCTCACAAGCAACAAGAGATAGGACAAGAGGAAACACCCTCAAGTTGTGCCAGGGGAGGTTTAGATCAGACAGTAAGAAAAAATTATTTCCCAGAAGGGCTGTCAAGGCCTGTCCCAGGCTGCCCACAGCAGTGGAGGCCCCACCCCTGGAGGGGTTTAAAGGACATGTAGATGTGGTGCTGAGGGACATGGTTTAGTGGTGACATGTCAGTGCTGGGATAATGATTTGACCTGATGATCTTAAAAGTCTTTTCCAACCAAAATGATTCTGTGCTTCTATGATTCTAAGAGCATAAAGCATTAGCACAAGGCCATGTGGCTGGGAGAACCCCAGCGCAGGCACGGACATCTTGCAAAACAAGCATCTCCCTGCAAACAGTGTTTTTTGTCTTTCTCAATGCTCCCAGCCCTTCCCAGAGCCTTTCTCATTGCACTTTTCAGGGTGGGGTCACAAACCCATCTGGTTTGGGATGTGGGGACAGCAGTCTGTCCTCATTTGAGAGATGGATGAAAAAGCAAGAAAAGTAACAAATGAGAAACAAACCTCAGCTATTCTGACACCAAGGCAAAGCAACATGATGAACTGCCCTCCAGCCTTTCAGATCACTCCAAGGCAGGTGTTGTTTTCTATTCTGTTTCCTCCACCTGCCCGCTCCTGTCCTACTGCAGGGAAAGCTCCTGAAATAGCTACTTCCAGCCACTTTATTTGGGATGCAAATCATTGGTATTCTGCAAGAAGAGCTCTCACTTGGAGAGCTATTCTGCCAGACCTGTTCCAGCTGATATCCTCACAGAGCTGAAGCCCTTCCTGTAAAAACCTTCATCTGCAAACTGAGCGATCAGCCAGGGTTCACCTCATTTCTTCTTTATCATTCCAAACCCATCCACTCCTCATTTGTTTCCTTTTATTATTTTCCTTCCTTCCTTCACATCTGCACTGAGAGCAGTGTTAATAAGATTTATGGCTAAATATTATCTGGCATGCAGGTAATTTAATATACACTTGCTGGTCCAGTTTGAAAAGCAAACAGCTTCTCTCACCATTCTGCTTTTGGCTCAGCTGCCTTAATTGCCCATGACAAACCATGTGCAGGGTAAATATTTGGTCCCAGCTCTGAGGCTTGAAAGCTTCTCTCCTACTCTGCATGCAGAAGGGGATGTCAGCAGTGTGTCAAGGTTTAGGGTCAGGGCAGCCCCTTAGACCTATAACAGACACTCTCTGTCAACCCCCCTCCCTGCCCACAGGGGAAGAGAAAGGGAATAAGGGAGAGAGACTTAGCCATTAGAAAAGGAAACTAGATCAGCTTTAGTGAAAAATGAAAATAATAATAATAAATCTAGAATATTTACAAATATATACAAACCCAGTATTGAACCCAACCCCTGATCACCATCACCAATGCTGTGGAGCAGGCACCAGGAGAGTCCCAGACTGGGTCCCACAGCAGACAGGAGCTGTGTTCAGGAGCTGGATTCGGGTACTGGATTCAGGCACACACCTATTGGGATCAAAGGCAGAATGGGCAGAGACCTCCTTGGATGTTCCGAGAAAGGAACCGAAAGAGGACTGAGCCAAGCCAAACAGAGATAGCAAAACAGTCCAAGAGGGGAAAAAAGCTGGGGAGCCCCCAGAGAGAGCAGCGAGCAAGCGAGCTATAGCACCCCCAATGTGGTACACAAGATCCAGCAGTGCCTTGGTCTGCACACCAACCCTTGGTAGTCACTCTAAACATGAGGTGTTATCGCTGCCAGCAGCAGACACTGCCTATGAACACAGGCTGCTGACTGCAGACAGTGCAGTTAGTTAAAAGAACTGAGCTGAAAAGTAAAATCACTGAACAGAATTAGTTCTGTTCTCACTCAAACCAGGACACAGTGTTAGGGGATGCCCTTTTCCACACTGGAATTTGGTCAGGGTCATGCTGAGGACCAACAGAGAATGGGAGGGTGGAGAAAGGGGAGCAGTGTGGCTCTGCAGGTGACAGGAATCACAGAACCATAGTAATTTAGTTTGAAAGGACCACTGGAGGACATTTGTTTAAACCTCTGCTCAGGGCAGGTCCAGCCAGATCCAGTGGCTCATGGCTGTGTCTTACTGCAGTTTTGACTGTCTCCAAGGATGAACTCAATTTGGGGGAAGATGCTTCTTTTCAGGCAGGATTTTCTCCATTTTACTTTACAAAAGCAGGAGAGGTGGAGAGCTTGTCCAGGAGAGAAGGCTGTATATTAGAAGCAAGACATGCTGTGCCTCCAGCCAAGAAGGCAGAAGATGGGAAAAATATGACTTCTCTAACGGTAATTGCACAGTTCAGTGATTGAATGAGGGAGACAGCTGCAGTTAGATTCATGCCATGGACCCTGTGGCACCAGTGCTACTGAGAAGACCTTTTATGGACTTTCATGCAGAAAAATGAGCAAGGGAAACAAGTTCTATCTACTCCAATGACCCAGCCAAAACAGACACATTCAGCCAGCAGCAGGGGAAAATGGCACTTTGCAAAGGGCACGAGAAATTTGGCACCTGCCTTGCAAAGAAAGAGACTGTTGCACTCACTGGAAGATGCCTGCAGTCCTCCCCTCCAGCTGGGTTGCACTGGGAAGTGGGAATTTGCAAATACCAGAGTGGGAATGTTTCAAAAAGTTGCATTCCTCCCATTGGTCCTCACCATGACCATGCTTTGAAGCACAGGAGGTGCTTTCATGAGGTTTTCCAGCTCCCCAGACCTGATCTTGATCAGGTTACTAAGCTCTCCAAAGTGTGGTGATAACTCATGGCATGAGGAGCGTGGTGGAAGGAGAGGAGCCTTTCCTGCATCACCATGTCTCCCTAGCAAGTTCTCTGTGGAGCAACAGAAGAACAAACAGTGCCAAAGTGTAAGCTGAGAAACCACTCAAATCTCCAGTCACCAGGAGCAGCCGAGGTCTGCCCTGGGATGGGAAATTTGTATCATCTGTCAACAAGAGCTACATGCAACAAAAGCAAACTCGAAGGAACTTTGTTTTGTATCTCACCGCTTCCTCTTTTGCTGGCTGCTGTAATCTATATTTTAAAGGCTGTCTGCGCTTCCTAGAGGGTAAGGCCTTGTACTCAGATCCACTAGCCAGTCAGATCTCTGTGTGCTCTCTTCCTCCCTTCCTATCAGTTGCAGACCTTGTGATATTTACAGAGTATCTCACACAGCGAAGTCTGGGCCCACTTCAGACCCTTGAGTGAGAACTAACTGTGAATTTTCTGCTCTGCACCAGCTGACCCTCTGCACAGTGCTCAGGCCCTGAGCAGCCTGACACACACCTAAGAGCAGCAAGCAGAGGATTAACCATACCTAAAAGTTTCTGAAAGGCCCATGGACAAGGACCAGAGGAAGACAGAGGCCCCATGTGAATGACACCACTCCAGGCAGCCCACCTGCAATGCAGTGCAATCAAGGAGTGACTCTGTGTCAGCCTGAACTCTCTTGATGAGACCATGCAGAGCACTGCACAGGCAGTTTTCCCTTTAATGGAGGGCACTCCCTTGGAACAAGTATTTGGCACCAGATGAGTGAGGAATGAGATGGCTCTAATCCCGTAATTTAATTAGAGCTGCGTAGAGCTGCCTAACGAAAAGACCATTTCCTGAGAAGGCTGCAGCACTGGGCATCTGGCTGCTCTCTCCTGGCTGTCAGACTGGACCCTCTTGATCCTGCTCGGTCACAGAAAGGCAGTGCTGTGTTTTTCCATCTCTGCTCTGTCATATTTTTCCTTCTTACGGGTTTCAGACAAAGGGGTGTAGGCTGGGACTCTCACCAGCCCTACATTCATATTTGTGAACAAAGGTCTACCTGGTGCTGTTTGGAGGGGAGGGGAAGGGCAGGAGTCTGCTTTTATCCTTCAGAAGCAGGGAGAGTGAAATCTTACACTCCAGGTCTTCTACCATGTAGAAGAAGTGCCAGGTGCCCTTCCATTTTGCAACCAAGCAAAAATGTGGACTAAGACAAGACAAGGATCTGCTAAAGGAGTGTGCCGTAGGTGGTCAGGTCCCATCCCACGCTGACAAAGGGGTCCTGACACTTTGCTCTCACATTGTTCCATAAGCAGTGTTCTTGCTCCAGGTTTTCAAACCTCTCCAGTTGCATGGGGAGCACTGAGAAGCCCTCTACCCTGAGTTATAAATTGGAGCAGCCCCCATACGTAGTGCAGGCCAAGCTGGGATGGCATGAGGTGAGCACCACTTTGGAGGACAATCAGTCCCTCTCCTTACTGGCCTGAGTCCTCAGCTTCCCCTTTGTGGCCTGTGCATGTCCATAATGGAGCAAAAGAAGGTGGGAATGGGGGACCAGCATCCCAAGGGACCAGCCTGTAGAGTCAGGGGTGTATAAGCCCAACCCTTCAAGGAGGAGAGCATCCTGCCCCGTCTCTGTCCAGGGAAAGCATGAAGGCTAAGCCTGGCTTGAAATCTGAGTGAGATTGGCTCAGCGTGAGGTTTTGGCCTGAGCCTTTCTGGCTTGACCCTGACCAACCATGCCTGGGCTCTGGCTCCCAGCAGCCTCTCAGTGTTCAGCCAGCCACAAAAGCTCCCCTGGTGCAAACAAATTCCTGCAGAGCAGCAAAAGCCAAGGCTAGCAAACAGCAACATGCCTAATTAACAATAAGTGGCTCTTTGCCACATATCTCCCAGGCCCAAGCTTGCACCCACCCCAGTAATTGCTGCCCCATTATACTTTCTGGATGCTCCAAGGTGAAAGGGAGATTTGTACAGGAGCCCCAGGGTGAGCCTGGGATGGAGCAGGCTGGCAAGTAGTTCAAAAACTGGGGCATCCCATTCTGCTCCTCAGTACCTCTGCAAGAACTCCAAAGCCCAAGGGAGAAGAGAGAGAAAGCAGGTCTGGCATGTCACTGAGTATCCTGACCAACATCCCTGGCCACACACCGTGGGGTGCTTATACAGGACACGCCCCATATAAATGCCCCCCAGGAGATGTCACTAGCCCAGGGATACCATCAAAGTGCTAGCTGCGATAAATGTAACTGCAATGATTCATCCTGCTACCCTGTCAAAGAAAGAACTTCCCATAACATTGGTGGCACCAGCACTGCCTCTGTCGTCCTGCTTCTGGAGGCGCCTTGCCTGCCCCAGCTCTGAGGAAGGTCCTCTGCAAGCATCTTCCTTCAGCTGAAGGAACTCCCCAGCGCTGGGCTATTTCCTACCTCTGGTATGCTGCAGGTTGATGGAAAGCTGCACCAAGACTAAAGACCTCATATTTTGTTGTTGATCTCCCAGTGTTTTTTCTGAGCCTGTTGCATGATGGAAGCAGGTGGAGCCCACACCTGGAGGGAGAATTTCTTTGTGCCTCCTTGAGGAATCCCCCACAAAACACTGCCTGGCTGGGGTTAAACAGGGATTTCCCTGCTACAGAGCCCACCATTCTGCTCACAAACAGACCTGAGGGGTCGGAGCTGCTCCAGCATTCACTATCTTCAGAGGAGACAGACAAGAGGCAGGAGCAGAAGCTGAAGACCGGAGGGATTTGGAAGAACTCAACTTTAAGAACTGCTCCTGGTTTGCAAACAGAAACAAGAATAAAAGTTCAGATATCTGGAGCCAGCACCACCCTCATTTGGCTCAGGTATGGTGATGCTCTTTGGTTGTATGTGAACTACCCTCAGCACCTCACATCCCACAACCCAGCCCTGCCTCAGCCTGTCCCCACCACCGCAGGCAGGAGACAATCGGCTCCAGGCACAACCAGTCTCTGCTATTCTGGGACAAAGCCTGGAGAAGAGTGACTGTTATGACACCTCCCTAACTTGCTGCATGTTCTTAGCACACTTGCTGCTGCCTTCCCCAAAGGACTCCCCTCCTCTTTCAAAATACTTAGGCAAAGGCTGAGGCATGGTTCTTCATAACCCAAGGAGAGGAAAATTGCCTGAATTTACCTGAGGCTCTCAACCATAATGAATTCAGTGCCCTGATCTCAAAAGTTAAGCAAGCTTGGCCTGCTCAGGATATCTGTAGGAAACCAGCTCAATATGTTTACACTTCCACTGCTGCTACCCAAGGGACTCCTGGGTAAGAAGAGACTTTTAATGATGGCTGGTTGATTGAGCCAAAGCTAGACCTCACTGAGCTGGTGTGCAAAGCACAAGGCAGGATTCTTCCCAACAGTTTTCTTTTTTACAGAGAACTTGCATGAGCAGTTGCACCCATCAGAAGCAGATGAAGAGGAAGTTCCCTGCTCCAAAATCCCCACATTTGCTCTGCAAGCATGCTTTGTTTCCATAAACCTCTTCTCTCTTCTTCCTCCAGCATCACATGTGCTGCAGCATTTATGGCTTTCCTGGAAGACCCACTCCACCCAAACTCATCTGCAAACCTCCCCACCACCACTGCTTATCACAGGTGCTGCCACACAACTGGCTGCCTTTGGCTGTAGCCCTTGCTACTGCCAGCTCCGACATAGACTGGTTTTGGTTGGAAGACACATTGAAAATCATATAGTTTCAACCCCCCTGCCATGGGCAGGGACACCTCCTACTAGACCTGGCTGCTCAAAGCCCTGTCCAGCCTGGCCTTGGACAATTCCATGGATGGGGCATCCACAGCCTCTCCGGGCAACCTGCTCCAGTGCTTTGCCACCCTCATAGTGAAGATTACCTATTCTAAATGTACTGTATTTCAGTCTGAAGGCATTACCCCTCATCCTGTCACTACAAGCCCTTGTAAATAGTCCCCCTCCAGCTTTCTTGTAGGTCCTGGAAGGCTGCAATAAGGTCTCCCCAGAGCCTTCTCTTCTCCAGGCTGAACAACCCCAACTCTCTCAGCCTGGCCTCACAGCAGAGGGGTTCCAGCCCTCGTATCATTTTTGGGACCTTCCTCTGGACCTGCTCCAACAGGTCCCTGTCTATCCTATGCTGAAGACTCCAGAGTTCAACCTGACACAGCAGAGGGAGTCTCACCAGAGCAGAGCAGGGAGCCAGAACCACCTCCCCTGACCTGCTGGTCTTGACATGACATAGACAGACTTTTCTGCTCCTTCCTCTGAACTGAGAAGAAAGGTTTCTGTTAGCCTTGAGTTCATCCAATGTCTTCCTGAGCCCTGTGGCACTAGGCTGTAATTACTCTCTGCATCCTTCTTCCTGTCATAAAGAAAGCAGCAGAAGTGAGGTGTGTGGGATTTCCAGCTATCGCCTGTGCAAATGCCCTGCATTCAGATCCCCTCCTCACGCACACTCGATGTGCCAGCCAGCCTGAGAAGAACTGGGCTACCATTCTGATGGTGCTGGACTCATCGCTCTTCTAAAGACATCTTGACATTGCACATTCCTCCACATTCATTCTGCGCTCCAGAGATGTAATATACTGTGAGGTGAGGAGACAGTTCAGAAGAGGTTAAAGCACCAGCTGTGGACATGACAAACTGAGATTTATTACCCTGCTCTGCTTCAGGCTTTGCATGAATCAAGGGGAGCTGGATCTCTAAACAGCAGAGAAGGATGTGGTGACTTTAGCACTTAGGGGACCTTGATGTTTACTTCTGAGTATTGTCCCCTGATGGTAACAGGGATGTAGTGCTGCCAGGAGTGAGTTTCACTCCAGAAGGCCAACAATCACTCCAGTAGCCTGCAGCAGGCACGAGGTGGACCTGAGCTCGTGGTCATTTCAGCATCCATGCCTAGGAGGGCAATTGCTGTGAGCAGGATGTCCCTTCTGAGCTTGAAGCACCTAATTATAAGGGAAGCTGAGGAGAAAGAGGGAAACACCCCACCCCCTCCTTACCAGTAGAACAAAAGACATTTCTGAGTGGTGATTGGTCTACCACAACTGCATTTCCATTAAGTCTCCAAAAGTTTTGGAACAATCCCACTCCTGTGTAATCTTATATAATTTCTGAAGCTAAATAACTGCTGTAGGGAGAGATTCAGCACTCTCATCCTCTATCAGGAAGCCAAAACACTGGATTTATTCTTTCCCTTTCTGCAGGAGGGACATTCTAGCGGTTTCTGGCAGCAATAAGGAGGTATTTACAACAACTCATGCATGCATCAGCAAAGCCCCTTCCAGGCCAAGGGAGAAGCCAGACGTGCAGGCTGGAAAGGAACTCACAAGCCTGTGAGATGCAGTGGGAGATTCAAAGGCATAAAATAAGAGATCAAAGGAGGGCAAGGAAGGAGCAAGGAAAAACTGCAGCTATGGATGGACTAGCAGAATGTGACTGGCACAGGAGAAAAATGAGGCAGTGAAGGAAGTGTGTCAGACCCAAGTAAATCAGGCAGTGACATGGAAATAAGCCTGGCTTTCCCAGTGGAAAGGTGTTTACATCAGAGGGATTCTCTTCTGGCATAAATCAGGAATAGGACATAATGTTCATCCACAAAGTTACACCACATCACAAAGATCTTGGGAAGATGGAACATTTAATCAGCATCTCATCTAATGTGGTAGAGAGGGACAGAGACAGTCCTAAACTGAGGTACCCAGCAGCAGCTCTCTCATCAGAGGGCATAAGGAAATAGACACCTTGCTGTTCAACATTTCCCTCACGCTAAAAAGCCCACCTCAAGCAGCTGAAAATGCTGCTTGATGATGCTACCATTGGGAAAGAGGCCAGGTAACGTTTCAGACCTCCAGGGGGAATCTGGAGAATTCAGCCCCTCCTTGACTGAATCTGCACTTCATAACAATGATAGTCCTGGGCAAGTCATTTTAAGTTAGAAAGGAACAAGCTCTGGCATAAAACCAAAATGGGAAATAAAACTCTGTGTGTTTGTCCGTGGACCAAGAAACCATCTAGCGAAAGCTGAGTGTGATTGATAGAGCCACTGACCATAGACAGGAAGCATTAAGGAAAATAGATACCAATATACTCCCAGCTTGAATGCCAGCTTGGTCTGATGTATCTACCACAGACCCGAACCCTTCTGGCTGTGGCAAACCTTCAAAGCATAAACATGTCACTTGGGAAGCGAAGCTTGTTAAAGATTAGGCTCTGTGGTGATGAGTCTGAGATGCTTCTTCAGCTTCCAGGGCCTGGGATAAAACCATAAAGTCACTTCCCATGGGCTACTGGAGGGTCAGAAGATGGAAAAAAGCTTTTGAACACCAGGTTTTCTCAGCTCCCACCTCCACAAGCCATGTCTTCTCTCAAATCAGCCAAGACTGGGAAGTGCTGCACATGGCTGTTGAGTAACCTCCACTTATCACTTAGGGCTGGACTTGTCCTTCTGGGGAACTGGAGAGTGGTAGAAAGGAGAATAAAAAACATTCTCTTTGCATGCACAAGGAGCAAAAGAGTCTGGGTATAACTAGTCTAGTCAGCATAGATTGAATGAGGGCAGGTCAGGATCAGCCCGTTAATAGTCAGCAAGCTCCTACATGGTAGCCTCCGTTGAAAAAGCAAGTCAGAAAGAGCTTACATCAAACTCAGCTAGAAGTGTCTGCATGTGTGACTGGAGTAAGAGGCTCCTGGCTTGTGACAGGAGGCCAAGTGACTCAGTTGTGGTGGGTGGGGGCAACAAAAGAGAAGGGGATGTGGTTAGGGAACGGGGCATGAGTCACCAAGGAAGCACACATGTCGATAACAGCTGGATAAACTCAAGGTGGAGACAGAAGGTCTGCTCAGGAGAAAATCCAAGCTGTACTGGGAGCCAAAGCCTGGAGATAGAAATCCCGAGAGGTAGTGCAACTGAGAGCTCTAAGTGCCTGGCACAAGCTTTTCCTGCTCTGCAGCTCAGCAAGGGTTGCAGGATGAACATCTTAAAACAGTCAAGGTGTAACTGTGGTGTTGGCCATGTTCTCACATCTCAGGTACTATGTTTTCAGCAGCCATCTGGGGTTGGAGACAGCCTTGTTCACAGAGCTCAACCAAATCCTCTCCAGTATAGCCTTGCAACCTCATGTCATCAGGAGGGATAGGCACCTCTCTCCCATCCCACAAGCCCTGCATGTTCCTCTTTAGAGACTTGGTTTCCTACAGGCATGCTCTTAGGTGAGAGGCAGGAGCACAACTGAGCCATGGGGCAGCACAAGTTGACCTGAAATCTGCTGCTGTCTCCTCTTCTCCATTGCCCTCAAAAGCCCAACTAAGTCTGAAGTGACTTCAAACGGTCTGACATCCCACTGAAGAAAATGATGAGGGAAGATTCATTAGAGCTCATTGGTTAGGACTGAAAGCCCCAGGAAAGAAGTGGTGTGGAGAACAAATGAAACACAGATGATTCACCTTCCACCCATCCCCACTAAGCTCACCAAATATTCCACTTCATAGCTCAGTGTGGATGTTTTATCATTACATGGAAAAATCACAAGTGAACCACCTTCACCTGGTGTGAATGACACAGAGGGTACAAGCAGTGGGCTCTCCCAAAGCACTACATTGCTCCTGGGGTGCAGCAGAGTACACACCTGCAATGACTTTTCTGTCCATACTCCATTTGCAGCATTCCTCACCTGCCCCAGAGCCTGCCACAACCCTTTGACTTGGGATAGTGTCACCATCTCTGTCCAGAAATGGCCTCTAGCACTGCCTGCCAGAGAAATTTTGCACTGTGGGAAGCTGTAGGTGTCAAAGAACACTTATGACATTGATCCTGCAGCTGCTGAGGAACATCAGCACGGGATCATGCCTCCCCCTCCCAGTCCCTGCTCTCCCATAGGTCCCATCTAGCTCCCAGCTCCCCATGTCCATGTCTAAAAAGTCCCTGAAAATCTGTGAGCATGGTCATTTTAAGCCTGCTCCTTCAGCTGGACCTGCCTTCCTTTTCTGCCTTCCCAGCACATCTTTTGGAGGCATGGGCTCATCGCCTTGGCCAATTTGCAACCTGAGAGGACTGCTGCTGACTAACAAGAAATGTGTCACCATCACAAGCCTGCTTCTTTGCATCTGTCACTGCTGCAGCACTTCCCCTTTGGTGGAGAAATGGGAGAGGAGCTGTGTCAACATGGTAGAGGAGAAGGTCATGGTGGAGGAAGAGATGCCTGCCTGGAAAAAGCAGCTTTATATCTCCTGCCACAGTTTAGGGTCAGGGTTTGAGTGAGAACAGAACGAGCTCTGTTCAGTGATTTTAGTTTTCAGCTCAGTTCTTCTAACTGCACTGTCTGAAGTCAGCAGCCTGTTTTCAGACAGTGTCCGCTGCTGGCAGTGATACCCCATGGTTAGAATTAGTAACNCCCTGACCCTAAACCTTGACAAGATGGAAGCCTTGCTAAGCCAGGGATGCAGGAAGATGCTGGTCAGCTTCTCTGTGGGGCAGGCCAGGGGTGGTCACATCACAATAAAGCCCATTTTATTTCTGAATAATCAAGTCACCCAAAGTGGAGCCGCTGAGGAAAGCACCACTCGTGCCACCATGTGAAGCTGGAGGAGATCAATGGCCCACATGCTCATCCCAGAACTGCCTACAAAAGCCATTCATGGCCTGAACTTGAGGACGTGGTTGTGAAGAGAAGCATTAGTGAAGTTATCCCCTCATAATCCCATGACAAGTAGAAAAGTATCCATAGTTGGGAGATGCATTTAAAAGCACACTCAAGGAAGTCCTCAGGAAGCTTCGCTTTCCACTAATGCCTGTGCCTTGAGCTGCAATCTGACCACATCTTTGGTCATCCCAAGTACAGAATCCAGACAATTGCATTGCCAGGAGGTTTCTTTCTAGTCCTGTATCTCTGGATGCCAGCCCAAGGAAGACTAAGCATGAGATCTCACAAAATTTGTGAGCTGTTCACTATAGGAGCACTCTATCCATCCTGGGCAGATTGCACCGCTGTTTTCTATGTCTTGCATGAAATCAACATGTGTCTTGGAGCCGTGCACCATTTAGCCATGCATCCTGAAGGACAGCAACCATCCACTTGCTTCCAGAAGAAACTGCTTGTACACCTCTTCCTGAAATTTGCAATATAGTGAGGAGCCAGGTTCTAATATCCATGTTTCTCCTCTCCCTAACCCCGCCAGAGCCTTAGGGTTGAAAAGCTACCTGTGCTATTGACTGAGTGGGTGTCACCTCACACAGAGTGTTCGGTGTCAGCACCACCTTGCAGCCAGGAATCCCATGGGCTTTGTATGAAACAGTCTCTCACCGCTTTCACCTCTCCTAGTGCTTGGAGGCCAAAAGGAGTTCACTGTTACATTGTCTGCCCTGTTTGACATGATCATTGTCTGCATAGACCTAGATGTATCCTCCTGCCCTCTCCTTGGGAGAGCTACTGATCCCCAGCACTGCGCTGGTCACCATGCAGCCAGTCAGGGTCATTGCTCCAAGACACTTGCCCCCTCAAGGCTGGAACGGTCCCATCACACACTGGCCACCCAAACTAAATGCCTGCCTGGTATGTTCCTGAAACCTCAGTTCAGTATGGACAAAGGAGGCCTGATTACTCTGAAGAATAATCACATTAAACACTACACACTGGGGCTGAACAACTCTATGTTAAGCCTGCATTTACCAGTGTGCTATAAATGAATATTTAATTATGTTAACAACACCAGGGGGAAAAAAAGAGATTTACATTCCCGTCTTTGAACAGAACACAATATCTGGTGCCTGCACGTTGCAAAAAATAGATCTCTACAACTACTCAGAAGCAGCAGGAATCACGATTCTGCTTTGCAGGCCCTCAGAGAGGGTTGGTTTAGTTTTAGCAAGAAAAAAACCTTTCTTTGTAGATTCATTAGCCCATAGGTATGTTTCGCAAACACACTGAGGATGCCTTTCCTTGCCAGCATTCACCTTGGTTGCTACAGGTGAGGTCTGGGGGCTAAACACAAAGAGCTCTGAAGATGTGCCAAAGAGTAATGCCCGTTAGGTTGTCTTGTTCCAGGGCAGATCACCTCCCTGGAAAGCCAAGATGTGCTCTGTATGTTCTCCTAGGGCCAAAGAGCTCATTGCTTTGCTACAGAAAGTCATCTGCACTCAGAGTTTGGCATGGAGTGAGAGCCCTATGCCAGGGCATGTCCTGGGCTGGCTTCAGGAAACACCACAGGGCAGAGGGACTTTGCGAAGCTGCAACTACACAGTTCCCAAGCAGACAGCCTGCTGAGAGTGCACTTTTTACCATGTTCATCTCCACTCCCTCCCGAAGGCAGCCCGAAGCCTAAACCCCCTACAGAAAGCAATTAAACCAGTGTAGTGACAGTAGGACAACAGACCACAGAGGTGCTTAATTCACATTAAGAGCTATATGAGTTAATTACTCCAGTATTAC
Source organism: Chloroceryle aenea (assembly GCA_013399075.1). Lineage (NCBI taxonomy): Eukaryota > Metazoa > Chordata > Aves > Coraciiformes > Cerylidae > Chloroceryle > Chloroceryle aenea. The sequence goes on along the minus strand of VWZY01001520.1, from coordinate 129,996 downwards.
ACTACTTCACAAAAGACACTCGAATCATTTCCTTGCCTAGATAGCCTCACTGCACCAGTACAGCTGAGGGGTTGACCTACTGGAAAGCAGCTCTAATGAGAAGGATCTGGGAGCCTTGGGGAGCAAAAATTCACCATGAGCCAGCAATGCGCCCTTGTGGCCAAGAAGGCCAGTGGTCTCCTAGGGAGGGTAGATTAAGACCAGTGTGACCAGGATATTGAGGGAGGTCCTCCCCAGAGTTTTACTCTGCCCTAGGGAGGCCACCTCTGGAGTACTGGGTCCAGTTCTGGGCTCCCCAGTTCAAGAAAGACAAGGAAGTGCTGGAGAGACCCCAATGGAGGCTGCAAAGATGCTGAGGGTGACTGGAGCATCTCTGTGCTGAGGAAAGTCTGAGAGACCTGGGTCTGTTATAGCCTAGTGAAGAGCAGACTGAGGGGATCTGATCAATGCTGATCAGTAGCTAAAGGGCAGAGGGCAAGATGATGGGGCCAGACTCTTGTCAGTGGTGCCCTGTGACAGGACATGGGGCAAGAGACACAAAGAGAAGCCAGGAGATTCCATCTGAACATCAGGAAAAACTTCTTTCCTATGAGTGTGCCAGAGCCTGGCCCAGGCTGCATAGAGAGGTTGTGGACTCTCCTCTGAAGAGATTCCAAACCCACCTGTACATGATCCTGGGTAACCTGCTTTAGGTGACCTTGCTTTAGCAGACGGGTTGGACAAGATGATCCCCAGAGGTCCCTTCCAACCCCCACCGTTCCGTGATTCTCTAATGATGCTCTTGTGTGGCAAGCTGGGAAGGCAGCTAACAGGGATTTTACAGGTTTAAAGAAGGTGGAAATGGAGCCAGTGAAGATTGTTAGTGGAGATATACGTGCATGCAGACAAGTGCCCGCATGCAGGCATGGATGTCGTGCTGGTAAAGCGAAACCAACAGAATGCAAACTTCTCTTTCTTGCCAGTCTTCAGACTGCCTCAGGCATGTCTTTACACTGAAATATCAGTTTTTCTGCCTGGGAATAGCTGTGCAAAGTTTACAGTGGTTTCATGGCATCACTGATGTCCTCGGTAGGAGGACAGGAAAGAGACTGCAGAATTCCCAGTCCATGCCTGCTGCACACCCAGACCATGTTCACCTGTCCTGTGGCACAGTGTCCTAATGTAGTGCCCTTTGCAAGGAGGGCAGATGAGTGGCAAAATTGTGCCCACTTTCAGGTTGCTATTTCCACAAGCCCACTGTTTAGCATCCCCTCTAGGACAGGCTCTCTCCTGCTCCTCCACACCATTTCTACTGGCAGTTTTTTCTTAGAATAATAGAATCACAGGATTATCTGGGTTGGAAGGGAGCTTTCAAGGTCATACTACTTCTCACTCATAGTGAGAAGAGACATCTTCAACTAAAGCAGGTTTCTCAGAGCCCCCTCTAAGCTCACCTGGAATGTTTCCTGGGATGGGGCATTGACCACCTTTCTGGGCAACCTAGGCCAGGGTCTTACCACCCTCATCATCAAAAATTTTTTACTGATTCTAAAGGGCAACCTAGGCAGTTTAAAACCATCACCCCTTGTCCTGTCACAACAGGCCCTACTAAAAAGTCTGTCCCCAGCTTTCTGATAAGTCCCTCTTCCTGAGCTATAAGAAGCATGTTGGACAAGGTCTAATCAAAGCCTTAGATGCAACAATACTTTCCTCTCTGCTAAATACATCTTTTAGGGTTGCACCGGCAACATCTGCCTGTGCCTAGAATGACCCTGCAATTAATTGCTCCCCACTTCCTCTTCCTCTGGTAGTTCACATGGATGAGAGTCTAGCGAATGAGAGAAGGTTTTATTAATAGATCCAAACACATTACCTGAGATGCAACTTCTGACACCACTTCGTGTAACAGCCGTCAAGGTCATTCCATCCTTCCTGTGTGACATTCAGATCCTCTTCCACGTTGGCAATGATCTCAGAGGTCTCATCTGTAGAAGTGATCCATACACTCCTCCATGTCTGCCCAGCTCATTAAGAAAGATATTAATGAAGACAGGTTCCAAAACGAATCCATGAGTAATGCTGGTCACTTCTGAATGCACAATCCTGTTGACATTCTTTCATCCTGTTCTCCACCCACTCGAAGTTTCTGCAGCAATGCTCAGGCTTGCTCACTTCATTAGAAAGAAAAAAAAAATCACTGATCAATGAAAAGTGATTAGTTATTTTGGCTTAATCTATTTAAGTTTGCCATATTACTTAGATGTGCAGCTGAGTTGTTCACAAGCCATCATTCTAAACATTGTCACAGCTTACCTTAACTAAAATCAGTCCTTCCACGGAGTCCTTCCTGCTAGTAGGTCAGAGGAGCTAGACACAAGGGGTTTGATCTCAAACGAGGCATCTGTCCATGGCTTAGGCTGTGGAGGTGGGTGGAAGCACTTCTGTGTGCAGGGATGTCTTGGAGTCAGCAATGCTCCTACATTTCGGGAAGAAAAGACATGTCACTTAGTGTCATGGTTTAGTGGAGGATTCAGCAGTTCTGGGTTTACTGTTGGATTTGATGTTTTTAAAGATCTTTTCCAACCTAAATGATTCTATGATTCTATAATTAATGAGCTCTTTGCTTTAAAAGATGAATATGTAGCTGGGTCTATAAATGGTAAGGAAATTAATGGTCCCATTCCTTTAGTACAAGCACCCAGTGATGCATTCTTGTGTGAAGAACATCTCTGGCAAAGACAGTGGCACCTAGTCCAAATCAGAGTAGGTCCAAAACTCAAAGTCAACCCAAATCTGGTTCAGGATAGTGATATCAGTGGTGATCAATGACATGGACTGCTTCCAGGAAAGACAGCCCTGGGAGAGTCACGTGCTGCAGGGGGCAGGATCTTGACCACTTGAAAGACGGAAGCACCACTGATTTCCACAGAACCAGAACTCCTTCCTCCAAACCCCCACAAGCCTGAAATAGTGACATCTAACAGAGGAGTATTTAACCACGGAGCAAACATAGAGTAAAGCCTACAGGCACAGTGCAGAAAGAAGCTGTTCAGGTTGAGGGTTCACACCACTGACAGTGTACAGCTTCTAGACTTGATGGGTTCAAGTCCTCCCTGTGCACACAGGGCCACTGCAGACATCCCTTGGAAAGGTGGGAGGAAGAGAAGCATGACTGGACATTGCCAGACTGGAAGTTTCACATGAGTGAGCAAATGCAAGACCTCCTGCATTCTTGCCGAGAGATAATTTCATCAGGGAAAATGGATGCTGCCACCCCAGTGTGACCCCACCAGCATCTATGTATTTTAGGAGGGTCACTGCTGGGTCCTTCCCTGGGCATCACTTTACTGATTGCTCACAGATCTCATCAGGAATCCCTACTAGATATTAACTAAGCTTATTGGAGGGAAGGGAGGGATGGTGATCCTTTAAAAATGCACGCACTGCTTTGCGTGAGCTTTCTGGGACATACATGGCTGCTGTGCTCCACATAATGCAATGCAGATGAAAGACCAAGAGCACTTTCTGCCTCACACATCCCACTGCCTAACAGCATGTGCGCATCCTACTGCTGTGATTCGGTTACACTCAGTAACCTGGGAAGGTGTGATAGATTGGTTGGCTTCCAAGCTCTGCTGAACTGTGCCTTGGTGTCAGACAGCACTGGAAATAATTTCTGGAGACAGGGAAGGAGTTGCCCTAGGCAGACATTGGTGTATTAAATGTCTGGTGAAGACACATGAGAGTCAGAAGCCAAATCAATTAGAAGTCAAGGGCTGATGTCCTTCTTAGCTCTTTGGGAAGTTCCACAAACCTGAACTAGGAAAAGACCACCTCTTCTCGGGAAGCAATACAGAAGAGTCAGGATGGAAGAACCTAAACCAAAAGGCAAAACTGGAGGTGCCTCAGAGACAAAGCAACTTCCTCTGCCTTGTACAAGTGTTTCAAAGATGAACAGAGATCATTCAAGCACTAAAGCAATGCCCAGACCAGGAGGTTTCCCTCCGCCCATCAGTGCATTTCAAACATGTTGTAGGAAGACGCGGGAGGAAAGTTCCAGCCAAACTTGGCAGCCTCTCGCTGGGGCTTGATCCAGAGAGGCCATTTGAGTTCAGTACACAGAGACTGCAGAGGTTATGAGTTGCCAAGCAGCCATCTCATCTGGCATGGACTTTTGTAAGCATTTAAACATGCACTTCCTCCCTGACACCTTCTAGCACGCAGATCCAGCATGGAACGAAATCTACAGGCTTGATGTCTTTGGCTGCCAGAGGCCCAGTCCCATTCATATGAGTGCTCTTGCAGCACCCGTGTGAAGTCAGGGAAAGAGAGATTTAGATTAGAAAAGTAGTTTTATATCAAAAATGAGTGAGTTCTTCACTATGAGCATGGTGAGACACTGTCACAGGTTGCCCAGGGAAGATGTGTATGCTCCATCGTTGGATGTGTTCAAGACCAAGCTGTATGAGGCTGTGAACAACCTGATCTAGTGAGAGGTATCCCCTCCCATGGCAGGAGCATTGCAACTAGATGATCTTTAAGGTCCCTTCCCATCCAAACCATTCTATGATTTTATGCAGTGAGTCTGGCAGCTCTGAACCATCCTCCTGGGGAACACAGTGTGGCCATGCTCTGGAATCACCCTTTTCCATGGCAGTGCCAGCAACCTAAAAATTTAACTCACCTTTCCCTACATATTTGCATGAAAATAATATCCACAAACTGCTTGGGTTTCATCCAGCTGATCTCTTCCATCTGCAGTTTTGGAAGCAGGTGAGGGTTGCAGTGGGTTTGCTGCCAGCACTTGCCTGTGTTCCAGCTTGACTCCTCAGCTTCAGGATGTTGTACAGGGTTCCTCTGGCACAACAGGAATGCTAAATAAGTTATTTGCTGTGTATCACCCCAAGCACAGCATGGGGATTACTGTGTGAGTCCCCTGTCTGCGTTAACGGGGTCAATCTGCAAGTGGAGAACTTGGGACCCTTCAAGTCTATGCCAAAGAGACAGGTGACAGAGGGGGTGAAGCCACTGTGCTCCATGATTACACATGGCAACCTTGCGCTCAACTCTGAGTCTGTTGGGTAGCTCTGAAGTCTGCAGAGCTCTTTTGGCTGCAGTTCAGACTTACACGAAACCATAGCTTGGGATTGCAGGAGCCTGAGGAATGGTGGATAGCAGAAGTATATCCAAGTTCAGCCCAAGCTGTTCTCCTCAGGAAGCACTAAGACCTGGTAGTGGGACTAGTAGGGCAGTGCCCTACATCAGCAGCAAGGAACCCAGGGCAGGTGGCCACAAGCTCTGTTTCTGCTGCCGGCAGCCATTACAAGCCCACAGCACCTCACAAAGCAGCTCTGACCTCCCAGGGCTGCATGTTTTTTCTCCATTTCCAGAAGAGTGGTTGCTATGGCAGCAAAAAATGGTTTGCATTTTTAAATGCTTCCTCAAGGACATCCATTAAAGAGGCTGATGATCAGGAGAATGGAGGGTTGTGACACCGCATGATGTGACACAGCATGGGACAAGCCGCTTTGGAGCAAGCCCAGGTGCCCATCCATTTAATGCATGGACATGCTGGAGTAGAAGTGCCTCCTCTTCACGTTCCCTCTGCACGTGCATCACAGCAGAGAAGATCCAGAGAGGAAAGCTCTATTACTGGCAGCTTGTCACAGTCAGGGAACAAACACAGAATTTCACAAAAAAAAAAGACTGTTTTCTCCAGAAGATACTAAAATTGAATCCTCTGTTCTCATTTAAATGGACAAGGAGATTCAAGCAGCATTCGCCAAGTTTCCTTCCCAAAAGAGACTCAGAGAAAGTCCTCTGAGGAATAATTAACTGGCTAACAGACAGGAAACGAGGATAAAAATAAGTGGAATATTTCCGCCATGGAAGATTATCTGAGAGATCTATTCTCGTGATTGCACAGCTCATTACAGATTTATTCACAAGACAGCCACTCAAGCATGTGTTTGGATGCCCATCCACCACCAGCAAAAGGAGAGCACCTCAGTCCAGCATGTCATATGCTGGGAAGGGACTCATCTGAGATGCTGGTTGAATGGTGACCTGGAGGAGGCACTTGCTCCCTGTCCCTCAGCTTTGCCTCAGTTTCCACATCCTAACTTCAGGATGAGAGCAACGCTGTGAAAAGGGAACAAAGTCACCTAGGGACACCTAAAATGGGCTAGGAGGGTGATTTTCAGGAGCAGACCCTGTTAAGCCCCTATCCATCAGGTCAGAAAATGAAACCATTGCTATGGGCTTCCAGGGTTCGAGCTTTCAAGAAGGTTTTGCTGGCTCTCTGCCTCAAGTAGAGCAGGATCCAGCTCACAGAAGATGCGTGGTTGGAGGCTACAAAGAATGGCAATGGTAGATTTCAAATGTCTCCTGACAGCAAAGACCAGCTGGGACTGAGATTTTTGGAAGGCTGTGAATATTAACAACACGCCTGCAAAGCACAGGCACCAGCGTGCCCTTAGGACAATGCCGAGTGAAATCGCTTCCCTGACCTTTGGCTTGGTAGCATCTGTTCCCATCCAAAGCAGTCGTGTAGGAATTGCATTACAGGTTCGTCATGACGGGTACCAGAGCAGGAGCACTCTCCAAGTGGATCCTTCCACCTTGACAGCTGTTCTGGGGGAGAAAGGTCTGGTCCTTCCCTCCTGGAAAAGCAAAACTCCTTGCATCATGTTTGCAAGACAGATACCAGGAAAGTGCTCCCTAAGCAAAGGACAGAAGGGGTCAGGGAAAACATCTTACTGGAGGATTTGGTTTTATGAAATGTATGCTCTGGGGGGACAGGAAGCTCAGAGAGGTTCTGAATCCCACAGCCTTATGCAGGCAAGAGATGGGGCTCCGTGCACTACTTGTAGCTCAGAGAAATACTGCACTTAAGGGCCTCTTCCTTTGCATGGAAGGACTCCCTTAGGTGTTGCAGTCCCTCTGTGACTGTCATCCCAGAACCTGACACTGCTTGTATGTGTAGAGCTCACAGAGACACAACCAAGCCAAGAATCTCTCTGATGCCCCCATAACAGAAACTTGACTCTGGGGAGAAGCCCTCACCTTCACTGCACAGCTGAGCCACTGCATCCCTGTGTGCTGGGCTGGTTTGACACCCCTTCCTTCTCCATCCTGTTTGCTTAGTGGGTGATGGAGTGGCTTGCTGGATTAAAACTGCCTGGCACCAGGGTGTGAGGAAAAGAAACAGCCTCTAGCACCCATCAAATTACTGCACTACAACAAAAGGTAGCCCTTTTGCATTCACTAGAGCAGTCCAGTCCTTAGTAGACACCCAGTTCCTTCTGGCTTGGCTCAACAGCTCTGCCCTTAGAATCGCAGAATTATTTCAGTTGGAAGAGACCTTTAAGATCCTCCAGTCCAACCATTACCCCAGCACTGCCAGGTCACCACTAAACCGTGTCCATCAGCACCACATCTACACAGCTTTTCACTTCCTCCAGGGATGGGGACTCCACCACTGCCCTGGGCAGCCTGGGACAGGCCTTGACAATCCTTTCAGGAAAGACATTTTTCCCCATGTCCAACCTAAACCTCCCCCGGCACAACTTCACAACATTTCCTCTTGTCCTGTCACTTGTTCCTTGGGAGAAGAGACCAACCCTCACCTTGCTCCAGCCTCCTTTCAGGAAGCTGAGAGTGAGAAGGTCTCGCCTGAGCCTCCTTTTCTCCAGGGTAAACCCCCCATGTCCTTCAGCCACTCTTCACAAGACTTGTGCTCAGACCCTTCACCAGTTTGGGCTTTGGGCACACTCCAGCCCCTCAGTGTCCTTCTTGGAATGATGGGCCCAAAACTGAACCCAGGATTTGAGGTGTAGCCTCACCAATTCTCAGTACAGAGATACAGTCACTTGCCTAGTCCCTGTCTGGCTACAGTAGTGCTGATACAAATCAGGATGCTGTCAGCCTTCACTCAGCCTGAATTGACCAAGCCAACACATGCAGCTTTGACACACTTCTGGGAAATGCAAAGACATCTTCCATCATCGTCTCTTTTGTCCACTGTATATCAGCAGACAGACAATTTACCGAGACCACCTTTACACTTGCCAGGGTCTGCCAAGAGTCCTGCCAGAGGTCGACAAACCATAGCAGAGAAAGACATAAACACACAGATGTCTTGATACATCCTGCTCTAGCTACCAAACCACTTATTGCAGCTCTCCTACTGCTTTAACAAAACACCAATAAGACGGTTTAAACAAGGAAGAAACCTGCCCAGTCCCACAAATTTAGATCCAGTTAGGCCTCCCCTGAAGTTCAAGTGCTCCCCTGTAATTATTGTAGCTACTAATGACTCAGTCAGCAGCACAGAAAACCACTGAGTCTTTTGGCAGGACCATAATGGTCACATACGCAGGGTACAGTTTCAGTGAGAGTCTCTGCACCAGCTCAGCTAAAGTTGAGAGCCAGCAAACCAAGGAACACGTGCCAAAGAAAACCATGGCCATGACTGGGGCTGCTGTGGAAAGGAGAAACCAGCTCAAGCAGTCTGCAGAGTATAGGAAACATCCCAAAGGAGCTACTGATCTGCAACAGCAGCTGCAGAGCCAGGCAGGGGGCTAGAGAGATGAGCTCCAGAGAGCCCTTCCAACCCAAACGAGTGTGTGAACCTGCGATTCTGTGCAGCAGGCAGAAGTGGTCGTGCCCAGCAGCATCGGGCAGCCAGTGCCACACCAGAGTTTGCACAGGTGGGCACACGGGTCAGCAATGCTCTTTGTATTCAACATGCATGTGCACGTTTGAGTAAGTGCCTCTCAGCTGAGTGCTGGGTGAGGGAAACATACATGTTCATTGTGCTGTGGGAATTAAAAGCTATTAGCAGCACAAATATTGGTTTAAAGTCTCCTAAGTTGGTATGTTTTGGGTTTTTTTTCCTATTCATCACAGTATCATAGAAACATAGACTCATTCAGGTTGGAAAATATAACAGAATCATAGAATGTTAGGGGTTGGAAGGCACCTCTAGATAACATCGAGTCCAACGCCCCTGCTAAAGCAGGATCACCTAGGGCATGTCACATGGGAACACACTGAGTCCAACCATTAACCCAGCACTGTAAGTCTAATACTAAACCATGTCTCTCAGCACCACATCTACATATCCTTTAAATACCTTTAGGGATGGGGACTCAACCACATTTCTGTTACTGGTTCTCCATTTCTAGTCCCAGCTGACTGGAAGTTAGCGAATGTGATGCCCATCTACAAGAAAGGCCATAACGAGGATCTGGGGAACTACAGACCTGTCAGCCTGACCTTGGTGCCAGGGAAGGTTATGGAAAAAATCATCTTGAGTGCCATCACACAGGTGATCAGGCCCAAGCAGCATGGGCTTATGAGAGGCAGGTCCTGCTTGACAAACCTGATCTCCTTCTATGAGAGTGGATGAGGGAAAGGCTGTGGGTGTTGTCTACCTGGACTTTAATAAAGCCTTTGACACTGTATCCTACAGCACTGTCCTGGAGAAACTGGCTGCTCATGGCCTGGAAGGGTGTAGTCTTTCCTGAGTAAAAAAACTGTCTGGCTGGCCAAGCCCAAGTCATTTCTTCAGAGTTTTTCTCTGGGCTTGAAGCTGGACTCTCACAAAGCCTCTTCCTACAGATTAATCATCATTCTTGTTACTCTGAGCCTGGGCCCTTGTTATCTGCCTGGCTGTGAGTGGTGAGTGGCTGTGCTGCTCCCCATTCCCTGGCTGCAGCTCCTTCACAAAGGTGCAAGATGGAATGCTCCACCTCAGAAGACTTTGGAAATGTCAGTATCAGAGGGAAAAGACAGACTTGGTGGTGGAGGAGCGACTGTCTTGCTCCATGTTTTGGAACCTGCATGGAGGTGCAATGCAAAATGATGCTGCAGGAGAGCTTGACATGGAGATGGTTGCATGAGGAAATCTTGCCTTGCGCAATGAAGCAAAGGCACCTGGCAGGGGACAGCGTCAACAGCAGTAATACTGAGAGGTAGCAATGTCAGTGGAGAGACCCTGACCAGTCTAGAAAAGGTGTGCAGGACAGCTGAACCTACAGCAGGAAAAACAGCATGGGCACTGTGCTCTGCTTGAAGGGACCACAAGCAGTAAGGGGTATTTGCTGAGTCTTGGGAGTGGGAAGCTAGAGAGACAGGCATTTGTGTGGCTTCTGTGCACAGCCCAGAGCCTGAGCCACACAGCCAAGTGGGCACGAGGAACCAAGCAGTGATGTACTGCTATGGGTGTGACACCAGGCCAGGAGAAAAGCAAAGCCCAGAGGGAGAATGATATTAGCAAGGCTTTTATACGGTGGGTAATTAATATGCTCCTCCATGATGGGAGGGATCTATGAGCTCCCCAGTCCTACTGAATCTTGATAGCATAGGGGAGGAGGTTGTGGTGGGAGCTCTCTAGGAGCTGATAAGGTCCTCACCACCCCATCAGCAGCAGGGCTGTCCCCCAGCAAATGGGCTGGCAAAGCCAGGCTGTGCCTGCTGGCAGCTTCCAATGCTTACAGAAAACTTTATAGGCACCAGGAATGGTGGAATTTTGAGTGAGAAGGGGAAAGGGAACCAGAGACAAGCTCTAAACTCTTGCAGCTTGTGCACAGCAATTGGGGTGGTGATGTTTCTGTCAACAGCTCTAGCAGCTGTGGTTAGGAGCTGCCATCCTGCCAGCCATGTGTGTTCAAGCATCATCAACATCCCCAAAAGACAAATGGCTTGTTAATGGGGTTTTTAATTGTTCACAGTCTTTCTGTCTTCTGGGCTTTCATGGTTTTAAAACCTCCTTCTTGACCAGCAGGGCTGGTCACAAACCTTTTTTTAAAAAAGCTCCTTTTGAAAAGACCAAAGAAGAGATTCTCATGCAATTGCACCATTTCTATCATGAGGTTTTAAGAAAAAACAACATACAGACAATGAGCTGTTGCTGTGGACTGTTAGCAGTTCTGGGGTTTGGTTCTGGAAGGGGCCTGGTATGGGGGAGAAGAAATCTTCTGCCAGTGAAATCTCGGCTGCTACAAATAAGCAAATTCCAACGTTCAGCCCCAAAAATTCTCAGCCTGCAGAGATACACAGTACTTGATGCCCTGCTGTGAAGCTCTGCATCTTCCCTCCTCCCACCCACCAGCTGTCTCTCTGGTACATCTCCCATCCTTTCTTCTGAGCCCACTGCAGCAAAAGATGCTCTTCCTCCCAATGAGCTTCCCCTGAACACTCTCTTCCTCTCTGCTAAGAAGTGTGGTCTCTGAGCATCAGTCACTTATGAAACTGGCTGTTTCCCTGACCTACTGTTATCCAGGCTCTGATTTTTACTCAGCCTTTTGCTCTCCATCTGCAGAGAAAAAGGTATCCAAGCAAACTGTCGTTAGTAAGTTGCGTTTCTGCTTGCATTGGTAATGCTAGCCCAGAGAGGTTAGTGGAGGCACAAGGGTTAAGACAGGCTAACACTGGGGACAAAAGCAATGGATTTAATTAAATGAAGCAGAAAATCCTACTATTTTCTTTCCTGCTCTTGCTGGGATATATTTGCCTACCCTCCTCCCATTTTGTATCAAAAACCTTGAATGAAATTAAACTGTTCAAATCTACTTTTTCTGGTTGCAGAATGGTTTCTAACAGGTCAAAAAACAGGCCAGCAGCAGCTGCTGCTTCTTCTTCCCTCCACATCTGGCATGACAGCATTTTACCACCATGGGGTGTTAATCCATAAGAATTACCACCAATCCTTAATGAAGATTTTTGCTCCCTCTTCTCCAGTCCACCTGAGTTTCTCCACCATTTGAAATATCTTGACCTCTTGCCACCAATCCCCTCCCAGATGTAGTTGGGACATAGCAAAAGACCAGATAATATCTGTGGGGAATTACGGCATTCCCTGTGGGTCATTTTCCCAGGGCTCTCTGAAATTACCTTCCCAAGTTGCGTGACCACCACAGGCCACTAAGTTATTCTAGAATTTGCAGAAGAACTGGAAAGTTCATTTTATAGAAAAAATGGTGGGATGGCTCATTCCCTGTGTGCTTCTTCCTCTGCAGAAGAAGCCATATGGCAGTGCTTAACTGCACTTACTGTGCTGGAATTACTTGGCCTTCTGGCTTTCTTCTCCAAGACTGCCCAACTGTGCATTGCCACCAAGCTGCCACCTGCCTGCCTGGCAAATGCTGTCCCACTCCCGGGCTCAAAACTTCTATGGGCAGCTCCGTTCCCAGGTGGCTGCAACCCCTGAGAGCACTTCCTTCATCTTACCTTAGGTTTTGTTGATCTCACCCTGTCTGCATTAACTCCATCAATATTTAGCTCATCTGGTGTCCCTGAAGATCCTAGACCCAGGGCCAAAAAAAAATTTGGTCACAGGACCCTATAAAACACTCTTAAAATCCCCTTTGCCTGCACTTGCAACTGATTGCTTTAAGATGTGAAGGCACAGGCACCAGGCAAGGCAAGTTGGGAAGCTCTGCCAGTGAAAAATCCCACACGCATGCGCTGAAGCAAACCATGTCAGCACTGTCATAAAGGTTTCCTGTGGGAAGAAATCATGACTTGAGAAAATATAACTTTATGGAGCAAGAAATGCTCCTCTGAACACAAGCCAATGCTAGGTGTGAAGTTTTGGTGCTTGGGGCTCATTATGTGTGTCAGGATCCCAGAAGAGCCCCCCACCAAATGCTCCCCATCCCCATCCCAGCATGACAGTGATAATCCCTCAGCCTGACTAGCAACACAGCACTTTGGTTTGGGCTGAACACTACATTTTGTCTGCCTGGCAGGACTGCAAAGTAACCACAGGTTAGCAGCTGATCAGCAAGAAGTTGCTCTTCTCATTTAAGTCACTTTTGGTGAAGGACCATCTTTGGCATGTGTACCCCACCCTGCCTCTCCAAGGGGGCCACAAGCAGCTAGATCCAATGGGGTGACATTCATAGACCTCAGTAGCTGGAAGCCACCGGAAATGAGATCCTGATGTGCTTTGAAAGTAAATGCAAACACAGAGAACCTTGTCAGGGAAGCCAAGCAGGTGTTAAATCACAACAGCAGGTTATCTGCCATGTGATCTTGTCCACAATAGTCTTAACTACAAAATCAAGGTCTCTGCTTTCCTGACTAAGAGAATAAAGCTCACAGGCAATTCAACATTGAGGAGCAACGTCTAGGACCCTTCTGCTGCACTGGGTGGTCTGGCAGGGGAAATCTGTATCTACTAGAAATACACATTTTACACGGGTGAGTTAAAACAGAACTAAGATTTTATATTAAAAAAAATACTTGCAGTTTCACAGTTGATATAGTCAGAAGGTAAGACTTATTTCAGTCCAGGAGAAGAAGCCATGATTCTGCCCCTCTGCTCTGCTCTGGTGAGACCCCCCACCTGCAGTGCTGGGTCCAGCTCTGGAGTCCTCATCACAGGAGAGACAGGGACCTGTTGGAGGAAGGCCAGAAGAGGGCACAGGAATGATGGGAGGGCTGGAACTCCTCTTCTATGAGTCCAGGCTAAGAGAGTTGGGGTTATTCAGGCTCTGGGGACACCTTCTTGCAGTCTTTCAGGACTTCAGGGGGCATATCAGAAAGATGGGGACATACCTTTTAGAAGGATCTGTTGTGAAAGGACAAGGGGTGATGGGCTTAAACTAAAGGAGGGGATATTTAAGCTAGAGAGAAGGAAGACAATTTTTATGCTTAGGGTGGTGAGATCCTGGTCCAGGTTGCCCAGAGAGGTGGTCGATGCCCCATCTTGGCAACATTCCAGATGAGGTTGGATGGGGCTCTGAGCAACCTGCTCTGGCTGTAAGCATCCCTGGTCACTGCTAGTTGGACTAGCTGAGNGGGCTCTGAGCAACCTGCTCTGGTCACTGCTAGTTGGACTACCTGAGTTTTAGAGGGCACTTCCAACCCAAACCATTCAATGATTCTATGTGGATCCATGGTGGGTTTATCTGCAGATTAAACAGATCACTTTAGAAGTTAATCCAGGTTCACTGTCCTAGGGAATCCAGTCCTTGATTACTATACTGTGGACTGCGCAAGCCTGACAAGATCTAGACTGCTTGGCTCTGTTGTGCCGCTGTGTCAGCCCTGGCTCTGCAGTGGTGTCTGATGCAATCCCTCTGCTTTGGTGCCAGCAGCAGAGCCTGTGTTGGTAACACAGGGGACCAGGCTGAACCTGGCAGAGAGGGGATAGGAGAACTACAGCTTGAACAGCAGCTCAGCTGTTAACAAAAGGCCTCCAGCAGCATTCATCCTGTAAAATACTCCATCTGCAAGCTCACATGAGTTTAGCTGGAGAGGAGGCTGTGACTCGTGCTAGCTTGAATCAATCCATCCCCACTTAGGCAGCCCAGAAGTGTGTGTTAGCCAGCACCAGCACAGCAAACTCATTTTTTCCCAGGCTCCATTTATTCAGTTTGATTATTAGGGCTAATAATTCCTGACCCAGGCTTGCCAAGGGGCCACGAGTGGGCACCAAGTCAGAGCACCCAAAAGGAAAGGAGAAGACACTGCTGCGGAAATGCTGCTGCCCAAACCTCCAACGAGGTGGCGTTTCAGCAATGCCGTGCAGAATTGCTGTTAACACTGACAGCATGCCACAGGATCAGGGGCTGGTTCACAGACAATGCAATGTAAGAGCACCCATTAATTCAAACTTGCTTTGCAAAAAAGTTTTATTTTTAGCTCTTGCAAGTGGTGCCAGATTGACAGTGTTATAAATAGAGGACTCCTATTTATCCTACAGTCTTGGTACTGCAGTGCTAAGTCAGTTTTACGACCTCAATAAATCCAGATTAGGTGCTCTCAAGGATGTGTCAGCATACAAATAACATTTCCTCTTCACATTCATATATGTGGCTTGGGGGATGGATGGATTATGCCAAGGGGGTAGGGGTGGGGGTGTGCTGCCCTCCTAAACCAGCCTGATGCTTTCTGATCTGTCTTGCTGCAATACAGGCTGACATTCAAACAAGACTGTGGATCTCAGCTTCCCATTTATGAGTCCTATCTAAAAGGTGATTACCTACCTTGCCTTCTGGGGTGATAAGACTACTAACAGACAAGGCTCTGCCTTGACACCCAGGACTGAGAGCATCCCACTCTGTCTCTGAATGCTGGCCAGATGCTGCTCCATGCGGGGTTCAGCCAGCTGATGAAATTGTGGTACCCTTGCACGTATCAGCCACACAGACAGCAACAAAACAGCAGTACTGGGAGTGAGAACAGCTTGCGGCTCTGCAAAGATGGAGGAAAGGAAGAGAGCAGGAAAAAGAGTCTGATCTGGTAGAATAAATTACAGTTCATTGCTAAGATATTGCTTCTCTGTCAAGCTGACTGTCAGTAAGTATTAAAATGCTGAAATAATTCTTGCCCCCCTTGAAAAAAATTTAAATCATCCCCCCTGCAGTTCCCTTCCATTTCTTTTATCCTTCCACCCGCTTTTTATTATCCTTTCACCCACTCACACTGATACATTTAATCTGTGGCATTATGTCAATGACCAGCATGACAAGCATTTTCTAGCAAACACTCACTTCCCTTCCTGTGATGCTCCTGGAGACAGCGGATGTTGAAGACCTTGGCAGCAGGTAAAGGCACTCCTGCAAAGACAAGCATTTCAGGGTGCCTGCTCCAAAATGTGTCACATAACTCCTTAGGCATTCGAGATTGTGTCCTCCTGCAAAAAAACCACATGAATCATAGTATCATGGACTACCAGGTTGGAAGGGACCTCAAGGATTATCTGGTCCAACCTTTCTTGGTAAAAGCACAGTCTAGACAAGCTGGCCCAGCACCCTGTCCAGCTGAATCTTCAAAGTGTTCAATGTTGGGGACTCTACCACTCCCCTGGGGATATTATTCCAATGGCTAATTGTTCTCATTGTGAAAAATATACCTCTTGTGTCTAATCAGAATCTCCCCAAGAATAACTTGTACCCATTAACCCTGACTTTTCCATGCAGCTCCTTGTAAAAAGGGAGTCTCCATCTTCTCTGTAGCCACCTTTTAAATACCAGAACATGGTGATAAGGTCTCCCTTGAGTCTGCTTTCTTCCAGGCTGAACAAACTTGTTTCTCTCAGCCTTACATGGCAGCTTCCCAGTCCTCGGATCACCCTGGCGGCCCTTCTCTGGACCCTTTCCAGCACAAGCTACCTGCCCAAAGACTGTCTGGTCTTCCTCTAGGCTCTCTTCTGTTGCCTACTGCTGGTAACCAGGGAAGGGCAAGGGGAAAAGGATCTGTAGCCTTCAGTTACTCAGAAATGACCTAGTTCCCTACCTGGGAACTGGTGTCTCAGGATGCTTTGGTCTCTGCTGGGAGCCCAGAGAGCATATACACTGGGAAGCTGAGCGTATCAAAGAGCATACAGATCACAGCAGCTGTAGTTTACTGATCCTTTCATTATCCATGAGATGTTTATAGTTTCCAAAGATGGAGGCCAGCATAAGTACAAGCTGCTTGGCTCAGAAGCAGCATTTCACCTGGGCAGCTTCTTGGCATGAGGAAGTAGGGTGCTGGTTTTGGGAGGCACCATGTTGCCTGCTCCAGCTGCTGATAGGAGCTTGGTTCTCCTCCTTGCTTGACCTAGGAGGGGAGTCTGGAGGTCAGGTCAGTGGAAAAGAGGTGCTCAAGCTTACTGGAGCCCAAAAAAAGTATGAAAAGATGATTGTGGAGAGGAATAATCCTTACCCATTTGCTTAAGTAGCCTTAATGTCTGTTTCTGGGACCACCACTGGGGAAGACTGGGTGTTTTTTGGCTGGTCTTGTACTGGACTTTGTGTGAGTGGGAATGGAAAGAAAATGCAAAATGAGGGATGACAGTGTGTAAGGAGAAAGAACTTAAGGAAAAAAAAATAAAAAGAAAGAAACAAAAAGTGCTTGTGCATAGCAAGCTGAGAAAAAATAAACCAAGCCTTAGTGGGAGTATGCGTTATTTGCTAGACACTGCTGTCTGATTTTAGAGTCACAAGCCTGAGCACTGAAACTACCACAGAGTCATCATGGAGTTGCAAACCCAGCCTACGCTGCTATAAATGAGGATTTCGTTGAATTTCCCAATATCCATGAGTGGCACAATATAATTCACGTGCCAGGATGAGAATGTCACAATTCCTGTAAGGCACGTGGGCACTGGAGCTCCCCAGTGGATGATGATCCAATTTCATGGCAGCTCTTGAGGTTTCAGAATCACTTCCCTCTGCCTGAAATGAAAGCAGCATCTTTCAGCTGTTTTCAAAAAATGGAATTTTGCTGAAATGTCTGTTTTGGGATGAAAATCTGAAGCCTTTTCAGGACAGAGGGGATATTGTACTGCACAAGGCATTGTTTGGGAGGATGAGACACCCTGACTCTCATCTCTGCTCCCCTGGAGGCATGGACATAGTTTGTTACCTCAGTAAGTGTGGACATACCAAGCTCATCAAGAACACTCCAGTGGCTTTAGTGCCACTGAGCCAGAGTGACAGGACAGGGTTTGACACATAGCTTATAGAATGGTTTGAGTGGGAAGGATTTTTAAAGATCAGCTCATTTCAACGCCCCTGCCACAGGCAGGGACACCTCCCACTAGACCAGGTTGCTCCAAGCCCCATCCAGCCTGGCCTTGAACACATCCAGGGATGAAGCATCCACAGCTTCCATGTGAAACTTGTGTCAGTGTCTCCTGTGAAGAGTGAAGAATTTCTTCTTAATTTCCAATCTAAACCTCCACTCTTCCAGTTTGAAGCCATGACCCCTTATCCTATTGCTACAAGCCCTTGTCAAAAGTCCCTCACTAGCTTTCTTGTAGGCTCCTTTAAATACTGAAAAAGCACAATATGGTCTCCTGGGAGCCTTCTCTTATCCAGGCTGAACAACCCCAACTCTCTCAGCCTGTCTTCAAGGCAGAGAGGTTCCAGACCTCAGATCATCATCATGTCCTCATCCGGACCTACTTCAATAGGTCCATCTCCTTCTTGTGTTGGGGGCTCCAGAGCTGGACACAGTACTCCTGATGGGGTCTCAGGAGAGCTTCTCCATGCTTCTAACTGGGAATGGCAAGAAGTAGAATAAAGAGTTGAATGCACCCAAATAAAGCTATTAGGGATTTGGAAGGAGTATTGGGCATCCCGTGGCTTGCTAGCACCCCCTTCTGGTCTGTCATTACTGGCTCCCCTTCCAACCCAAAGCCAACTCCCAGGGACATGATGACTCCTGCATCAGCCTTGAACATCCCAGCTCCAGCCTCCCCTGCCTGCAGGCAGTTCTTTTGACGTTTGCTCCCGACATGAAGGTCCTCTTGCTGGAGGATGTGGAGGTGAGTCTTTTGTTCATTTTCCATGAACTGACCGATTTGAAATGACTTGGACCTGCAGCGGTCTCCTGGACAGCAGGAAGTCCCAGCTCCTGACCCTTACTCTGGGGAGTCTGGACCATATTTTGCCCATCCAAGACAAGCAAAGCACTTAGAAGCAGAGCCTGTTCCTCTGGTTCCTGCTACCCTCTACCCAGAGTGGAACTCTCAGAGTCACACGGGAATGATCCAGAGGAGGAACAAACAGTCTGGAACCCTGACAGCTCTCTGATCACTTTGGCTTTGCTGGGATCTCTTCAGAAGCTGCCAGCTCAGGTAGACAGAAGGCTGTTTTCCTCTTTATTTAATAATTTAAAGTGAAAAGCATCTTCTGGGAAGCCTCTTTTTCTCATTTACCAAATGAGGTTACAATATTCAGCTGTTTGCCTCAAGATTTACACCACAATACTCACCGCAATATCGGAGCCTGGATGGAGTCAGGAATGGATGCAAGGTGTTGCTGAAGGAAACAAGACCATATCTTTTCCATCTACTCAAAATGTTAAAATAAGGTACGTGTAGGAAGGCAGCCATTTCCCTTCTGCTGTGCCCAGCAGTGGGTGGCATGAAGCCCCCAGGATTTTACATTCAGCGATGGGATACCCTTCCTGGGTTAATACCTTTGAGAGGGAGATGGGGCTCTTTGCTCCACCAGTCCTTCATCTCCAGGGCTGAGGATGAGCAATCTGGAAGAATGATGCACCCTATCCACAGCAGCACAACACACAGCTCCTGCTGTGAAAAGTCTTCATGCTTTGGTTTTCTTTTCAGAACAAAGCTTAAGGATCACTTAGCCCACAGCATGCTCCAGAGACAATCACAGTTTTGCAATAAACAACTCTGTTACAAAACACTGCATGGTTAAGGGCTAGAACAGTTCATGCATGGTGGCACAGGCTTGATGGACTTCCAAGGCAGGGAAGGACATTCTTCAGGGTCTCTAGGAACACTGTGTAGTCAGCAGCTAAGGACCTTCCTTCTTGTCAGAAACTTTGACTAGTTCAGAGACAGCCCCAAATGAGAGTTTCAGAGCAGTGTAGAATCACAGACCGGTTTGGGTTGGAACTTTTAAAGGTCACCTAGACCAACCTCCCTGCAGGGAGCAGGGACACCTGCAACTAGAGCAGGTTGCTCAGATCCCCACCTAACTTCACCTAGAATGTTGCCAGGGACGGAGCATTGACCACCTCTCTGGGCAACCTGGGCCAAGGTCTCACCACCCTCAGCATAAAAAATGTCTTCCTTCTCTCTAGTCTAAATCTCTCCTTTTTTAGTTTAAACTCATCACCTCTTGTGTCACCACAAACTCTGCTAAAAAGTCTGTCCCCATTTTTCTTATGGGGACTTCTTGCCCCCTTTAAGTACTGAAAGGCCACAGGAAGGTGTCCCCCAGACACTCCTTCTCCAGGCTGAACAACCCCAACTCTCTCAGCCTGGCCTCACAGCAGAGGGGTTCCAGCCCTCCCATCGTTACCATGGCCTCCTCTGGCCCCACTCCAACAGGTCCCTGTCTCTTCTGTGCTGAGGACTCCAGAGCTGGACCCAGCACTGCAGGGGGGTCTCACCAGAGCAGAGCCCTGGGAGCAGAAGGGCAGGATCCC
>VWZY01001520.1:57319-85235 GCA_013399075.1 Chloroceryle aenea | reverse complement strand
TGGATGCTCCTACCTGTGTTCAGGAGGGTTTTGCAAGCCAGGCATTACTGACCTCATGAGGTCAGTAAGTGAAGCACTTAGGTGGGTTGCCTTTGCTGTGAAGACGCCTTCATACCTGTTGTAAAGCATCTTAGTTTACTCTCCTGAAAGTCCTGATGGGCAGGTTACTACCTCAGCACCTTCCATCCACCAAGTACTCTGTGGCAAAGCCATCTACTGCATCTCAGAGTCCGTGGCCTAAAAAACTCAACTTTCCTCTGTTTCTGGCTTCAAATGAAGCTAGACAGTGTAAAGTTCCCAGAAGCTTAGAAATAGGGTGGCCAGCAGGACCAGGGCAGGGCTCGTCCCCATGTACTCAGCACTGGGGAGGCTCCATCTCGAATATTATGTTCAGCTTTGGGCTCATCACTCCCAGGAGGACATTGAGGGGCTGGAGCATACCCAGAGAAGGGCAACAAAGCTGGTGAAAGGTCTAGAGCACAAGCCTTTTGAGGAGCAGCTGGGAGACTTGGGCTTGTTCAGCCTGGAGAAAGGGAGTCTCAGGGGAGACCTCCTCACTCTTGACAACTCCATGAAGGGAGGCTTGAGCCAAGTGGACATCGGTCTCTTCTCTGAAGGAACAAGTGATAGGACATTAGGAAATGGCCTCAAGTTGTGTCAGGGGTGGAGGGACTAGACAGTGTCCTTCTGGACTCTCCTTTGTGGCTGCTAACAGCATGCAAACTATCTCCAAATGAACCATACCCTGTGCCACCAACAACCTGAGTATCATGTTGAGGTTCTCTGTCTCCTTGAGCATTCTTTTGCCAGAGACAGCACCGCTACTCTGCATGATGTGGGCAACCATCCCTGCTGGGTGAGTCTCATGTAAAATTCAAATCAAACTCATTTTTTCCAAGACAAGATGATGTCTACACAAAACAGATGGATTCAGGGAATAATATACATGCTAACACACAATGTTCGATGATACCGGCTCTGACCTCATATCTGGAGAGCTCTGTCTGCCACCTGAGCCACCAGAGCAGTGCTCAGGCACGGCTGCCACTGCCCCAACACACAGGCCGGAGGCATCGTAAGAGCAGTGACCCTGACTCTAATAGATCACGTCAGCCCAGACGGGCCAAATACAGTCAAGATTTGTCAGCACAGCCAGGATCTAAAGAAGCTGAATCCTGAATGTCTGCAGCAGATCAGAGCTGGTCCCTGCAGCAAAACAGCTGTATGAAGCTTGGTGCAAGGAAAGTCAAGGCACATCAAAGATTTAAACAGTGTTGTTTTGATTTTTCTTACAAACCCTAATGACAAAAGCATCCATTCTGAGGCATGGACAATGAAATCCACCTCCCAGGAGCCAGCAGGCACAAGCATCTCCATCCCACAGCCTATCTGCTTATTGTACTTGTAGGCAGGATCAGAAGGCTACATGCTGCTCCTTTTTAAGCTAAGGCCTAAGTTTGGGCTGAGGAAGAGCAACTAGAGAGAGCAAAGCTGAGAGGCAACTCTTCACTTGGCATTGCTTCCCCAAAGGAGCAGATGCTCTGTCTGTGGTATCTGTAAGTCAACAGAGCACACCTAACACCATACGTATAACCTTTGGAGCAGTGCTTTCAGAGACACTAAGGCTACTTGGCATTAGCCTTTAGGATCTCATCACTTTGACCAGGCTGGGCATCCCTTTTATCAGCTACTGTTAGAAACCTGCAAGAGGAAAACTACTGAGCAGCTCAAACTGCCCAGTTCAGTCTGGATATAATGGTACCCAGGTGCATTTGTATCAACAAGACTTGGAGCCCTGCTTCAAGGAGAGCCTCTGAGGTATTCCAGACACTTTACATCCCCAGAAAGCTTTATATACCAGTTCCTGACACCTCATGGCTAATTTCATAGGAAAGCTGGTTTTCCCTTTGGAAGGGGCTACACGGGGAGGGGAGCAGGGACCAGCAACTGAAGGACTGGTCCCTTCATGACTGAGCCCCAGAGCATTTCATCTGCTTCCCTAATAGCTTGTCTACAAAAACATTTTCTTTGAAGACTGAATGCTGAAAGAAAATAATTGCTTTAAAGCAGCCAGAATTATTAATTTTGAATATTTAAGTGCACAAGCCCCCTTTGAAATTCAGAAAATAAAATATCACCCTCCTCGTGACTGGCTAGAGGAACACACACTGCATTGTGCATCTGTCTAGAATGCTGCAACCCACTGGGAATTTAAAATATGGTGGATATCTGTAAATCTGTTAACCGAAGAGGAACACAGACTAGCGTCTCCCAGGGAAGGAACCTTCCGGCTCTTGAGGACCTGGCTGTGGATCCATGCCTTAGTGGATGTAAGCCCCTGTTCTTCTCTAGCTTGCACAGACACCTTACCAGCTCTCCTNCCTGATACAAGCCAGGATGCCATTGGCCTTCCGTGCCACCTGAGCACACTACTGGCTCCTGTTCAACTGGTTGGCTACCAGTCCTTCCAAGTCCCTCTCTGCTGGGCCACTCTCCAGCCGCTCATCCCTCAGTCTCCTGCACAACTACACATTCCTGAAGATCCAGTGTAGCTGAGCTTCCGTCTCATACTCAGGCAGAAGTAGTCTCCCTCTAAATCCTCTCACCAGGAACTGGTGACATTCTCTGGGCAAAGGCCAGCACCCAGACCTTGAGGCCACCTACGCTCTTCTCAGCTATGCACTTGAGAAGAAGCAAAGTAGACACATCTTAAAGCAGTCTACAAAATGGAGCAGTTCCCCCAATTCCCAGTGGTGTAAGACAAGTACCCAGGTTTCTAGAGGCATCTATGCCTGCCAGAAACAAAACCACCCACACTGGACCCATACTAAGATTTGACCTTCCAGCTTGTCTGATAAGGGTTTCAGAGACTAAGGGGAAAGGTTGGAGCAAGGAAAACGTATCCTTGATGGAAGAGGATCAGATCAAGGAATACTTAAGCAAACTAGACATACATATGCCCCTGGGCCCTGTTAGGGTGCACCCATGAGAGCTGAGACAGTTGGCAGGTGTCACTGCAAGGCCACTTAATAATCGCTGATTGATCATGGTGATTGGTAGAAGTGCATGTGGACTGGAGAAAAGCAAATGCCCCCCCTATCTTCATGAAGAGCTAGAAGGAAGACATAGGGAACTACAGGCCACACAGTCTCACCTTGATCCCTGGAATAGGTGATAGAGCAGCTAATCCCGGAAACCATTTCCAAGCTCATAAGGACAAGGAAAAGCATGAGTTTGAAAGGAAAGCAGTGGATATAGTCTACCTGGACTTCAGTAAGACTCTTGACACTGTCTCCTAGAAAACATGCTGGGGGCTAACCTAAAGTAACTTTGCAGAAAGATCTGGGGGTCCTGGTGGACATCAAGTTGAAACTGAGCCAGCAATGTGTCACTGTGGCAAAGATGGCTAATGGTATCTTGGACTGCACTGGACAATCAATTGTCAGGAGGACAATGTGTACAAACCAAAACACAGAAGGTTCTCTCCAAATATTGGGAAACACTTTTTTACTGTAAGGGTGACTAAGCACTGGAACAGGTTGAAGAGTCCCCCTCCTTTGAGAGATTCAAAAGCCATCTGGACATGGTCCTAGGCTGTGGCTGACCTGGCTTGAACAGGTGGGCTGGACCAGATGACCTCTGAAGGTTCCGTCCAAACTCAACTATTCTGTGAGGATATGTTTCCCAGCAATGCCATATCACTGAGATGGAAAAGTGGAACCAGATCTGTCATATCTTGTATAGGGTTGTTCTTAAGAAGAAAAACCATGCACCAGCTCATAAATCCTTGTGCATTCAATTTGCCAATACACCAGCTACCACAGTTATGTCCTGCCACCAAGCATAAGTGACACCTCATGCCTGCTCAATGAGCACATCCAGATTTTCTTCAACCTCTGATTTACTGTGTTTTCAATGGTTCTGCTAAATCATTATCAATATTGCTGAATTCATCTGAGGAGTGCTGAACTGAGTCACTGGTGTTCTCCCACTTCAGTTTATCCTTGCAAATTAGCTCAAATTGAATAGCTCCCTTATTCTGCACCAAAAAATAAAACACATGCAGAGGCTCATTCTGGGACTTTGTTGACCAGGTGCTGATGTGTGGAGTAAACTACATTCACGCTGGTAAGAGGCATCAAGCCCTTTGCAGGCAAAACATGCCATGAGAACCAAAGGTTTCCAAACAAGATGGAAGATTTCATATCGGGAATTAATTTCAGCCTCTGGAATTCACCTACTGAGTCACATAGCTCCCTCCCACTCCCACTGGTACCAGGGAAAGAACAATTCCCTCTTCAAGGGTCTCCTAAAGGGTTTGACATTACCCATATACACTTACTGGCCAATGAAGAGGGCCCTTTCTAGGGCAAATCCACTCCAAAGGGTAAAAGAATGGTCATGTTCCATCAACCATTCTGGTAGTCAAATTAACTGTGCTCTGTACATGGGGACAGATAAATTCATCTGGAGAAATCAGCCATAGATAAGAAAGGAAATACGAGCTAAGGCATTAGCCAAGCCCGGTGCAGACAATATAGTTGACACAACCAAAGCCAACAAATAGTACTGGTATGGGAAAATATGGTGTAATAAGAATTCCTTTAGCTGTATGCAGTTAAAAGCAAATTAAGCTACCATCCAGCAGTGTCCCGCAAAGGATTCATTGCATTTTAGCCTTTCAAAATTGATGGCACACAGGCTCTGTCCCTACTCCCCCACCATTTACACATCTCTCCCTACCCCACAGAGACAACTACTGTACTCCAAAAGTGGAAAATCACAAAGATTTCTCCAATGATGACTATGCAGTCCCTCCAAGGGCTGGGGCCCACTCTGGAAACAGATGCAACTTATTTGTGCAGCTGGAAAAGTTGTCCCACCAAAAGAGGGGCAAGGCTGCAAAGAAGGGGTACCACACACCCTTAGACAAATGTCACACCACCCATCAGGGCAGGAGGAAAGCCTTGGGGTAAGGATAGAAGGTCTCTGTATTGACTTCAGGGATGGGGAACTTGTCTGCAAGATGCTGAGCATTTCAAACCATTTTAAAAAAAAAAAAAACAAACAACATGGATAAATGACAAATATGCAACAGTAGGTGTTATCCAGAAAAACAGTTTTACTATAAAGTGACACTGAACAGGCAATCATTGGCAAAACTATCACTGTTCTCAGCAAAGCACTGCTAGCCCTTGACATCCCACCCAACACACAGCAAATCGGACTGAAACAGAAACCTCCTCTGTGTTTCAGCACAGCAGCAGGGCAGGGAGCAAGGCAGCCTGATGGGTTATTTACTGCAGTTTGAATCTGGAAGAAGCAACAGCAGTTTTCAGGCTCTAGACACAACAGTTAAAAGCTGGTAGGGACCCATTTGTTCACACAAACATGGGCGCTTGCTTCTGAGCAAGTTGGTCTGAAGAGAACTAAGCCCAGATCCCAGTGGCCCCTTTCCCACAGGAATAAAAATGTTAACACAAGAACTTGCAAGGGAAAGTCATCCCAGAAGTGAATGCGTTCACAAGGATCATCTTACATCAGTAACATTCTGAATTCCTGTTAGGGAGCAGCAGCTAGAGCTGCTTCAGTTGTGTTCAGAGCGCACAGCAGGCTGACCCTGGACGGTTATGAACTGACAACTTCTAAACAGCTCCAGTGAGGTCCTGTTGCCACTGCTCCTTGGTCAGAATCCTGACTCAGCACAGGGCAGCCCACCAGCAGATCCTATGCTTCTCCAAGTGTCTGTCATAGGCAAAAAGTCTTTTGGGGAAGAAAAAACCTTAATACACCCCACACGAAAACCCAGAAGGATGTCTGATATGACATCATACCTGCAAGGATGATATTATGAAATACGTGATCACAAGCCAAAAATTACTGCATGGAAATTATTGATTGCAATTATTTACCCTGACATTCTCAAGCAATGACATTCTCTGCTGCAATGCTTACACCACAACTACTCTACGTAACTCCTCTGAAGAAAAGTTTCACAGTTGCTTCACTTCTCTATTACAAGTTCCCAACTTTCATGGGACTCTTGAGCAGAAGCCTGCAGCAGGACAAAGATCTGACTTCAAAGACTTATAAGAACAGGAAACAGCCCAGCTCTGGGACAGATTCTGGTTGCTGATAGGCAAGGAACCCTGCAAACGCCGTTTTGTTTGCAATGCCAGTCGGACTCACGCTGCCGTAAGCACAGCTTATTTCTCACTCCTCTAAAAAAAAAAACAACAAAACCCAACTAGTCATCAACTAAACAAAAATCTACCCCAATACCAAAACAACCAAGCTACAAGTAATTTTCCCACCAGGCAAAAGTTCTTAGAACACAGATGGAGTTGCCAGAAGCTGTGTTGCGTGATGCTTGTGGATTTGCAAGAGAGCTCCTGAACCTGGAAGGATGAGCAGAGGACCATCCCCCAAACAGATGGAGCACAACTACTGTCCCATTATTTGGAGGCCAGCATGGTCTGGCCTGAAGGCAATTTAGCAAGGATAGAATTTAGCAACAGAGCCTACTGCTCTCTGCACAGTCTCATGGAAACACAGGCATGGGAAGAGAAAGCTTACCAGGAAAACAGGCACTGCTAGAGGTACGGGATTATTGTTTTTTCTGCTTCTCCACAACCTCCCCATCCTGGTTAGTGCATGTTCTCGAGCACCATCTGCTGGCATTTTCCCCATGAGTCAGCTTTTCACAGACCAAGGTGGCTGTCACCCAAGGCCAGGTGACATTTGGGATGAGAGTAACTGAGGCTAACACACTGTGGATCCACACAGAACCAGCTCAGATGTCCAGACAGTACAATCCCAGAGCCAGGATCTAAGGTTTCTGCAGAAGGCCATAGGTTGGGATAGCACCTGAGCAGAGCAGCTGACAGCACCAACAAAAGCAGATGGGAGCAGGGCCACAGAAGAATCTGAGCAGATTTAAAAAATCCCATGTAGACACACATCCCAAGTCCCTGTGACTTTGGCCCAGCTTGTTCCCCAGGCACTGTATGACACCGGTTTCATCAATTTAAAAGCCAATCCATCACTGGTGTGTTTTAGGACACAAGTGAGGAATGGCTGAGGTACCCGGGGTTGTTTAGTCTGAAGAAAAGGAAGGTCAAAGGAGACCTTCTTGCTCTCAATAACTCCCTGTAAGGAGGTGGGGATTGGTCTCTTCTCCCAAGGAACAAACAACAGGACAAGAGTAAACAGCCTCAAGTTGTGTCAGGGGAGGTTTATGCTGGACATGAGGAAAAATTTCTTCCCTGAAAGGGTTGTGAAGCCCTGTCCCAAGCTGCCCAGGGCAGTGGTGGAGTCTCCATTCCTGGAGGGGTTTCAAAGCCATAGATATGTGGTGCTGAGGGACATGGTTTAGTAGTGACCTGTCAGTGCTGGGCTAATGGTTGATCTTGATGATCTTAAAGGTCTCATCCGACCAAAATGTTTCTGTGATTAATTTAGAAAGGAAAGAGTGGCAGGATATAACTTGCTGCTTGGAAGGTGTGAGTCTGTTTCCTCCACCCTCCCTTAAACCCCTTCTTCATGCTGCCCTTAGAGGACAGGCTCATATCAAGCTTCTACAAGGAAGATCTGCTGCCTGCCTTGGTTGCTGGGTGGTGTCAGGAGCAAAGGGTACCCCTGTGATGCAAAAATCCTGTGCTTAGCCAGAAGCAGCTTAGCAGCAGAGCAGAATTATCATTGCTACACTGTTCCACACAGCAGCCAGATTTACACCAGAACCTGGCCCTTCCCTGCCAGAGCCACAGCTCCTGATGCTTCCTACTGAGCATTTATTTTCTTTGAGAGTGAAACCTAGGCTTAAGCACACAGTGCAGATAAACAGCCTTCTGTCTGACTACATACGGGCCTCCGAACCAGACAGAAATGCTGGGAAGTCTGTTCTCTGTAATGAACCAAACCAGCCTGGGAGAGCCCCCAAATATAAGCATATTCCCTTCGGGAACAAGTGCCCTGCATTTCAGCCACAAAGACTTTCAGACAATTGTAATGAAAGAAACAGAGGTGAGACACGATGTAGGAAGAAAGGGGGGACATGTTTTTTTTTCCTGGTTATGAGTATTTTAATTGTAATCCTATGGAGATAATTCAGAACTCCTAATTAGGAGATTTCAAGAGTGCAATTTGCACAATGGCTTTTTTTTTTTTTAAATGACTTTCTGACTGCAGCTGGTTGATTGCTGCCACTCATATTCAGCATCTTCCTTTTATGCACCCACATGAGGTTGCTGTTGGAAGAGAAGAAGAGAGACCTACAGCCTGCAAGATTGCCACCTTGGGGGCTGCTTATGAACAAGCTGAGTATCACCAGCTTTCCAGTGGACTGTTCAGCAAGGCTCCTGCTGCCATGGGGGAGCAACATGAGGACACAGACATACCACCAAGAGCATCAATAACCATCTCCTCCTCCTGTTAATCATCAGAACAGCCAAAGAGAGAGAGACTTGGAAGTTTTCCTTGGCTTTGCAGTGGTCATATCAAAGAATCTCAGAGGTCATATCAGAAGCCACAACAAACAACCCAACCAAAACCTGCTTAAGAGGCACAGGATTTTCTACAAATCCACCAAGTTATTTTTAGCCTCTCCTTTAGGAGGGGCACAGACAGTTTCAGGGTTCCATGTCCTGCATCTCTCTTGGGAGCAGACCTGCAACAGGGGCAAGGTAAGGGCACATAAAAGTTCTGTGAGATGACAGCTAATGGAATTTAGACTCCAACAGATGTTTTTTCATGGCTGATTACAGCTGACAGCTTCACATGGTTGAAGTGCTGCTGGTTGCTTCTCCATGTGGACATGAAGGCACAGAGGAAAAGAGGCATCTATAGGAAGCATTTATTCAAGCGTGGCTAAGACAAGCAACATATTTATACTGAGCTTGTTTATTCAGACTCTTTTAGTTATGGTCTGTGGATGGTACTGGTTTGCCATAGTCAAGGTAGACACAGGTGGGATGAGACCTACAGCCTTTTCAGTCCAGCAGCCTGGTGCTGTTCTGGAGCCCTGCCCCATATAGGAGCTTGTCCATCCTCTACTGCCAGCTAAATACCAAAGTAGATAAGGTGGTGGGTGCTTGCTTGGCCCAAAAGACCACTGCTCTTCCCATCTCCCCACACTCCTGGAACACATCTGGAGCCTCTGATGGTCTGCTCTGCTCCCCCTATGCTGCATGATGAATCTCACAGCCACCAAATGCACGCACACCCCAGCAGTAGAGAGCATGGAGCATGCAAAGTAGCTACCTCAGGTTAAAAATACAGCAAATATTGGCCAGGCTTAAAAGAAAGAGGTGACTTTCTCTGAGCAGCAAACCAGAATTCAACCAGAGAGTAGAGACATACCACATTCGCCTTCTTTAACTTCCACAAGCTGATCATTCCCTCAGGACTTCCAGCCAGCACAAGCAGCTGCAGTCGTCCAAAGGCACATGGAAAAAGCCTTGTTTTCCCAAGGACAGCACAGGGGAGAGGCAGGAGTGCCATGGGATCAATGCTGAGCACGTCTCTTCCCAAAGCTATAAATGTGAATCATTTCTCCATTATCATGGTATGAGGGAAGTAAATGTGCCTGCCTGGAATTTATGTCCCCAGATCTCTGCACCAGAAAGGCTCTGAGTGATTGTCTGCCAGAGCTCGAGCTGGGAAAAACAGATTTTAAAGATACAGAGGGGGTTGTTTGAGTGTTTGGCTCTTCCCTGGATCCATCCTTTACAGGCTACGATAGCACTGGCAGCAAGATTTGGAAGTGATCAGGGAGATCTCTAGGAAAAGAGCAATACAGTGGAAAGTTGACTCCAGCCATGAGATGGACACAAGACCATAAAAGAAGGGCTCTGGGATAGGAACTGCAGGCATTTCCTCTTTCCCACTGGTGAGAAGGGCAATGGTGGACCATCTGGAGCAGGATATCTTGAAGTGTGTATTCTAGCTCAGAAGTAATCAGTTCAGGAGGTGTCTATATTTATTCACTGGAAATATGTGAATTCACTTTAAATTTACACCCAGATGTTGAGACCCCAGGGTGGTTGTATTAACTTAGGACCAGTGTACACCATCTGTCCAAGTCAGAAAGGAAGAGTGTGACTTTTCTCCTCTTGGGTTGAATCTCTTACCGTTGGTGTGGCTGAACTGGTTTGCAGAAGTCAACAACATGCTCTTTATTGAACAAAGGCATGGTCTTGAATTGACAACTGTTTCTGACACCTACAATGAAGAAGCCAATCTGTTCTTTAAGAGGTCCTCAAATGCATCATCTCTTATGACTGCATATGGTTACTTTGAAAGGAAGGAACAGGAAGCAATCCCCTTGAGCACCTGGACACAGAGCAGCACTTACAGACTCCCGACTTCAGGTTCTCAGGAGAAATTGGAGCATCCATACCAGGATTTTCCATGGTGTAGAACAACAGCTCTCCCCACTGAAGTGAAGGACTGGAGTTAAAAGCTCCAGGCACAGATGAAGATCTCACATCCTTACGGACCAAGAGGGATACCTGGGAGGTTTTCAGTCCATAGAACCTATATAACCATCCCTCTGTCCCACCTCAGTCAGTTTTCTACCAAAGATAATCGAACCCTAGACTTCTTCCAGCACAGATGGCTCTAGGCGATGTGGACCCAGAGAGGAAAGTGAGCAGAAGGTCAGGTTGCAGCAAAACCAGTCTTCCTCTCCTGATAAGCATTCTTAACTCCAGGAAAAATGCAAAATTGAGCTGTGCCGTGTGGATCCTGAGTAATTCCCCCCTTTCTGAGGAATCTGGACCCAGGACCTCCTTATCTGCCAGGGTTTCTTTTCTCTTACAGGCAGTGTCCAGATAAATGCACCCACTAAAAGCAGCTACTTTGGGGTCTTTAACCTTGAATTCACAAATGCTTCCAACATCATTCTCTCACTAATCTGTCCTTCCCTGGCCCTAGCCACACTTCGGGATGTCATCCTGAAATGGAAACCAGCTGCAAGACCAAGCTACCTGCATCTCCCTGCCTGTCATTGAACTGTAGTCACAGTGGGGGGCTGAAAACGTCCTTCAGGCATCCGTCTGCGCATTCCTGATCTCTGCACTCAGACCTGCACAGCATTCCAAGCAAGAAAGCCTCCAACTAGGTTCTGCATTCCCTGGCTGAAGCAAGAGCTCCTTTTTCTATGCTTGCCCTACTTTCTGGTCATAATTCAGTGGCGCATTAAGATCAAAGCTGCTCTGACTACCTGTACACATTTAGTGAGAGAAGATTCTCCAGAGGGAGCTTTTAAAAGCACTTGGGTCAGAAGCCAGTTCAGGTATTGAAATATCTCCAGGACTAAGTTACAAACAGGACAAAAAAAAAAAAAAAGCTGAAAAGTTTAAATACTTGTCATATTGGTCAAGTTGCAGATGTCCCTTCTCAGTGCTAGGGGTTGGACTTAAAGGTCCCTTCCAACTCAAACCATTCTATGATTTTATGCTAAGTGCGTACAAAAAAAAATTTGAGTTCTCATCACAGTAGTTTAAGATCCTGCAACCAGAATGAGGTACCACATCCTGTGCAGCAGCACCCTGCAAAAGAATTTGAACAGGAGAAACCAGGGAACCTGCTGGTAACCTGCTACAAAAAAGTAGGGGTGGGGTGTGGAGGACAGGCTGGGTTTGTGGGCTCCTCTAGGAGACCATCAAGCTGTGTGAGGGAGGAAGGAAGACTTGAAAGGGTGAGAAACAAGGCATGAAAGGTGGAAGTGGGAAGAGGAAGACAACAAATTACTGTTCATTTAGCCCAAAGAAACCAAGATGTCAAGAACGACATTAATGAAGTCACCAAGGGATGAGACAAAAATTCTGTAATTGCCTCTACACCAATGTGAGAAGCCTGGGTAATAAACAAGAGAAATGGGAATTGCTCATTTACAGAGCATAAATTCGACTTCTTTGGTATCATGGAAACTTTTTGGGAGGAATTTGCATGACTTGAACATAGAAAAGAAGTCAGTGCTCCTCGTAACCTCTTTTGGAAGGGGAGGGGTGCTCTGTGATGGTGTTGTCCATATGAATCACAGGTGATTGGAGGGACCTTATCTCCAGTGTGTACCCCACCAGACCTAGATGCTCATGAACTGATGGGAGGGTCATTAAGCTCCTTCTCTGCAAAATTAAAAGCAAACTCTTGCCAGGGGAGCAGCCCAAGTGATTTATCCTGTCGTTTCCAAAACCTCCCTAGGACTGTAAGTCATATCTAAGAGAAATTGTTTCTAAATTTACAGAAAGCGTCTCTCAAGCTGGCCCCCTGCAGAGCCATGCCAACACAGACAGTTGTCTGGGCAGAGAAATATGAAAAGACAGCTGAGCTGGAAGTCAAGCCTTCTCTTCAGCATGAGCAATTGCACTAATCTTTTAATGCACAGACAAAGCAAATGCCAAACTAATGAAATACCGGCTTATGGATTCAAGGGGGGAAATTTCAGACTGAACATGGAATGGAAATTTGCAGTGAAGTTAGCAAAAGTTTAAGTGGGGATATTGCTCAAAAAAAAAAAAAAAAAAAAAAAAAAAANAAAAAAAAAAGAAAAAAAGAGGTGCTAGACAACCACAAATATCCTGATTCAAGAATGACTGCAGTTTTGAAAAGCCCAGGGTGAAAGACCAGTATAAGTGACATGCGATGTGTAATCTTCCTGAAAGGAAGGAAAAGTAAGGAGGGATTGGATGCAAATCAGGTCTTTAATTCCTAGTTTATATTCATTGAGAGGGAGGGGGACTCTATTCGACATCCACATGACTTCACAAGAGCTTAAGGAACCCTTGCAGTAGTGATGCTGTATCTGGTACGCCAAGGATAATGCAGAGATTAATTATTTGTTCTGCCTTTAGGTGAAGATGCACAGACATTCCCTTCTACTTTACCTCCCTCTGGACAGCATAGAATCATAGAACAGTTTGGGCTGAAAGGGACCTTAAAGACCATCTTATTTCACCACCTCTGCCATCCATGCGCAGGGACACCTCCCACTAGGCCAGATTGCTCAAATCCCCCTCCCATCTGGTATTGAACACATCCAGGGATACAGAATCCACAACTTCCCTGGGCAACCTGTGCCAGTGTCTCACCTCCCTCACAGTGAAGAGCTTCTTCCTC
This sequence comes from Chloroceryle aenea, assembly GCA_013399075.1. Lineage (NCBI taxonomy): Eukaryota > Metazoa > Chordata > Aves > Coraciiformes > Cerylidae > Chloroceryle > Chloroceryle aenea. The sequence continues at coordinate 72,116 of VWZY01001520.1, read as the reverse complement.
ATTTCTAGCTTAAACCTCCCCTCTCCAAGTTTGAAACCATTACGCCTTGTCCTATCACTACAAGCCCTTGTAAGAAGTCCCTCCCCAGCTTTCTTGTAGGTCCCCTTCAGATACTGGAAGGCTGCAATAAGGTCTCTCCAGAGCCTTCACTTCTCCAGGCTGAACAACCCCAACTCTCTCAGCCTGGCCTCACAGCAGAGGGGTTCCAACCCGTGGATCATCCCTAGCAATAGCCACTGTGCTCTATTTCTTTTGAGACCTACAAAAAACACTCACAGGTTTTCTATTAAATTTGGGGTCATCTACTTCAAGCAACATGCAATATCTTAGTAGGAACTCAACTCACCTTGAGCATCACAGCCTCACAGTCTCAAACCTTGTGCATCACATCCAAACACTCCCAGTTCTTGCATCCCCAGCAGCCATTTCAATAACGTCCATAGAGAAATGTCTCCAATACTTAAAGGTCTGAACTATATCTCAAGCCTTTAGAAATCCTTTGTATCCAGACACCATCTCCCAGCAGTTCTTTGATATCTCCATCAGAAAATCCTAAAGGTCTCCACCACAAAGGTATCTTCTCTGGCCACAGTAGCTCACAGATAAGAATCTCTGGATTTTTTATGGATTCTCCCCCAGCCCCCAGTCTGTTTCACAGAGAAAAAACAGCTGCTAGGTTCTGCCAATAATTTCCTATCTTAATCTTCATTGTGCATTAGTAATCAGCAAGCCATATCTTCTGCTAATTTCCCCTCCACTATCTCAGAAAGGTCAACAAGACAAGTCTATTCAAGGTCTACATTCCTCTAAAACTCTTCTATATGCTGATAGAAATCTCCCACTGCTTCCCCCTTGGCTTATGAAGAAACTAGTAGTGATGGATTTCATTCTCATAGCTGCATTCTCCAGAGAACTAAAGAGGGTCTGCCTAATGTTTCTCATGTCAATGGTAAATCCACACCACAGTCCCCCTCTATCAAGATACCCAGTAAGGTTATTCCCCTCTACACAGAAGCCTGTACTCACAAGGGTGGAAAGACATTCATGACTTAGAGAAAACTTCTCCTCTAGCTACTTTTGACTTTATTTGATAACAGTGTTGAAAGCTATTGCACCAACTCTCTCAGCCTGGCCTCACAGCAGGGAATATACGAAGAGAGACAACTTCACATCAGAGCAACTCATCTTAAAGCTATGCTTTAATTTTCCACTGCTTGGCCTCTACAGCATGCTCTAACATAACCTCAAGACACAGGTTTGACAACAGTCAGTCAAATGAGCTGTCCAGGCTCTGCAAAAGAGGTGCCTGTGCTGGAAAATAGTAATTACATATATTCCCTAAATACATGTGAATCATAAATAGAACTTGGACATAGGTTCCCAGTGACAGGGAAAGTCATGGAGCAGATCATCTTGAGTGCCATTACAGACCATATACAAGACAAAAAGGTGATCAGGCCCAGTCAGCAAGGGTTTATGGAAGGCAGGCTTGATGAACCTGATCTCCTTCTTGGACAAGATGAGCATTCTAGCAGATGAGAGAAAGGCTGTGGATGTTGTCTACCTGGACTTCCATAAAGCCTTCAACACTGTTTCCCACAGCATTCTCATGAAATAAAACCTAGCTGCTCATGTTTTGGATTGGTGTATGCTCTGCTGTGTAAAGCACTGGCTGGACAGACAGGCCCAAAGAGTGGTGGTGAACAGAGTTAAATCCAGATGGCAGCCAGTCACAAGTGGCATTCCTCAGGGCTCAGTATTGGGACCAATTCTGTTTAACATCTTTATCAATGATCTTGATGAGGAGATAGAATGTACCCTCAGTAAATTTGCAGAGGATGCCAAGTTGTGTGTTATTTGGGGAATAAACAGAAAAAACAAAATTTTTAAAAATTGTTCACTAAAGGAAGGACTTGTACAGTCACCGCCTAGATTTAACTCTAGTTTATCTGGCTTAAAACAGATCTATACAGGGACAAGCTCTGCACAGTAAAGGATATCCCACCAGCCCAACTAAGCTGCACACCTGCCGGGCACTTAATGGGTGAAGCCACCCCCTCTCCTGCTTTCCAGCCTTCCACTGAAGCCAGGGTTACAGACCAGAGAAACCCATCATGTTCATGGGACTTCAGCTTGTGAGCTTGTCACGTTTACTACCATCCTTTTAACTATCAAACTGGAAATCTAGTTTGCTTCCTCCAAAGTTTAAAACTAATCCAAGCAAGATGGCTCAGCACTATAGTTAAATAATCGCACATCAACAAGAAAACCTTTGATACTTAGATTCAAGTAGGAATGTTCTTAGAAAAATGTTGCCTCAAGCTAAAAAAAACCAAACCCATCCCACCCAATATACTAATAGTCAACTGATCAACAGATAGTATCTTATCTCTAGATAACGTTGATCAGACAAGTTACTCCAACTTTCTAAAAGGACTCTTACCCACTGATTTAAAGATGCAGGAGTGAACACAAGTAGAATCTGCTGCAGGAATGAAAGATGACTACATTAGCCCAAAGCATCAGCTTTTTAAGGAGAAAGCAAAAGGCCCTGGATGTCAGTGGGGAAAAAAAAAAATAAAATCTAAGGCTAATAAGTGCACCAAGCTCATATACTACAGGAGAGAAGTAATGAGTTAAGGTATTAGGGTGGTGTCCAAGTCTGATCTCCCAGGATGCATAGTCCCTGTCTTGCAAATTACTTTTGAAAACCAGGTTGCCCCAGGTTCCCAAAAGAATCAAGAGTAGAAGAACATCCCTGTGAAAACTGAGCACAGGTCTTGGTAGCTGGGCTACAAGGATTCCACAGCTATAAAGGAGTAATTGAAGACATGCTCTGTTGAAGCACCAGGAGTGACAAATAAAAGCTTAAAAACATATTCAGCCTCACGTGAGGAACTTTGCTTCATGTCAGTTGTGCATGCTGCAACTCGAATGAAATGTCCAATCAATAACCAGGATAACCTACATGCATGATCTGGGCATATCTGTTGTGTCTCTGGAAGACACTGGTTTCCAAAGCTTGTCCACATGCTTGTGGACTATGCAGCAGATACCTTAAACCGAGCTGCATTTTAGGGATGCATTAAGCTGGTCACTCTGGTCTCTTATTTTAGAAGAGTACTGAAATGCTGCCCAGTCATAGGCTTGTTGCATAAACATGAACTCAAAGCTTCCCACATATCAGAAAGTGACATGAAACATTATTCATCCAAAAATATCCTATCTCACATACAAGCATTTCCAGCAGGCACAGCCATATTGTCCACATCATCTTAGGACGGAGTTTGTCACAAGTAGAGGAAAATTTATTTGCCTATCTCCCAAAAACAGCAGATGCTGAAGTCTACTTTAAATCACTTCCAGACTCTGAACTCTCACTGCAATCATGTCCCGACTTGCTGCAAACAGAGGGGATTTAAGTTGGGTATTAGGAAAAATTTATTTCCCAGAAGGTTGTCAAAGCCTGTCCCAGTCTGCTCAGGGCAGTGCTGGAGTCCCCAAGCCTGGAGCAGTTTCAAAGACGTGAAGATGTGGTGCCGAGGGACGTGGTTTAGTGGAGACCTGACAGTGCTGAGCTAACTACTGGGCCTGGTGATCTTAAAGGTCTCTTCAAACCAGAATGATTCTATGATTACTTGCTGACAGGAACTCTGCACCTTAAATTGTCCAGGGGATCAGACTAGTTTCCTTACCATCTTCAGAACTACAACTTAGACACCCCTCCTGGCCTGAAAAGTCCTCACACTTCAAGAAAAACAGCGAAGAGAATACAGCGAAGACACTTTTCTTTTTACCTCAGTTCTCTCTCATTATCCTATTACTGCAGCTACATGTACAGTGCTTCATTTTTAACCTCCAGAAAGACAACCTCCCATCTCTTCACATCAAGAGCCGATGACACAAAGTAGGTCTATTACTTTAATGAGTTCTGGGAAAAAAAAGTTACTGAACATACCCTTACTACCCAATTTGTATTATACATGTTGTCTATAAGCTTGATCATTTCTTTCAGCTATCAGCTTGTTTAAAGTGCTCTTATCTCTTCCACATGTGTTTGGGATTTTTTTTTTTTTTTAAATTCTATTTTAGTATCATTGCCAAAGATGTCTGCTTACAGAAATCTTCTCAAGCGTTTCTCTACTAAGCCATGTGGTGTTCAGCCTCTTAATTACATTCATTCATCTGAAGAAGAAAGAGTGGTGATGTTGGTCCTGGACATGACGTATAGTGTTATGTACAAAGATGGAGCTTCTCTATTAACAGGCAGCGCATCTTAAAATATTTATCCCAGATAATTCTATATAATTGCCAGCAACTTGTTACAATGCAAAAGAAATGAGACTCGCTTAAACACCTCAGCAAGTTACACCTGTCTCTGGGCACGCAAACAAGGCTGGTTACACGTTGGCCACTGCACATCAGAAAGGAGCAATGACTTTTGGGTGAAAGCAGCATCTTCTCTTTTGGCTTCAGGAAACTTGCTTGCAGTCACATATTCCTCTCAAACCCTGCACTCACATCCTCTGTTTCTGCAAAAACATCTTTCCTTGAAGCTTGGACTTCTCCCAGGCAACAAAGGTCACATCATACTGATACTAGAGACCAGAGACCATGCTAGGTCAAATTAACAGCAGAGCCATGTGCTGTGCTTCCTTTCAAGTACACACTACCCCATCATCCTTGACAGAAGGCTGTAGGACAGCAAGATCATGACACTCTATTTGAAGGCTGGAACACCTGTACTGTGAGGATGGTCTGAGAAAGTTGGGACTGTTCATCATTGAGAAGAAAAGGCTCCAGGGGGACATTATTGCAGCCTTCCGGTACCTGAAGGGGCCTACAGGAAAGCTGGGGAGGGACTGGCTTGTAGGGATAAGACAAGTGGTAAGGACTTCAAACTGGAAGAGGGAAGATTTAGACTGGAAATGTGGAAGATATTCTGAGCTCTGAGGGTGATGAGACACTGGCACTTGTTGCCTAGGAAAGCTATGGATGCTCCATCACTGTCTATGTTCGTGGATGGGTTGGACAGGGTTTTGAGCAACGTGGTCTGGTGGGCAGTGGCAACAGGGTTGGAACAAGGTGATCTTTAAGGTCCCTGCCAACCCGAACCGTNGATCTTTAAGGTCCCTTCCAACCCAAACCGTCCTATGTTTCTATTTCAAGTGGAAACAGTCACCAGTAGCTGACTTGTGGTATGCAAACCCAAAAGCCCAAGGCAACTTATTCAGCACACAGAGCTTCTCAAGTGCATGATAACTATGATAAAATATGCCAGCGGTGCAACAATAAGGTCTGCATCATGAGCACCAACAGCAGGGCAGCCAGGAGACAACACTAAATGTATATTTGTGATGATGTCAAATTTAGGATATCTGCTTACTGACAAAATGTGCAAGCACTCAAAAAGAAAACAACCAACCAAACCCAAAAACACCAAACTAACAAAAAAACTCTCCACCAAACCACAATCAAAACACCACACAAAAAAACAACAAAAAAAGGCCAAAATAAACAAAACCACCAAAACCCAAAACAAACAACCCAAACCACAACACAGACAAACAAACAAAAAAAGCAGGTCAGGGCAGGGAGGGAGTGAAGCGGGAATAGGGAAACAACAGTACTCAGGACACAGAGTGGCTTCAGGTAGAAGACAAAGATCTTGTGAGGAGTGGCTCAGGGAACTGGGGTTGTTCATCCTGGAGAAAAGGAGGCTCACGGGAGACCTTCTTGCTCTCAAGAACTCCCTGAAAGGAGGTTGGAGCCAGGTGGGAGTCAGTCTCTTCTCCCAAGGAAGAAGAGATAGGAAAAGAAGAAATGGCACCAGAGAAGGTTTAGCCTGGACATGAAGACAAAATTCTTCACTGCAAGGGTTGTGAAGGTCTGGCCCAGGCTGCCTAGGGAAGCAGTGGAGCCTCCATCCCTGGAGGGATTTAAAAGACACATAGGTGAGGTGCTAAGGGACATGGCTTAGTGGTGGGAATGGCAGTGGTAGGCTAATGATTGGACTCAAAGTTCTTAGCTACACAGTTATATCCACACTCAGTCTCACCAGGGATAGGCCTGCTTCTTTCCCTAAAAAGCTATTTTCAGTAGTGCTTTGCAAAGTGAAAGGTCAGGAAGAAACAAGCAGCCCAAGGAAGAGAAACATAAACACGCTCACCCAGGATCAATTTTAATTTGGACACTCAAGTTCAGATGTATAGAAAGAGCAGAATGGGATTGTCTTTGCCTGTTACAGAGTCAGAAATCTAAACTCATACCTGGATACAGGTTACAGGTCCTGAAATCTAGGGGCACATCAACATGCCTCAGATGGGGTACCTCTCAGGAAGGATTCTCTTGATGAGTTTGAGGTGCTTGCTCTAATTATCTCATCATAGTGACACCCCTGACACAATGCAATCAGCTCACAGCTAATTGTACAATATCCCCAGTGAATTGAATAATACCACAGAAGCCAACACAGAGGGTTTCTGTTAAAGTCCTCAGGAAGTACAAGCACACATACCCTTCAGCAGCTGGGGATTGTGAGACAGGTCTGTAAGAGGCAGTGGTTGGAAAGGTCCTGACTGTGGGAAGGCAGAGAAACGACCCATCTCAGTGGGTGCTGTTGGCACAGACACAAGGATGCAAGAGGGAAGCTTCCCAGCATTTTTCTGGGGAGCTGACTAGCTCGCCACTGCCTGCACACACTCATGATTCCTGCTCAGAGACAGTGCTGTAGGCACTCGACTCCATCCTCGGTGGTGGCAGTTGCTCAAGACAACAGAGAACAGCAATTCAGAGGTAGCAGCAGCTTTTTTTTTTTTTAAATCTTACCAAAAAGGCAGCAAAGATAATGAAACCTGAATTACTGTCCCTGTTACCCTGCTTGTCCTGGGAACACATTACAATCCCTACAGACAGATCCGTAAGCATTGCAGTTTGTCATCAGCATCATGGCTCCTCAGATCCTGACACGTAAACACGCAGCTACTCTGCTGCCTTTTGCCACTAATGCAGACAGGGTGCAGGCACAAGGCAACTTCCTTCATTGCAGTCTTAACACACTAAGGCAACCTCACCTGTGCATCAGCAGCTGAAAATCTGTGCCTGTCCCCCTCCCAATATGTTTCTGTCTGTATGTTCATTTCTCCATCAAGGTATCTTAAACTATTTCACTTCATATGTAATCTACATTCAAGTTTCCCACTGAAATTCATTGCTCCCCATCCCCACCACTATGGTGTTTTATGAGGCAATTGCTTTGAGATACAGCAGTGTAGAAGAAACAGAAGTTTAGCAAGCACAGCAAGACACGAAGATATAGAAAGAATTAAAACAGAAAAATCCTAATAAGAAAGCTCCTTAGAGGAATGAAATTGATTTTCCAGTCCTTTTACAAGTCTTTCAGACAAAGTATTTTAATTAATGTTTATCCTACCTACTCAAATGCAATAATCTGTGCAATGTTGAAACTGCAGTATTCAACATTTGGTGCAGTTAATTCTACCCACCACAGCATCTGGACCAACCTGGTCTAGTGGGAGGTGCCCCTACCCATGGCAAGGGGGTTGGAATGAGATGATCTTTAATCATAGAATGGTTTGGGTCAGAAGGGACCTTAAATATCACCTAGTTCCAGCCCCTGTGAGATGAGCAAGGACACCATCTACTAGACCAGGGTGCTCAGAGCCCCATCCAACCTGGTCTTGAACATGTCCAGGGATGGAGCATGCCCAGCTTTCCTGGGCAACCTGTGCCAGTGCCTCACCACCCTCACAGTGAAAAACTCATTCCTCATTTCCAATCTAAACCTCCGCTCTTCCAGTTTGAAGCCATTGCCCCTTATCCTATTGCTACAAGCCCTTGCCAAAAGTCCCTCCCCAATGTTCTTGTAGCCCCCCTTCAGACACTGGAAGGCTGCAAAGAGACCCAGATCTCCCGAGATCCTCCTCTTCACCAGGCTGAACAATTCCATCTCTTAGCCTGGCCTCACAGCAGAGGTATTCCAGACCTCAGATCATCTTCATGGACCTCCTCTGGACCTGTTCCAACAGGTCCATGTTATTCTTATGTTGGGGGCTCCAGAGCTGGATACAGTACTCTGGGTGGGGAGGTCCCTTCCAACACAAACCATTCTATGGTTCTATGATTATCTCCCAATTCCAGGGGCAAAGTAAAGCGCACACAGCAGAGAGCAGATCTATTTTTGCAACCTTTCACATGTGCTGCAAAAACAACAACAGCTGTACTAAAGCACTCAGGCAGATAAACATCACAACACAAGAAAGCTTCCTACATACAACGGTTCTTTAAAACGTCAATTTTGACTTTCCCTCACTTGCAAGAGGCAATGGCTGTCAGCCCAACTCAACAACTATTCAAGTCAGGGCTTTGCAGAGCAATCAGCCAATATGCCACTGAAAAGAGCTCTGAGAAGATGCAGCTTGCTATGCTCCGTGGCTGAGCTGAAGCTGTATCACACCTGGAATTAAGGAAGTGGCATGATCTATCGAACCAGCTGTCATTGGAGAGCGCTGGCAGCTGTCTGGCCATGGTGTGCTAGCCACAAATGACAGAAAAAGAACTTACATTGCCATGGGAGAAGTTTCAGTGGAGAACAACTTATTAGGAAGATGTTAAGAACCAGAAACATTCACTCTGCTTTCACTGGCTGCAGCTGTAGGTCAAAACTGGGGAAGGAGACAGATTTCCACATAGACCAAACAGAGCAGACATGAGGGACAAAAGCATAATCACACTTTTTGCACCCAGGGAAGTCAGGCCCCTCCAGAGTCCCATAAGATCTAACAGGAGACATGAGAACAGACATTTATAGGAGCAATCATCATCCATAGCAGTGTCTGCAAAGAAAGAAGTCAACCCAGAGCACCAGGGTTGTTTGGAGTTGTTCAGCCTAGAGAAGAAAAGGCTCCAGGAAGACTCTATTGTGGCCTTTCAGTACTTCAAGGGGGCCTATAAGAAAGATGGGGACAATCTATTTAGCGAGGTCTGTTGTGACAGGACAAGGGGTGATGGTTTTAAACTAAAAGAGGGGAGATTTAGACTAGAGAGAAGGAAGGAGTTTGTTTTTTTTTTTACANCTGCAGGGGAGTTGGACTAGGTGACCTTGAAAGGTCCCCTCCAATCCAAACCATTCTATAATAATTTCATATGAAATGGACATCAGCCAGAAGCGGCCCTTCGGATATTGCTTTGAACTCCCAAGATCGGCAGGAGAGAAATCAAAGAGTGAAGAGCCCTTTCAAGCAGCATTCTGTGGGGCCGCAGGCTCCCAGGAAGAGGACCACTGCTCTGCTCCATGAGCTCCTATGCCCTCACACACAGCAAGATCCAAGAGACAGAAGCCAACAGGTCTAGGATGCAGCACCTTGTGGGCTGCTTAGGAGCTTCATCCCATGGGGAGAAAATCTGCTCCTCTACTATGTTTCATACAGCACTTGTTTTCTATCTCAGCCACATCAGCAATCTAAGAAGCACTCAACACTCATGGCAAAAAGCTATCTGCACCTCTGAGAAATAAGACAGTTTCTGCCTGATAAAGACTTGGGGAGAACAAAGGGTTAAAATCCCCCATTGCTGTGCAGCTGCCAGCATTGCCTCTATTTTTACAGCAAGCTCATCTTTAGGAAGGCCCCGACTCAAATTCAATTACCCTACACTAAAAGGTGGTCATCACTTGGGAGGGCGGGGGAGAACCAGAAACCTTCTTCAAGCTTCAACCTGCAGAGCATTAGAAATGGAATAATCCTGATATCTATTAGGGGCCCCTATTAAGATCATTATTTGCTGTCAGAGAGTCTTCAGGCAGCGAGCAACCTGTTCCAAATATAGATTGATTTAAAGCTTTTCTAGACGAAAAAAACAGGGGGGGGTGAGGGGGCAGAAACCCTGAAGTAACTTAGACTGTGGAACAGCACGAAGACAAGACCCACAGTAGCAGCGACAGGCTCAGTCAAGGTGATTTTTCAAAGGAAAACTTTGCACCTGCACACAGGCGCTCCCTGTGGAGATGTAGCTCTCCACTGAACATCTCCAATGCTCTGCTACATTTGGTGTGGCAAGACCACCAGAGATCCCTCCCCCCTGTTCTGGGACACACCTGTCAAATCACACCCCAGCAGGGACCCTGACTTTGTTAGGTGCTAGCGATCTGCAGAGCACTGAAGTGCTCGACTTACACCTGGACCAAAACCAGTCTCCTGGCTTTCTGTACTCCTTACCCAAGATCTCTGCACCACAGAAGCTTCCAAGGGCTGGGTGCCTGTTACAACCAAAGTCAGCAGGAGCATAAAAGTTGTGGACTGCACTTGGGAACAGTTGTTATAGGGAAGGGCAGCAGACTGCTGGCAGGCCACACACATGACCTGAGGGCTGGAACCCATCTGCTCTGAGGCCAGGCTGAGAGAGTTGGGGTTGTTCAGCCTGGATGAGAGAAGGCTCTGGGGAAACCTTATTGTGGGCTTTCAGTGCTTTAAGGGGCCTGTTAGAAAGATGGGGACAGACTTTTTAGCAGGGCCTGTTACAACAGGACAAGGTGTGATGGTTTAAACTAAGAGGTAGATTTACACTAGAGAGAAGGAAGAAATTTACATGAAGTGCCATGAGTCACTGGCCCAGGTTGCCCAGAGAGGTGGCAGAAGCCCCATCCCTGGAATCATTCCAGGTGAGGTTGCATGGTGCTCTGAGCAGCCTGCTCCAGTTGCAGATGTCTTTGCTCCCTGGAGAGGGGTTGGACTAGATGACCCTGAAAGGTCCCTTCCAACCCAAATGAGTCTACAATTCTATGATTTTTTAGAAAGCCTCAGTCCCTGGCTCTGAACTACAGTGATACTTCAGACCTGTGGCATAGCCAAGGACATTGCTGGACATACAGCAGGTCTCCAATATTTCTGCACAGATGCAACACAGAACAATCCCTTCCACCCAGAGCCAACACTTTCTCCTCCTTGGGTAGCTGCAAGGGCAACAAGCTTGGGTCGCCAGAGCCTTGCCCTCCCTTTCCAGAATAGAGCCAGACCAGTCATCCAGCCCTAGATCAGCAAAATTTAGTGTTGCTTACACTGTTGAAAATAAGTATCAATCTGTCTCTCATGTGCTGATGCTGAAGAACAAGCCTCCCCATTCAGACACAGAAGAAAGTTCCTCCAGCCTGATATGCTGCAAAACCGGAGGTACCCTTGATTTCCTTCTGACCTGCAGAGCCTCCCATCCCTTCAGGGTGAGATCCAGCCCAGGCTGTGCTGACTCAGGGACGCTGACATCGGGGCTTGGAGAAGCAATCCGTGCTGTCCCCCAGCCCCACCAGTATCCAGAGCCTGTCCCAGCCCTTTGAAGAGTCTCATGACTGTGGGTGGAGAATTCCCATCAGTCTGCTTAAGCACAAGTTACAGAAAGCAGAGCCCCAGAGGTGAAGGCTTAGATCCTTTTCAAAACCTCAGCTTGCTTCAGTATTTACTCCTGGGGATATTGTCACTTGTGCACATAATCCCCTTGGGAATCACAAACCCCTGGCTTGTCAGAACTTCTTAGAGACATAAATCCCCAGGGCTGGTTATAAAATGCAGAAGTGCTTCTCATCACAGGGTAAGTGCCAGCATGTGATGGAGGGTTTTGCCTCTCTGTTCTCATGGCAGAAGGGAAGATAAACTTCTCTCAATGCCATTGATGGTGTCACAGCCTTTTCCTCACGGCCCTCCTCTGGACCCCCTGTCACCTGCAGCATTTACCTCTTAGAGCATCCCAGGGGAGGGCAAACCTTCAGGGAAGTTCTCTTTACTTACATGGTATAATATTTGTCAGTATAACTACTCTGCTCATGGGAAAGTCCAAAGGCTAGCTAGAGGTTTGTTCAGTCTGCTTTCACAGGCAGCACAGGGATGAATATCCTTTTGAGATCAGCCATTTAACTCTGTAAACCAACTAAACTCAATCAAATATAGAAACCTACCCTGATTCCAAAGTAGTGACTTTAATCATGTTTAGTTTCTCCAGTTAATTCAGATTAATTTCCACTGCATACCTAAGATACAGTATACTTACATTAATATATTGCCCCAGCTAATAAAACTAAAATAAAATCTTTATTAGCATGTCTATGGTAAAGCTCATTCTTTTCTCACACTTACATAATGGTTTAAACCTTTCCTGGGTGTTGGGAACATGCAGACAGGCTGTAACTGGACTCCAAGCCCTTCCATACAAAACATCCACCCAACTCAGAAACAATGAGTCCTTCTTCTGTACAAGGGTCACAGCCCCCTGCCATGCCCCAGGCTTGGGGGAGAAACAGACCTGGGGTTGTTGGTCAACACCCATCTGAACACGAGCAATTTGCACATCCAGGATGGCTCACGTGCAGAACTGTTTGATCACAACTGGGATGCCATCTAGACAGTTCACTGGAAAGGGACTCCATCCTTTCAAGGCACTGATTGTCTATCATGAGCAGTCATTTCCACAAGCTCCATCATATAGGCAAGGCTCCAGGNCAAACCCCTGGCTTGTCAGAACTTCTTAGAGACATAAATCCCCAGGGCTGGTTATAAAATGCAGAAGTGCTTCTCATCACAGGGTAAGTGCCAGCATGTGATGGAGGGTTTTGCCTCTCTGTTCTCATGGCAGAAGGGAAGATAAACTTCTCTCAATGCCATTGATGGTGTCACAGCCTTTTCCTCACTTCTTGTGCGGTTTGGTTTTTTGTTTTGTTTGGGGTTTGGTTTTTGTGTTTGTTTCCTTTTAGTGGTCAGGTATTTAGGTGTTCTTTATTCTTGTACATATGGTTGGACTCTGATCTACAAGGTCCTTTCCAACCACAATTATTCTGTGATTCTGTGCAAAGTGAGAGTGCAGAGGAGAGATGGCCTCTCCACAATGGGAAGCTGAGAACAATTCCTGCACTCCCACCACCTGCTGCACCGAAATGTGTCAGAATCATAAAAATGTCTGGGTTGGAAGGAACCTCTAGAGGTCATCTAGACCAAGCACCCTGCTGAAAGCAGGGACATCCTCAACTAGAGCAGGTTGCTCAGAGCCTCATCAAACCCCACCTTGAATGTCTCCAGGGATGGGGCCTCAACTGCCTCCTTGGGCACCTTGTTCCAGTGTTCTACCACCCTCATGGTAGAGAACATCTTCCTTACATCCAATCTAAATTCACTCTTTTCTCATTTAAAGCCATTACCCCTCCTCCTTTCACGTCAGGCCTTTGTAAACAGGCCCTCTCCAGTCTCTTGATAAGCTCCCTTCAGGTACTGGAAGGTGGCTGTTAGGTCTCCCCGAAGCCTTCTCTTCTCCAGGCTGAACAATCCCAGCTCCCTCAGCCTGTCCTCATAGGAGACATGTCCCAGCCCCTGATCATTCTTGGGGCCCTCCTCTGGACCCCCTGTCACCTGCAGCATTTACCTCTTAGAGCATCCCAGGGGAGGGCAAACCTTCAGGGAAGTTCTCTTTACTTACATGGTATAATATTTGTCAGTATAACTACTCTGCTCATGGGAAAGTCCAAAGGCTAGCTAGAGGTTTGTTCAGTCTGCTTTCACAGGCAGCACAGGGATGAATATCCTTTTGAGATCAGCCATTTAACTCTGTAAGCCAACTAAACTCAATCAAATATAGAAACCTACCCTGATTCCAAAATAGTGACTTTAATCATGTTTAGTTTCTCCAGTTAATCCAGATTAATTTCCACTGCATACCTAAGATACAGTATACTTACATTAATATATTGCCCCAGCTAATAAAACTAAAATAAAATCTTTATTAGCATGTCTATGGTAAAGCTCATTCTTTTCTCACACTTACATAATGGTTTAAACCTTTCCTGGGTGTTGGGAACATGCAGACAGGCTGTAACTGGACTCCAAGCCCTTCCATACAAAACATCCACCCAACTCAGAAACAATGAGTCCTTCTTCTGTACAAGGGTCACAGCCCCCTGCCATGCCCCAGGCTTGGGGGGGAGAAAGGCCTGGGGTTGTTGGTCAACACCCATCTGAACATGAGCAATCTGCACGGCCAGGATGGCTCACATGCAGAACTGTTTGATCACAACTGGGATGCCATCTAGACAGTTCACTGGAAAGGGACTCCATCCTTTCAAGGCACTGATTGTCTATCATGAGCAGTCATTTCCACAAGCTCCATCATATAGGCAAGGCTCCAGGCTGGAGGAAGAGTGGACACAATTTCTTCCTTACAAGGGCTGTCAAAGCCTGGCACAGGCTGCCCAGGGCAGTGGTGGAGTCCCCATCCCTGGAGGGGTTTCAAAGCAGTGTAGGTACGGTACTAAGGGACCTAGGTGAGTGGTGACCTGGCAGTGCTGGGTTAGACTTCATGATCTTGAAGGCCTTTTTCAACCTTAAAAGTTTTGATTCTATAAAGTTCTTCTGTTTATTATTAATCCTATAAAATCATCTGGTGTCCCTGCAGCCACATATCTCTTACAAACCCATCTCTTGAAAGGGGCTGTTTCTTTTGCTTTTAAAAACACATACAAAACCAAAAATGAGCAGGCTTGCCTCCCTCTGGAGGTGAGGTTCAGCTTGAGCTCTACTCCAGATAGAAATGCAAGAAAAGTATCAGTTTGACCTAACACAGAGAAGTTTAGCAGCAGACCAAGCCACCTAGCAGCGATCTATGAAGCCAGCTCCAACACAGGACAGACCTACAGCAGGGTCAGCCACTCTCTATAGGGCTGCAGGAAAACTGAGTCTTCTTCCAAGAGAGATAAAATTCTGATCTGGAAGCTGTTTTTTGCATGCAGGGTTGTTTTGGTGGTGGTTTG
>VWZY01001520.1:23516-55078 GCA_013399075.1 Chloroceryle aenea | reverse complement strand
GCCGGGGGGGGCGGGGGGGGGTGAGAAGACAACAAAATCAAACAAACAAAAACAAGCACACACAACAACCACCAACCAACTTCTCTTGCCCATCTCTCCACAGGCCCAATGCCGATCCATACACGTGGCAAGCTTTAAAAGCAAACAGTTGTTTAAAGGAAGGACTAGGACAGATTTTTTCATTCCAAGAACTCAGTCAAGCCATAGCTTTAGAACAGATGTGCATATGGCAGCTGTTGCTCATGTACCATTTGCAAACATACTCAGGCATGTCATATAAGTACTTATGATGTACACTGACCAACTATTTTCACTGGTATATTCTTAAAAAAAAGCAAAAAACATCTACAGATACAAGAGCAATATAGGGTGCATCTTGGTTTACAGCAAATTGTCATCTAATTAGTCAGACTTAGGGAGGAGATGAGGTGATCTAAGTATACTCTTCAGGCGGAACAAAAGTGCCAAAGGTTTGAGAAGCATGTGGCAGCTCATGTTCAAAGCCCCCTGCAAGTCATTTGTGACTTGAGTGTAAATGACACTAAGCTCTGATCTGAGTCCCAGAGTTAGTACTGATGACATTCAATTCATCCTTATAGTAAAAGAGTCTAATACCACATTTTAAAACCCCCCAAACATGAGATGACTGAATATTTTCTAATGCTGGTACACAATAAAATTTATGAAATACATAAGAAAAGCCATCCATCTTCATTTAAAAGTCATGGGTTTTGCCTTTTGTTCAATTTAATTGCTTCCCCTGTGGCTTTAAAAATCAAGGGCAGATTCTATTAAAAGTAATTACTTTGCCGTGCAGCTGGTATGGCAAAGTTGCTTGATAAAGGTTAATCTACTAAGTGATGGCAGCTACTAAATGAGGGTGATGATTTCCATTAATAACTTCACAGTAAAGACGATGCTGGAATTTACACATACACTGACATGACAGACACAGCAGCAGCTCCTGGGTGTCTTTTTGGCTCCTGCATCCAGAAGTCATCACCCCAGCAAACCACTGTGTGAGGACATACAAGATGCTGTTACCATGGGATCTTGCTGCAGATGCCAGGGTATCAGCTGAGGACAGCCATGGACCATGTTCTGGCAGTGCTCATTGCCCATGTGCTTGCCACTCACACTTAGCTCCAAGGATGCACAGGCTCGTCTCTAGTCTGCCAGGCTACAGGATTAGTACCTGACTGCTGGTCCAGCATAGAAGCACCATCCCTTATGTGATGGGTTAACACTAGGGTTGCTTTCTGGGGTTCATTCATTCCCACCCCTTCCTCAGAAACATGTAAATTTTCTCTGAAAAGAAAGCAGGGGAAGGAGATGCGTAATAGTCATGAGATGAAGTGGGACAATATGCAGGAGGAGGAAGGAGTTATACCACTTCCAGAAGTAAAAAAAACCCTAAAACCAAACACACACACACACAAAAAAACCAAACAAATCAAACCAACAAACAAACCCCAGCACACAAAGCACCTCATTTTATATTCCGTTCTTCCTCCCACTACATCTCTTCTCCCTACAGAGCAGCAGCCCAGAAACACAACACATCCCAGTGCTGCAGCATCCTGGGCAGAAGGCCACTCACTACACACAACAGGTGAAAGTCTAGAAGATCAAAAATATACACTTTTCTAATGCCAACTCTCAGCAGTTTGACAGTCTACTAGTGCCACTTCTCCCCCTAAGTATCCGATGATGCAGCAGCAGCACTGCCATTTACTCCTGAATAACTTGATGTTTTTAGCCACCAGCGTTCAACCCAGGACGCAGATGCCTGGTGCCCACTCCAGCAGCTTTAGAATAAGTCAAATTCTTTCTTATTTTTATGGCCAGCTCCTGAAAATATGGTTTTAGAAGAAAGTTGTAGACATTTCATAGAAAGCTCCCAAATGCAGAGGCGTTTTACACTGTAAACAACAAATGACTCTGAAATCCGGAGTGTGAGCAAAAAAGGTGACAATTAGAAGTTTAACACAGTAACTATTTTTAAGATAACACTGAGAGTAACACCCTGCAAGTGACACACACATGTGTTCTTGGAATAAAGTAGAAATACAGCCTTCTGCATGCACCTGCCCCACTGCAAAGGGAGCTGCCATCTCCACGTTTAAAGGATTACTGATTATTTTACACGTGGGAGGCCAGAGAAAGGAGAAGGGAAAAAAAAAAGTCCCAGAAACCTGCTACCAAATTGAGTCAAAAGAGCAGGTTGTCTTGTGTTTCAGCAAGTACAGGTGGTCCACATGGAGTGTCTCTGGCAAAGGGTTCTGACAGGGAATTGCTGGCTTTCCACCTTTAGACCATTAATTTCCCAGGTGCTATACTGCAAGGTGCCCAGTGGGACTCCAGCTTTCCCCCTCTCCATCCCAGGCAGCTACCACAGAAACATTCTGATTGGAAAAGGCCTTCAAGGTCATCAAGTCTAACCTTTAACCCATCACTGCCAGGTCACCACTAAACCATGTCCCTCAGCACCACATCTACGCAGTTTTGAAACCCCTCCAGGGATTGAGAGCTTCCTTCCAGCCTCTTCCCTGGGCAGCCTCCCTCCGCGAAGCCCAGTGACAACTACTTCTCACACCAAGAGGAAACGGCCTCAAGTTGCATCACAGGAGGTTTAGGTTGGACACGAGGAAAAGTTTCCTCCNACACACACACACACACACACACACACACACAAAAAAACCAAACAAATCAAACCAACAAACAAACCCCAGCACACAAAGCACCTCATTTTATATTCCGTTCTTCCTCCCACTACATCTCTTCTCCCTACAGAGCAGCAGCCCAGAAACACAACACATCCCAGTGCTGCAGCATCCTGGGCAGAAGGCCACTCACTACACACAACAGGTGAAAGTCTAGAAGATCAAAAATATACACTTTTCTAATGCCAACTCTCAGCAGTTTGACAGTCTACTAGTGCCACTTCTCCCCCTAAGTATCCGATGATGCAGCAGCAGCACTGCCATTTACTCCTGAATAACTTGATGTTTTTAGCCACCAGCGTTCAACCCAGGACGCAGATGCCTGGTGCCCACTCCAGCAGCTTTAGAATAAGTCAAATTCTTTCTTATTTTTATGGCCAGCTCCTGAAAATATGGTTTTAGAAGAAAGTTGTAGACATTTCATAGAAAGCTCCCAAATGCAGAGGCGTTTTACACTGTAAACAACAAATGACTCTGAAATCCGGAGTGTGAGCAAAAAAGGTGACAATTAGAAGTTTAACACAGTAACTATTTTTAAGATAACACTGAGAGTAACACCCTGCAAGTGACACACACATGTGTTCTTGGAATAAAGTAGAAATACAGCCTTCTGCATGCACCTGCCCCACTGCAAAGGGAGCTGCCATCTCCACGTTTAAAGGATTACTGATTATTTTACACGTGGGAGGCCAGAGAAAGGAGAAGGGAAAAAAAAAAGTCCCAGAAACCTGCTACCAAATGGAGTCAAAAGAGCAGGTTGTCTTGTGTTTCAGCAAGTACAGGTGGTCCACATGGAATGTCTCTGGCAAAGGGTTCTGACAGGGAATTGCTGGCTTTCCACCTTTAGACCATTAATTTCCCAGGTGCTATACTGCAAGGGGCCAAGTGGGAGTCCAGCTTTCCCCCTCTCCATCCCAGGCAGCTACCACAGAAACATTCTGATTGGAAAAGGCCTTCAAGGTCATCAAGTCTAACCTTTAACCAATCACTGCCAGGTCACCACTAAACCATGTCCCTCAGCACCACATCTACGCAGTTTTGAAACCCCTCCAGGGATTGAGAGCTTCCTTCCAGCCTCTTCCCTGGGCAGCCTCCCTCCGCGAAGCCCAGTGACAACTACTTCTCACACCAAGAGGAAACGGCCTCAAGTTGCATCACAGGAGGTTTAGGTTGGACACGAGGAAAAGTTTCCTCCCCCAAAAAGGTTGTCAAGGCCTGTCCCAGGCTGCCCAGGGCAGTAGTGGAGTCCCCATCCCTGGAGGGGTTTCAAAGCCAAGTAGATGTGGTGCTGAGGGACGTGGTTTAGTGGTGACCTGGCAGTGTTGGGTTAACAGTTGGGCTTGATGATCTTAAAGGTCTCTCCCAACCAAAATAATTCTATGATTCTAAGTGCCCAAACTGGAAGCACATGGGGGTTTTTCAGGACATTTTAGGCAGTGGCAAGCGGGCATAAGCCCTTCAAGTACAGGATGCTTTACACTTGTTTCCTCTGACTACAGGAGGTGCATCTCAACCAGTGAGCATTCATCTGTTCTCAAAAAACACATTTCAATATTAGGATCCTTCAGGGTAAGTGTCAGACTGCAGAGACTGGAAGCTCTGTCTGCAACCCCTTCATTCCATGCAGAGGGATGACTGCTAGATCCTCCTACAGCTTCAATATTTAACTTTTAATTCAAAACTCTTCCTGTAAGCAGGTAACACCACCATGATCATCTCTTACTGGCCTAGCTCCTCCAGCATTACAGAGACTGGCAAGAGAAGTAGCTGTGGATGCAGTAGTGGACATGGCTGCTCCACATCACATACCTCCAAGCTCCCCCTATCACCTCATGGACCTCAGAAAGCCCTTGTGCCCATCAAGGTCTCCTTAATGCTTGTTTCTCTACAGAAGCAAACCTCTCTGCCTTGCTCTCATTTTCAAGACAAATCCTTGCATGTTGCGGGGGGTGAGTGGTGTTCAGTTTCCCTTTGTATTTATCATACTGGAGCAGAAAGAGTCTCCTCAGGTCAGATGCAGACAATACATGACTACAGCTACATATAAATCAGCTTCTACTGTGAAGTCACAGGAAGATCAAATATTCCTGGGACCAGAAAGAGAAAGCAGTTTTTTATTCCTGCAGTTACACCAAGCGAGAGCTGAAGAGGTGTCACATTGCTGCAATCTTAGCTACATATGCAAAAATAAATCTATTCTCTTGGTGGTGGTGAGACAGCACAAGTTACCAGGGAAAGCAACATCAGAATGGAAAGTTGGTGAGGAAAAATATATTTATTCAGCCTGTGTCTGTCAGAAGGGTCTATGCCAATTAAGGGCTGCACTATTGCCCATGGGCCACCTGGGAAATGCAAGTAGCCTTGTCTGCAACTAGCAGAGGCACTTGGAAAAGCACAAATGCTCCTTGCTGTGGGTCAGGTGAAAAAGCAATGCAGTGATAACTCACTTTCAGCACACATGGAATACCGAGGAGTGAACCTCTGCTTGCAAGAGTCACAAGAGCAGCTGAGGGACCTGGGATCGTTCAGCTCAGAGAAAAGGAGGTTCAGGGAAGACCCCCCCCACTCTCAACAACTCCCTGAAAGGAGGTTGGACACAGGTGGGGTTGACCCACTCTCAACAGGAACAAGCAACAGGACAACAGGAAATGACCTCAAGTTATGCCAGGGGAGGTTTATAGTGGACATGAGGAAAAATTTCTTCCCCAAAAGGGTTGTCAAAAGGCCTGCCCCAGGCTGCCCAGGGCAGTGGTGGAGTCCCCATCCCCAGAGGGGTTTCAAAGCTGTGGAGATGTGGTGCTGAGGGACACCGTTTAGTGGTGACCTGGCAGTGTTGGGTTAATGGTTGGACTTGATGATCTTTTCCAGCCAAAATGCTTCTATGATTTCAAGGCCCAGAAGCACTTCCTAGCAGCCTCAGGAAATGACAGGAGCTGTGTCTGGGCTCCCAATGAGCAGTTTGCTGAGTAATTACATGACGGAACAAGAAGCAACTTCACCCGAGTCCTCTCAAGTTTAATTGAGCCTTCAGCAGATAAATGAAGTAGTGGCAACCACCCTGCCACAACACCCCTGCTCTCACATTGCTGCTCCAAGGGAGGTGCTATGGAGGAGCCGACTAATCACTCAAGGACACAACAGAAGCATGTTTCTAGAGGGAAAGGATCAGGCCTCACTGCACTAGTCAGCCTCTGAAGAAATCCCTGGTGCAAAGATCAAGTTTCAGACAAGGCAGAATAGTGAAGATGAATTTATAGGATGACTCAAATTGCAGTGTCTGGAAAGAGTAAAGAGGCATTTCAGCCAGTGCCCAGTTGTATGGCTAACAGTTTTATCATTAATGTCAGGGGAGGACATGGGTATATCCCACTTTCCTGCCCAAGGTTTGGTTTCAGTTTGGGGTTGGTTTATTCTCTCTCTCTTATTGATAAGAAAATTAGAATCTGGACTTTTCAAAATAGAGAGAAATCAGTGACTCATAAATGGCAGAAGGAAAGCAGTAAAATATTGATGTTGGCAAATGCAAAGAGCCAGGGCAACGGCACAGACCAGTCTCTACCGTGCATTCCAGCTCACTGCAGCAGACAGGAGATGAACATGAGGCCAGTGGAATAGAAGCACTTTTCCTGCAAGGCTATAGCAGCCTTATAATGAAAATAATCAATGTCATCATCTCAAGCTCTGCCACACATTCGAGTCAAAAGGCAAATCTCAGGACAAGAGGGGAGAAAGAATCGGTCAACCTGCTGCCAGTAACACCTGCAACACGGATGAAAGCTTTCCAGAGGATGACAGGATTGTGCTGCATTCTATTCTCTTGCCCAGCTGGAAGCAGGGCTTTGAAAGGCAGGCTAGGACCAGGCTGAAAGGAGCCTTGGCATATCTCAGATATCATTTGCCAAGAAAATGCCTTAAAATATTTCAGACATGCTCTCAAACTCCAGTTTTCTGTATGCATGTCATCTAAAGCTGGAAGATTTATGGGAGGCTTGAACCTGAAGAGGTGCTACATTTCCAAAGTAATCTGATGTTAAGAGTTTTAGCATAACGGGGGCAAAGTGGATATAAAACCAACTGTTTTGTTTCTTATTTTTATGTTCACTTAATCTTCAAAGCTCTTTGAAGGGCTATTAATGAAGAACAATTACTACTGTATGAGGGTAACACAATTCCCTTGTACAATTTCCCATGTTCCCCATGCAGTTCATCCCACTGGTCCCTAATGCAGACAGGCTTGGTGAATTGCTGTGTCTGCAGCATAACTGGCAAAGGGAAGGCAAGGACCACAGTCCTACCACTAAAACAAATAAAAGCCTTCCCACACAATATTCCTAGTGAGAAGGAAGTGGTCTTGTTCAAGTAGTATGGAGGCATCTACTGCTGCCCTGACTCCACTGGAGCTCACAGAATGGGCTGGAAGGGACCTTTCGAGATCATCTAGTCCAACAACCCTGCAGTGAGCAGGGACACCTGCAACTAGAGCAAATTGCTCAAAGCCCTGTCCAAGATTAAATAGGGGTGGATTTTAGTGATGGAGTAGACCCCAAGAGAGGCAAAGCTGGGTGTATGGCCTCCCTATGAGCTTTGACATCCTCTGTTTATAGATATACTGCTGCAGTCGTGTTAAACCCTCTCTGCTTCTACAGCCAGAAGTTGTTACACCAACAAGCAACAAGACAACACATAGCTGCAAAGATCTCCTAGGCTAACAGGGAGAGGCTGGAGACTTCTGTAGCCGCACACAGGTTTGCAGGACTCCATCTCCAGCAAGGTCCTGGAGATGCACAAGCAGCGGAGCCAAGGTCCTGCAGACACACCAGAACTGCAGCAACCCAAGCAGGTCCAGTTCAGTTTTCCCCTCAACATGCCCTGTCATCAAAGGCTGACTAGAAACCATCTTCAGATGTCAGAGAAAGAAATTCAGAGGAGAAACAAGTGCAAATACCAGAAAAAAAACCCACAAATTACATTACCTCGTACAAAGAATAGCATCATTCCCTGACACAAAAATCCAGTTTCAAAAACCCCCCTGAAGAAAATTAAGACTAATTCTGTCTCAGTATTTCAGTTTCTCCACCCTGAGGCTGGACCTCACCAGGGAAACATCAGCAAAAGATGATGCTTTAGCAACATCCACCACAGGAAAACACACAGTAACAGAACAGCCCTTCAGATCTGTGGCTAGAAACAGAATATTAGATGGCCACAGAGCTCGCTCTTCTTCAGTCTCCATAAAAATCAGAATGAGAAAGAACACATCCAACCTCAAGGTAACCTGCAAAGTGGGATGCTTGTGAACATGAAACCAAAATACAGATCTAACCCAAAAGCAGAACCTCTAATTTCACACAGTTTTAATTAGTTTCAGTCCCAAAAGAAATACTTCAGTAAGCATGAACTGAACCTGGCAGCCACAGAGGGATAGAAAAGAGGCACACGGCAATTCTAAGAGAGATCTTTAAACCACAGGACTAAGCCTTGGACACTTGAATTGGTTTCTGTGGAAAAGCAGCAATGAAATCTTATGGCTCCTTTATGGCCACAATAAGACTGGTTGAATTTGAGCAACCTTCAGTGAAAAACATACATAAGACAAGCTTTATTTTTTTTTTTTTACCCTTTTTGAAGAATAAAGCTTTCTGCTTTAAAAATGAGGCAGGAAAGAAAAGTTAAAGACACTGAAAAAAAACCCAAAACCAAACAAACACACAGAAAAAACACACCACCACACCCTTATTTCTTCTTTTTTCATTTTTAAAATCAAAAGGCGTTTTTCCTCCCTTGAGACACCAGAAAGTAAAGATAATAATGAAAAAGCTGAATGAAGCAAAAGTTCTGCAGAAGTTCATGTGTGGATTTGACCTAGATACAGTTAACTTCCTTGTAGGTTATAATTTTATACTAAAGTGCTCAAACTGAGGCTCTATAACAAATTAGACAGAGTGTAGTGCTACTCTCTCATGCCCTTTGATAGCTCACTAAAATCTGCATACTTTATTTGGAAAAGGCCACAATTCATTATTTTCACTTTAAATCCCACTTCTACTCTGTTTTCTTTCATGTCCTGCAAACTGCATTAGACTATAAAGGGACTGAGATACTAAAGGAACATTAATGGCCAATGTGCAAAAATCTGTGGGAGGCACCAGGTGTTTATGCCCACACCTCATGCTCCACCTGAAAGATTGTTTACAGCTCTTAAAGCTTTAAGTCATGGCATTTAAGTGATCATGTAGTTCTTCATGACATCTGTTGGCACGTCCATCCACACAGGATACGTCCCAGCACCTGAGGTTATTTGGCTTCTAACACAGCTACGAAACACTTCATAGGCAACTTCTCCCATCAACAGAGCCAACAGCAGACCAAAGACAGAGTAGATACAGAAGGGAATGAGTTACTAGAAAAACTGAGTGTACATAGGCACAATATTAATTTCCTATGAGAGACAGTCTCCAGAATCTGAAATGCTCTGCAGGAAAAATGCTCTGCCTTCCACAACAGGTCCCTGGGTGACAGGTTCTCACTACAGTTAAGGTGACCCTCTCGCTCAATTAGACAAAAAATAATAAATTACAGCATGTCTGCCAGGGAAGAGCTAATCTGAAGGCCAGTTTGAAGATTCAAAACCCTGCTCTGGCTTGACAGATGTAAGGATCTAACAACACTTGGATTCTTAACCCTACTTAAGCTATCTGCTGAGGTTTCCTTCATTCTTACCAATTAAACTTTCCCAGCTCACCTTTTATCAGCTTTGATTGTTTCATGAATATTCTCCTGGTTACCTGAGCAGCCAGGGCTAATTTATAACATTCTACAGGTTTCTGCAAAGCAATAAATCCTTTGATGCCAACCAGAACAATCAGAAGAGCCAAAGCCTGGAAAGCCCTGTGTTACAGATGTGGCCAGTAAATTCAATAAAGTTCAAAGTTTTCCTTACCCTACAAACAGCATTTTAGATAGAAAAGATAAACTTTTTATTTTTACTGCTCTGTGCCCAGAAGGCCAAAATCAGCACATCCCTGAAAACAGACTGGGACAGGTACTAAACAGCTGAAGAATGTACTTTTCCCTCAGGCTATGTAAGTCTAAATGACATTTGAGTCTGCTAATGGAAGACTCATTAGTATTTAGAAAAGCAAGTGTGGAACATGAGCTTATTTGGAACAAAATCCATGTTGTGGTAGCCAAAGCTTGTTAATTATGAATTTTAGCAACTGCTCACTGAAATTTGTTTGGCACAGTGTAATCACCTGCAAAAATAATGCTTTTGTGCAAAGAAATGCTATGCTACACAATAACCCACAGCCTTCCTTTTCTGGTAGATATGTGCAAACCCAACAGAACAGTTCCAGAACAGTTATGACGCTGGGAGAGTCCTTAAGGTACTTTAAGCATCTAATCAGAGCAATCATGGCAACAAGATGTACCAAAGGGCATGATTTGGTGAACCATGAACATGGAGCACTGGAATGAGGTCTCCTGGTTGCACAGGCATATAGCACACAGACATTGTGGAGAGCCCAGCAGGCTGCTCAGAAAAGCAATGCTCTTCTGCTCAAAGAGAACTCTCCATCCATAAAATGGTCACCAAGACTTCTCCCATTTGAAGTAAGAGGAGTATTTTCTGCTATTCTAGCTCAGTTAGACTTTTATACAAGGACTAAACGTGCCCTATACCCCCACCCCAAGCTAAAGGCAGTGAACAAGTCACCTCTCCAACATTACGCTCACTCTTAGCCTGCTGTTTAAGTGCTGAACTAACAAAAAACATCAGCCGACAGCCCTGCAGGGCACAGGCAGCATTTAACATGAGAATTATTTATAGACACTGATTTTAACCAGTAAACAAACACCACCACCACCCTGCTTAATTTTATTTTACACACAAACATAGACTTACCTTGAAAGAGAGATCAGCATTTTCGTAGAGGTGAAAAGGATCATCCTCGGCAGGACAGCATCTCTACATTTCTGTACCCTGTGAAGGTGCAGGTATAGAGCTTACAAACATACACAACCTCTGGATAATTTTACCTGAACAAGTTGCCAGCCAGTTCAACCAGCACCTAGAAATCCTGCACTAAAGCTAATTTTACTGAGAGCTTAAATATCGAGGGCTAGCACTAGCTTTTCACACGAACTACTCCCCCCACGTTAGTGCTTTCTGGCACCTTTGCTATTGCTTAAATACCATTGTCCAGAGGTGCCCCACCTGTGGCTGATGGGCCGAGGCCTGCCCTGTGATGGGTCCATTGGAGACAGCTGGCACCTTCACAGGGGTCACATCCTGGGCACCTGCAGGCAGTACAAATCATGGATCACAAAGGGATGAATAAAGGATTCATCTGTATTCAAAGCACAGCTGTTGAGCTAAAGCAAACTACTTCCTATCGGAAGTAATAAAGGATATGAAGTGTTGTCCCAGCAGGTGCTGGTGAATTAAAACTAACCTGGGTAACGATGAAGGGACCTTTCTAGCCCAACCCCCCTGCAGGGAGCAGGGACATCTACAGCTAGAGCAGGTTTCTCTGAGCCCCATCCAACCCCACCTGGAATGTTTAAAGGGCTGGGGATTTTACCACCTCTCTGGGCAAACTGGGCCAGGATCTCACCACCTTCACTGGAAAAAAATGCCTTCCTGCTCTCTAGTTTAAATCTCCCTCTTTTAGTTTCAAACCATCACCCCTTGTCCTGTCCCAACAGGCCCCGCTAAAAAGACTGTCCCCAGCTTTCTGATAGGCCCCTTTAAGTGCTGAAAGGTCACAATAAGGTCTCACTGAAACCTTGCCTTCCTTGTTACCCCAATGAAAGCATTAACATAGCTGATAATTTTAAAGGACTCAGTCAGGTATGTTAATGATCATGTGAAGAGTTTGTTAATCAGCTGTCAATGAACAATGACATTTCTAAGATCATTTCCAGATGCAAAGCTGCTAAAGAATATTTTCATCAATGATGTGCATTGCATTTCCTCCTAATCAAGTTCCCAGTCATATTTTGATTGGGATGAAAAAAGATACAGAAGTATTACTCCAGCTGAAAGAGATGTATTTGTCTTGTTAAGCAGAGCTCCTTCAAATAAAAGGCATTTAAATGGCATGAGATGCCAGCCAGAAGGATGGACGTTGTGTCCCAGCATGGTAGAGAAGTGCAGTGGGGAATCAAACGTGAGCTGCCAGTTGAATGTCACTGCAGAGAAGCACTGTGGCAGTCCTTGCCTGCCGAGAGCACAAGACATAAAATGTGCTATAATGAGATAGATTCGCAAAATACCACCAAGTTACAAATAAAGGCAAGAACTTACTTGAAGGAAGCAACTGCAGAATGGGCAGCCATCTGTGCTTGGCTCCAAGTACCCAGCCTGCCAAAGGCTGTGATTAACGCTGTCCAGACAGATCTTCTCCTGCCTGCTGTCAGCAGCGTTGTCTGTTCCAGAGCCTGCCTGTGGCACTAACAGATGTCCCTAGCAGTTCAGAAGCTTGCACAAAGCTCCGGGTTTGCTTTCCACCCCTGCGGTGTAAGCTGCATCACTGGAAGAGATGGGAAAGGTGCAAAAAATTATAAATCCTCTTCCTGGAGTTTTAATAAATAAGCTAAAAATGTCCACTTGGCAGCTTCTCTACACTGGAGGAAACCTCAGCAGAGTTACCTTCAGGTGGGATACTGAAGGAAAGCAGCACCAAAAAGCAGCCATGGCTCGAGCCAAGCTGTCAAAGTGAAGTAAGGATCTGACTTGCATTGGATCCTCCTTCACACACCGCTCTCAGCAATGCTCCTACTGCTGTTTTGGTGAGATTACAACAGTTGTGCCTCTCGTTTTTTTGTGTAGAATTTCTTGCAGTTTTTCCTATAAGGCCCCATATATCCCACTGGCATTACTGTTAAAACATAGCAATGTTTTTTTAGCCTTCAATATATTTTTTTCTAATTACAGGACTTTTCAATTTCTTGATACAGTGTTGTATTTGTTGACGCAGTTTCAAGACCAGTCAGGTTAGATGGCTTGTTCAATACCATCTATCAAGCCAGCAATGGGAAGAATTAAGATTCAGCTATGCACCTTTCCAGAGAGAATTTCACAACCCCCTAGAGAAGAAAAAAAAAAAGAGAACAAAAAGAAAAACCACCACAAACCAGACAGTTGGGTCAGAATCAATAGTCCAGAAATATGGCAATAGATTATTCATATTTGAAATACCCGACAGCTACAGGGTCTAAGCTGCATAACAGGTCTTGGTGAGACGTTTGTGGAACACACCCAGATGAACAATCATTGCAGAAGCCTGACAACAAATATTCGTATTAAAAAGCCTCTACAAAGCCATTGATAGCTGTCAAGTTTGACGAAAAGCGGCAGGAAAGCCAGGGGCAAGCTAGAGCTGCTGGAAAAGTTGAGAGTTCCTGGAAAGTATTTTGTTATCGGGCAAAATAATTATCTCACAGTGCAATGGGTTACTGCTGTTAATTAGTAAGTAGTGTACTTAATAAAGCTCTAATTTGCGTAGCAAGTCAGAGCATTAAATAATCATTTGGCAAGTGGAAAAGCATCTCTAGCTACCTACATTACAAAGGGGTCATTTTCCAGGTACACAAGTAGCTGGCCAGGTTAATCTCATCCCACCTTGATCCTCAGGAGACAGTATCACCTTGGTGCTAAATTAATTAGAAAGGACACAAAGAGCTCCAAGGATGGCAAGTTTTGCTCCTTCCTTAGCAATGCCTCTCAGAAACCTGCTGCAAACCAAATCAAACCTCTGGTTGCTGTCTGCCAAAACAACCACGGGACACACAAAGCATCTTCTCACCATGTACAAGATACCACACTAGACGACAGCTGCAGGAGGCAAAGGTCTCGATATTGAATGAAATGGAGGAAAGAATAAAGATGTCAAAAATCTTGCTAAAAGATGTGGGAAAGACTGGAGTTAGGTGTGCCATCCAGAGGTTTCTGCTCAGAAAGTGCTTTTCCTAGATAGGAAAGGGTTGTGGACCATAAGCTGACTTTGTTCAATGCTCTTTGGAGATCTGCCCCTTAAGCATGTGACTCGCACTGTTACTTATTACAGCCTACACAAGGTGACAAGGGCATACAGACTCCTGCTTGCTTACAAGGCCCTTGTAGAAAAACTGATGATGCCTCAGGCAGATTTTTACAACCTTTCATATAGAAGGAGCCTTCTCATATCAAAGGTGATTCCAGGACTTCTTGCAGGCCGATCGACATTTGGATACTGCAGCCTCCAGGTTCCCACATTTACCACTGCAAAGAAAGCTTTCAAAATCCCTGTCCAAACACATTTTACTACCTCAGCTGAAAAGTGACAGGCAGCAAAGCTGACCCTGACTTCGGAACTAACAGTCAAGTCTGAAGTGTAAAATTTCATGGTAGTTTTTTTTTTTCCCACCACGTTTCTGTGACATACATGAAAGTCAGCATGCAATCACATAACCCAAAATAGAGAGTTTACATCTGATGCAAAGTAGTTTGCTTTCAGAAAGGCAAAGTGGAATTGGGACCATAAGTGTAACAGGACATTTGACAGTTGCTCCTCAACACCATTTCCAGATAAAAGTCATGACAGGTATTACATCTTGGTAAGAGCTTGGCTTGACATGTTCTTCACAGTCAGACACGAGCCAGGAATGACAACACCGGATGGCATTGAGTTTATCCATAGGAATCATCACCTCTACCACCACAACAGCATTACTGACTTGCATTCAAAAGTCTTTGCATCTCTTGGTTTATATACAGGGGAACAAGTTTGGGTTTGCAGAGGTAAATTTTAACCAGTACATAACTGGGTAGTAAAAACACTACTGGAAACTAAGCTAATTAAAGGGTGAAACCAGAATTACCAGAACCTGATGTATGCATGGTCACTCTCCATGTGATCTCAGCACTTCACAGAAAGGCTCTTGCCAGGAGGATAGCCAGCCCTGACTAGAGGTACTTTGCCAAACTTCCCAGCATAGCTGAACTGTAGAGAGAGACAGGTAGATGTAAGTGCCATTTTGCCCCATTCAACAGCCATTTGCATCAGCCTTGCCAGGATATGACTGAAGACAAAAAGGGATGACTCAGATTTTGTGGGTTTGCTTCATTTTTTAAGGACACCACTGATTCATACAAGATAAAAATTCATCTTTGGACAGAAAAGGCTGAAGGTTGCTGAAGACAGGCAACCCATATACTTGATCATTCTAGTGGTATTTCTGCACTGTGTCCAACTCTGTCCCTGCTATTTACTGAAGTCATACCATCTACAGGCTGCCCAGAGAGGTTGTGGTCTCCTTCTCTAGAGAGATCCCAAACCTGCCCAGACAATGTGATCCTGGGTAACCTGCTCTGGGTGACCCTGCTGGAGCAGGGGGTTGGACGAGATGATCTCCAGAGGTCCCTTCCAACCCTACACAGTCTGTGATTCTGTGATATACAGAAGCCTCTATTATCCACCCCCGGGTCTGAGATGTGACCACTATTTAAACACTATAAAGAATTTGGAGAAAATTAACTACTGCAGGAAACTTCTGGGGCCTGTACTAAGTCAGACCCCAGAACATCCATTGCTGCACACATTTGGTGTGAGAAGCTAGAAAGAAGTGAAGCTGTTACCGTGCAGTTCGAGACCAGCAACTGATGCTTAGTGCCATCTGTTACTGACTCTACCCAAGATGGTGAGCAGCAGTTTTCTGAACACAGGGCTTCCACAACATCTCCAAAGTCATAACCCACACCCAAGTGCAACCAAGGTCAGAAATTCCTGCTGAAGTGTAGAGACATTCTACACAGAACCCAGCTCCACCTATGAGCACAGCAAACCCTTTCTCAGGTAACAGCCTGAGAAACTAAACTTTTGGAGAACTACCTGGTAAGAACTAACTATTGGAGAGAGTGCCTCCCAGCAGCCCTGGTTAGCAATGCAGTAGTAGATGCCAATATTCACAGTTACAATTACAGTCTGTCATCGATGGCTAAGGAAGGATGAGGGGAAGAGAGGTTCTTTTTCTCCACTTCTGACTCGAGCAATCAACAAAATTTCCTGTTTCACACAGAGAACATTCAGCACTTGGCTCTGATGAATGCAGAGAAAGTTAAAAATACACTTTTAGGGTCACCTAAAGTTTTCTGAGCCATGGGTCAAATGTTAGTGTATACTTAAGTCATTCTTAGGGTAGTGAAACAGAACCCCTTTCTGGATGAGCAGGAATGGCAACAATACAGCAGCCATTGTTCCTGCTGTGGAAAGGGCCTTGACTGCTCCAGGGGAGCAATCTGGACCTTCATATTTCCATCCCATGCCCTTGCATCAAGGTTAGGATCAAAGCCATTTTAAGGAGCTCCTACAGCTCCACCAGTCCTCTCCCTCTGCCTCCTTCCAAGCACAAGTCTCACTTTCTAACAGGCTTTTTGTTTAACAAGCTGCTATTCCATTCAGGCTGAATAATTTAAACTCAAAACCCACAAATAGCAGACAACATGCACATCCAAGATAGGATAGACACACCTCCTCTAATTCAGAAAAGGTTCTGCAAGAGTGCTCGAAAGATAAGGTGGGAGCTGTTGCTGCAACCATCACCTCACTTCAACTTTCACCTGCTTCCCATCCCTGCTCAGCAAGTGGCTCCGGATCGGCGGCATTCTTGCACGCCACATTAATTTCAGCATCTCATTAGCTTGTTCATTTTCTGCTTTTTAGTTGGATGTCAGTGATACGGAGTGTTCACATTTCCATGCAGCATGGCTAAAGGGTATTCTCCGTTCGTTTTCATTCCTCAGGTTCGTCCAGCTGCTAGCTTCACCATCTCCTGTCTTCCTCTGCCCTTACAGTGTGAGCTCCGGGAGGATCCAAGTGCACGGACAATTCACAGCAGCTGTTACCATCTTCCTAACACATTACCAGAGAGCACTTGCCTACAAAAATCCTAAGAAATCTCCTTCACCACAGCTGGTGCAAAGTGGAAGTGTCAAGTTTCCACATAGCAAAAACCCCCCAGCACTCAAAGAGTGAATCTGATATTGGCTCAGTTGGATACTTGGAGGTCAAGATTAAACTGTCTCCAAAAATAGAAGGGCTGGTTTTGAAAGAGCTCTCAATAAGATTTTCCAAAGGTGGGAAAATTGTCAGGAAACAAGATCACAAATGGTCTCTATTGGTAATGGTTTTCGTACTGGACACCTAGAAATAAACCATGAATTGGAGTTTAAGAAACCTACCTTACAGTAAGAAAAGCACCTATACTTTCACATTGATAGACCAAATAAAAATGATTACTGCAGATTTTATAACACCCTCGATATGGATAGATACAGCAATAGCAATGCAGCGCAGTAAGAGACAACAAGGACAGGGAAAAAACAAAGTGCTATGTACTTCTAAAGCTCATGGCTGGGTAGTCAGGGGCTTGGAGAATAAATTTTCCTCTAAGATTTAGAAACCAGCTGACAAAGGCTATCTCAGGGCAATAATGAGTGTGAAATCTGCCTAAACAGGAGCTCAACATCCATTCCATAACGAAGATCCTTTTTCATCAGCTTCTAGCAGGCAGAAAGCATCTCGAGCTCTCCGAGAGGGACCTAAATCACTGTTAGCAGTGCAGCACCTTTTGGAGTCCAGCTATGAAAACTCCAGCATTCTCCTGGTATTCTAGTCCCCATTAGTTTGGCAATACTACTGCCGAGCTGGACCCTCTCTCATCCAGACCTCATCAAGAAGTAACTACAAATAATTTTTTTCTGCTATTTAATAAGCTTTCAAAGCCTTCATGCAACATGAGATGCTAGGAGTGTGAACCTTGTATTGCCCATGTCTGGGTTTTTTTTGCTCTATGCATTTTCTGATTTTAAATCAGGGCACTGTGGTTACTCAACAAGTTTACAAATCTTTTGGAAAAGGCACTTCCCTCTGCCAGCTCCAACTGCCATATCCAAAAAGCTCCTTCCAAACAACGTCCAAACTTACTGCAGACTATATTCTTCAAACACATCTTCCTAAGAAAATGTGGCTGATGGTTCAACAGGGAAAACAAAACACAGGAGGAGGATAAAAAGGTTCTTTACTCCAAATAACCCAACTGAAGTACTGGCAAGTTCCAGAGGCCAGGAGGTTTTGCTCAATGAGCCATCCACTCAACTCGGTATGATGTGACGTGAGGGCGTTTAGCACAGATGATGAATTGGGTCCCGGATTTTTCTGTTCTGGAACAAGATCTCAGCTGCCTGGGCTGAAGAAGCAACTTGTACAGCTAAGGCCCACAAACAGCTGTTACTGCTGTAGTAGCTGCCAGGAAAGAGGAGAAGTGGGAGGACCACAGATTTGAATTCGCTACAGCTACTCTAGCCTGGCTGTACTAGAAGCAGCTTATTTTTACCAGCAAGGAGAACATTCCTGCCCACCCCAAAGGAAAATCAACCCTTGCAATTTACCCCCAACCCTGCTCTCTGTTGCTGAGTGAGCCAAGATGATAGAACTTCTGCAGTGGCTTCAGGTTAAGTGCCACAATCACGAATGCAGTTATGCAAATGCTAAAATAACAGAAAATTGAAGTGACAACCTATCAAACTATCTTTAATTCTCAGCATTGTAGAGCATTTATTAAACATTAAGTTGCAAGGCTAGAATGAACAAGGGAAAAGGTATTTAAAATAACTTGTCAATCTCACTACACCCTCAGTTAGGACTGTTATTAAAGGCACCCCAAATATTTCACAACAGAAGGTCAATGTTGTTTCCTGCATTGGACTTAGAAAGTAAAGGCCCAAGGGCAAATTCATTTGCCCACAAGTCCAGGTTCCTGACGCCTTGGACCATGTTCTCCACTCTAGTAGCTGCTCTACTGCCTCAGTCCAGGACCAAGGAGATGCTGGTTGCAGAAAGTGCAATTGTAAGAGCATGTTGCCTGGATCAACAAAGCACCAGTGCTTCTGGTATAACACATTTAAAGAATGGGAAAAGAAGTGAGAGAGCAGTGAGGGGAAAAAAAAAAAATGAACACCAGGGCCAGAGAATAAGAAATGAGAAGAGGTGCAGCCCAGAGAGAGACCACAGGGGAGCAGGTATTTCCCTGCAGACCATGAAGAGAACCATTGTGGAGCAGATGTGCACACTGCAGCCCATGGAGGGCCACATGCCAGAGCAGCTGGATTTTTCCTGAAAGAACTGACACCCATGAAGAGCCCGCATATTGGAAAGTTTATCCTGAAGGACAGTAGCTGGTGAAAAGGACTGATGCTGGAGCAAGCAAAAAGTGTGAGGAAGGAGGAACAGCAGAGAAGAGCTTTTATGGGCTGACCACAACCATCCCCAGTCCCTCAGGGGAAAGCCCTATCCTCTGATAGGTGGTAGAGGAGTCAGGAATGAAGGAGTAAAGTTGAGCTTGGGTGAAGAGGTGGTGGTGTTTTAAATTTTGTCTTTCTTTCTCACTCTCTAAATCTATTTTAACTGGCAAAAAAATAATTTAATTTCCCCAAGGCAAGTCTGTTTTGCTCATGACAGAGACTGGTAAATGATCTCCATCTTTATCTTGACCCATGAGCTTTTCCATCTTAAATTCTTCCCCTGTCCTGATGAGAAGGAGCTGTGAGAGAACATCTGGGAGGGCATCTGGCAGCTGGCCAAGGCCAACACACCACATGTGGGACCTCCCGACCAGAAAACTGCTTTCAGAGATAGACCTACGTCTGGCTTAATTTTTGTCTGATCTATCCTCTCTCCACCCCTGCATATCTTTTCATGTTAAGGTGAAAGCAACGAGAGATGATTTTTCAAGCCTTGAGATTCTGACATTTGCACAATGCCTTTTACTTGGGAATTTCCAGGCAGCAGAACTTGCATTTTCACTGACACTTTTAGGGGCACAGTCATCACTGCCTTTCACTCAAACCAAGAGAAGACAAGGTGCAGCATGCTAAAGACACCTTTCATTTGGAAAAGCTTCTTGGTTTGGTTGTTTTTTTTAAATTAAAAAAAAAAAAAAGTATATTGTGAGAGCAAGCAGCTGATGAAACAATCCTGTCAGTCTCTTTCGGCGTGTCACTTTAGTTTGTTCTGCACTATATCCTATCTTTTAAAGAAACATAGTTTGTTTTCATCCTTCACTCTACCCAAAAAAGCAGCGAATCACAAGTACAGTCTGGCATCTGAAACCAAAGTCAGTGACTGTCATGATTCCCAGCACCCTGAGATGTACATTTCATAACCAGCAGAAGGAAAGGCGAACATGCAAGGAAAAGAGCAAGAGCAGCTGAGCATTACCCTCTGTATTCCTGGCATCCCAGTGAGCCTGCAAGATGTGCCGTTCCAGAAGCCAGGGGATGGTGGCAGACAAGTGTGAGAACAAGAAATTGGGCTATGACATTATTCTTAAGGCTTCTCATCTCCCAAGACCTTACAAGGAAGCAGTCCTATAGGAAAATAAGAAAGATGGCTTCCTTGTGTCACAGAATCTCTACCAATACCATCAAAGAAAAGACCAGGGCACTTGGCTACTGTACAGCTCTTTTTTCTCTCTCTGTCTCATGACAATAACATGTCTTAGAGATCTTTGGTCTCAAGGGCTTTCCAACCTACTCAGAAGCACTCCAACATTAGAAGATTGGTCCTGAGGACATGACACTTGGTATTTTTCCATGCACCAGAGGTTTCAGTTGAAAAAATTACTTTATTTCATGACGGGAAACCTTTGCATCAAAGGAAGGGCTACAAGGTCTGGCTTTCCTGAGGACCAAAGGAAGTCACACAGCTCCTCTGAAGCATCAGGGACATCACAGATTACATGTAGTGATCGCATGGACATCTTATTTCTGCCTCCTTCTTTTAATCACTTCATTAAAAACAAAATCCAGCTTGTGTACTTGGAAAAAAAAAACCCTGGCATTTGGATGCCTCTTGATGTTCAGCCAAAGAGAGGCACAGCCACGGTGCTCCACTGGCATTTAATAGTAACATACCCCAAATGAATGGCAGGAGTCAGAGCAAGTTTCCTCAGAGGCACACAAGTCCCACGAAGTAAAGGAGCCACCCAAACAGCCTTGCTGACAGCAGGATCAAGAGAAGGGAATGGCTCTTGTGCAACACCTCAATGGTTTCATAATAGGTCCTTATCTCCTGATGTCAATGACTTACAGAAGGTCAGCCAAATTCACTGGCTTATGGCTTTGGGCTTACCTAATTAACAAGCACCTGATACCCACCTTGGTATTGAAACAGTGATGTCACCCAGCCCAAGAGTCCCATCCAAGCCCTTGAAAGATCATGCACTCCCCAAGATGTGGTCTTGCTGTTATGAATAATAATAATAATCATAAAATGGTTTGTGCTGAAAGGCACATTTCAAAGTCATCTAGTCCAACCCCCCTGCAGCGAGCAGGGACACCTTCAACTACAGCAGGCTGCTCAGAGCCCCATCCAGCTTCACTTGTAATTTTTCCAGTGATGAGGCTCTGTAGCAGAGTGTCGAGGATCCGTGTATTCAACCAATACTGCACGAAGTTATCATTTATTATCACGGCTTGTTTACTGTATGTCTTCCATACCCCTATTATTCCTACAAAGCAAACAAAGCAGCACTACTTACCCCAAGATACAGGCCAGGCAGATGCATGGGCCCCGGACACAGGGGAGCTGGTCGGCACGCGTGCTCAGCGGGCATCCCTGCGGAGACAACATGATCTCAGTGGCAGGACACGTGCAGCTCTGTACCCATCCTGTGAGTTCCCGCAGCAGGCCTGCATGAATCACCCTGCTGGTGACCATCGATCAAAGCATTATCGAACCACCCTTACAGGCTCCTACCACCTCTCTGGGCAGCCTGGGCCAGTGTCTCACCACCTTCAGTGAAAAACATTCCTTCCTTCTATCTAGCCTAAGTCTCCCCTTTTTTAGTTTAAGACCTGATCTATCAATCTTTACACATATATATGTGTACATGCCCGTGTATATATTTAGTCTCCATCCATCTGAACCAGGTGGCACCAGAAGGTGCTGCAGTTTCTGAGAGAAACAGCATCTTCATGGTGCATCTATTGCTATAAACTTGTATTGCAGGAGGTAGCCACTTGGCAGGACACACATTAGCCACGGAAAGTCAGCGCATGTGTCTGCAGTTCTGGAAATAAAAGGAGTCATCTAATAGGCCCAAAGAGACTGGTTCTTCAAGCTAACTCCTAATGAACAAGAGTTTGATTTGCAGTATTTTGCACTGTAAACATTTGGACCTGAGCAACAGTGATGTATTTGTGTTTTTAACTGTGAAAAAAGCCAAAAAAAAACCACAACAAACCCACAATAAAACAACAAAGCTTTCGAGGGCATAGTTATGTCATTCCAAAGTCTGAAACTATTAATCTAATTGCAGATGCAACAAGTTGCCACAAGCTGCTCTCCAAGTACTGCAATCTTCCTTCTCCAAGAAGTTGGCAAGGGGTGTAAACACAGATCGATCTCTTATTTAGGCTGCACTGACACAACTATCAGCATGACAGATTACCTGTTCTCTGAACAACTCATGTCAGTGTTCTGCTTTCCTGAAATAATTATCAGCCAGGAAAAAGTAGAATGAGATCTGAACCCCCAACTGCTCCTATACAGAAAGCCATTGGAAGTCCAGGAGACCCAATATTCCTGATACTCTAAAATAAAAACAGCTCTCCCCAGGTGTTGAGTGGATGGCAGCAAAGGTAAGAGCCAATACCAATGTTACCTAATTAGAAACCTTCTTTTTGAGCTGCCTGAACAGAGAAACGAGAGCTGTGAAGATGGTGAATCCTGAGACCAAATGATTCCTCAATCCCCTGAACAGGGTGATAGCAAGGGTCATATTTTAAACCCCACAGGGTGCAATAAAGCC
Organism: Chloroceryle aenea; assembly: GCA_013399075.1. Lineage (NCBI taxonomy): Eukaryota > Metazoa > Chordata > Aves > Coraciiformes > Cerylidae > Chloroceryle > Chloroceryle aenea. Next base: position 32,504 of record VWZY01001520.1, on the reverse strand, counting down.
AACATGAGGTTGACGTGAGGGACCTACTTGCCTTCTGGGACATGCCACTCTCGCACTCTTTCCTCTCCATCACTCACAGCCATGTGGCTCCTCTCCTTTGCTGTCTTTGGGATCCAAACAGTAACACAATCCCATGATAGGCTAATCACACCATTTCATTAATCATTTATTTCATCAATCATTTTGAGCTGTTTCCCTCAGGCCACCCAGCCTTGCCTACAGCTGCCAAATTTCAGGCTTGTTTCATCTCTAACCTAATTTCAAGAACTGCCTTGTCTCCCTGCCTTTCATGTTCTCAGCTCATGTTTTACTTGTGCATTTGAACTGGCTGTCCCTGATCAGGGAAGAGCAGGATGAGCAAGGAGAAAAGAGGAGAGCCAACTCGGTGTCTTGGAACCAGATGGTGGCTGACTTACTTAATTCTACTCTTGAAGTGGACTGAAAAGAGCAAGTAACTTCAAACTGGGCAGCACTCCACCCTAGCAAGTATCTATGGGTCCCTAACAATTGCAAAGCATTTGTTCACTGTGTCTTCATGCGATGGCATGTCCTGTGGTTATATTAATTGGGATTAGTGGAAAGGAAACTGGCAAAGACTGTTGGACCGCGCCAGGCTCAGCCATTCAGAACACCATTTCCCAACTCTGTACCGTGCAATCCCAATGGTTTTTAACACATTACAAGCTAGGGAGGTGTATTTTCAGGGAAGCAGCAGCATACTTTGCACTCAGGCAGACAGCAGGTAAGAGAGCAGACTTGGAGAAGGACAAGAGAAAATGCTTAGCAAGACTTTCAGCTTAGCCTTTACTGAACTCTGCCCTATGTCATGGGCTACTAAACAGAAAATTTCCCACCCTTGGCAGATCGCACACACATACAAAGGAAGCCTTCATGCCTTTCTAGTTTGGAACTTAAAACCAGCTCTTCCATGCACAGTTCTGTTGGCTGGGTGCATGAGGAGGAGTGTGACCAGCAGGTTGAGGGAGGTTCTTCTCCCTCCCCCTCTACTCTGCCTTAGAAAGACTGGAGCACTGGGTCCAGTTCTGGGCTCCTTGGCTCAAGACAGGCAGGGAACTAATGGAGAGAGTCCAGTGGAGGCTACAAAGATGCTGAGAGGACTGAAGCAACTCTGTGACAAGGAAAGGCTGAAAGACCTGGTGCTGTTTAGCCTGGAGTAAAGAAGACTGAGGGGGAATCTGATCAATGCTGATCAATAGCTAAAGGGCCCGTGGGGGTTAATAGGATGGGACAAGACTCTTTCCAGTGGTGCCCAGTAACAGGACAAGAGGCAACTGGCACAAACTGGAACATCTGAACAGTTCCATCTGAGTATGAGGAAAAATTTCTTTCTTATGAGGGTGCCAGAGCATGGACCAGGCTGCCCAGAGAGGCTGTGGAGTCTCCTCCTCTGGAGAGATTCCAAACCTGCACAGACAATGTGATCCTGGACAACCTTCTCTGGATGACCCTGCTTTAGCAGCTGGGTTGGACGAGATGATCTCCAGAGGTCCCTTCCAACCCCTACCATTCTGTGTGATTCTGTGTTTAATCTCCTCTGTTCATCTTTCTCTCTAGAACGCAAGAGGAGGCACCAGCAAAATGAACTCCCTCTTCTGCCAAATTGGCACCTGGATCTGACAGCTCCTAGGTGAAACAAACACACTTTTTTCTGCCACTGCTTATACCTGGGCTCTATAAATAGTGACACATCTGAGAGTGTTAAGAGTTAGAAGGAAAAACACTTAATACCAAGTCTTACATATGCCTTGTCCTTAAATTAATAGCCCCTGCATCAAAGACCCAAGACAAAGAGATGATTTTAAACCTCAGACCCGAGTCTTACAGTTGCTCTAGTTGCTCAGAGGTGCACATTGTGGAGATAACACTCCAGTCCTACAAGCCAGGCTCTTGTGCACATTGGCCTCTGAAGCCCGTGCAAGGCCAATCCCAGAGTCCTACAGTACAAGCAGAATATAAAATAGATGGAGCCTCCTGTATCACCAGCAGCATTTGCATTCAAACTGTGGCAGGCTGCAGCCTCCCAGCATGTCCCTGTGGAACTCCAGCCCTCTGCTCCAACTTACTCTTCTCAAGCAGAGCCAACGCTGCAAATGTCAATCGATGACAGGCACGAGCACCACGACGAGTATCTGTGCTTTTGTTCACAGTGGCACTGTGCAACATTTTCAATAAACAGTAAGTTCACCTAAAAATAGGATATTGAGGGAAACTAGATTACTGACAACTTTCTGCAGAGTTGTTTCAGCCAGAGAGGGATAAGAAATTCAGACCTGTCAGGACATAACCTATTGTGCAATGACAATAAGCAACAAAATAGTGATTTCATTATGAAACATTCATAATTAACAGTCATTTTAAATAAGATTCTGTTAGGCATTTGGGGCAGAGACCCAAGGCCTAATATATCAGCTTCAGGCTTTTGTTCCTTCCATCCTCTTTCAGTGAAAGAATGAAATCTGTAACACCCTTTAAACCACCATCAAACAGCAACAGCACCCAATCATTTGCTGTTGGTCTTTCCCCAGACATGCACCCCCGTTTCAGCAGGTATATTTGCAGGCTTTGGGATGTGAGCTTTTTTGGACAAAAAGGCTGTGTTTAGGTTCACTGAACGCATTAAGGATACACAGACCTGCCACTCTGAGCCTTTGAAAGAGGCAAGTTTTGAATGCTGCTCCTGTGCTCATGACAGTCTTTCTCAATGCAATAACCTAATCTATGTGGAACATTTTCTTTCCTAGGAAAGATGATGTGGGGCCCAGGCTACCCACCTTTTGATACTGCCTGTAATAGAGAATTCACCATCAGGACTCGTGAATCCTTACAAAATCATTTAGGAGCTCAATAAGCTGGAAAACAGTTCCATGGCGAGTGTTTCTTTCAGTTTCTTCCAAGATGATAAAAGATTTGCAATTAATAAAACAAAGTTTTTATTCAGCTTCAAAAACCAAAGAAGTCAAATGCTCTTGCAATCAGCCCTAGCATTTCCTACAGTCAGTGCTTCTCCTCAAAATACTCTGCAAGACCATTCCATTAAGCAGGAAGAATATAGAAATATTCCTTTGTAGGTCCTTAGACCCCTCCTTTGGGTTTTGTTTTTTTTGTTTGTTTTTGGGGGCGGTCAGGTTTCCCTGTCTAGATCTCACAAATTACCTCGCAATCCTGCTTAATAGAGATTTCTCCCTTCTGAACAAGACTGCCTGCAGTATTCAAACATGAAAGAAAATTAAAGACCTTTAAGACACGCACAGAAAAATGTATTGGGCCTTTGCTGCCCCATCCCACTAACCCACAGATGTCATGTAGCCCCTTTCTAGAAGCATGATGCCTGTGAGGATGGCCATCCCCTCACTTCATAATTTGTCCACAACAGTTTTTGAGCTGTGACACTTCACCTCATGTCATGCCTATTTCACTTCTCTAATATTCTCTTCAGAAAGGTTTATCAGAAGGCTTTTGGGAAGTCTAGATCAGGCCTCTACTTTCCTGCTCCACCCCAAACACTTCTGAGCCTTCTTCTGCAGAACAGCACTGGCAAGACTTCCCTACATTGCTATATTCCAGGTATACTTTCAAGATAATTTCAATCTATATGCTTGGTGTGGACATGAGGCTTATAGTTTTCATTTTCAGGTTTAAATGTTTCTGTCTCTCACTCTTCTGCATAGTATCTGTTTTGATGAGATTATGGGCTTTTTGTTTCATTTAAATCAACAGCCTTTAATTTGGGAGTCTGGTTGTTTTGGGTTTTTTCCTCCATTATTCATTCCAGATCAGGAGGCTCAGCCAGAAGCAGCACCTCCCTACTGCTCAGGAAAACATTCCGACTCCAAAAACACATAAGATTCTTTTTTAATTCTCACTAATCATGGCCTATAATCCCTGGCATCCTGCCAGGCTCTGCGGTTTTCCTGGTGGTCTCCTTCTCCTACTCCAAGTCTCACAGACAACTAATGTTCTAAACCAGTTTGGTCTCTGGAGGCCAACAAGAAATCCCAATTTCCTTCTTGGGATCTGTTTTTTCCAGTTTGACCTCCCCCTGATTTAATCTGCAATGAAGATCTAGACTAATTCCAGAAGCCTGACTTCCCTGAAAGGGTTAAACCCCATGTTTTAGGGTTCCCTTTGTAGCACCAGTCTAACACTGGTATTCTAGCACAGACTCCCTGCTTGTCACAGAGGGCAGGCAATGCCCGCAGACACATCACCACCACCTTTTCAGAAGCCATCACCACACGGAGGACTGCCAAGGGCACTGCTGGCCATTTGATGCTACCTGGATTGATGCTGGAGAAGAAATCAGCTGCTGGTCTTAGCAACAAGCACCACACATGTTGACAGTTGAGGGAGATATGCACAGACAGGGCTGGCTTCAGTATCAGTCTGAAAAACAAACAGTATCTGGAAAGCAGGGAGGGCCACATGTCTAGCAACACCTCTGAAAGGTCCCCAAGCATTTTAGTGCTTGAGGAGTTAAACAGGATTAGAGCAACAAAATGAGGGGAAAAAAAAGGATATAGAAGTGTTCTCCTCACAGCCTCTCAGTAAAGGATCGACTTCTGTTTTGCTTCCTTCTCATGCTAGGAAAAGTGTTTTGCTTGTCTGCTGCTGTTGAAGATTCAGACTTCCAGCTCAATCAGGAAGTAGTAATAAAGTCAGGACTGGACTCTTGTGCTGCAAAGATCACCAATGGGAAGTTATTGTTTCACCAAGAAAGAAACAGAGACAGTATAAAGAAAACCCAGAGTAGGTGGGAACAGAACATTGCATTCTGGGAAGAGAAGAACCAGCTAAGGCCAGGACAAGCACATTCAACAAGTCACTCAACATAGTGCTTCCTTCCCTGAGAGCTGTTTTAAGCCACCTTTGACCATCCGCCAGCAAGGCATGTGAGAATGAGCTTTCCCTGCTGGTGCCACATGAAAAAAACTACAAGACCATGTCACCTTGGCCACGGTCATCTGAGACACCTTCTAGGGACATATAAGGGAGTATTCTTTGTCCAAAGTAATTTTCCTCCTCTTCCACTGTTCTCTTCACCATTGAAACAAATGGATCCTCCTTCCCTAAAGGTCATTTTATCACCCAGCAGACCAGAAATCAGGAGAAATAAACAAACAAAAAAGTTAATTATTGGAAAACTGGGATCCCATCTACCCTGTACCTTGCATTTACTCAATTCTGACACCTAATGGGCATCACCACCCGTGGGAAGCAGGAGCAGAAGTGGCCAGGCCATCTCACAAACAGCCTCAGCAGCAATGCTGATGCTCAGCATTAGCTCCTGACTAATTCTGCTGTGAGGAATGTGCTCCATCCATAGCACAGCTGAGACTCCTTAAGCCCTCCCAAGCCTCCAAGATGAACTCATGCTTGCAGACGTACTGACAAGTGTGCATTCTGCAGTAGAGTCAAGGCTGGAAAATGCTCAGGTCCCGATCCCATCATCTCACCACTCTGAATTAGGACACGGGCTTGGCAATTAAAACCCATCCTTCATTTCTGAGAGATCATCCAGGGGTCAGTCCATTTTGTCACCCACCTGAGATTAGGTTGCTGACGGTAGAGTGTATGCCAGGAAATCTCCACATTCCTTCAGGATGAGCAATAACCTTCTTTCACTTGAGGTCATCTCTGCTCTTCAGGAAATTTCAGAGAATCTTAGAATGGTTTGGTTTAGAAGGGACCTTTAAAGGTCAGCTAGTCGAACGGGGACATTTTCAACTAAAGCAGGTTGCTCAGAGCCCTGTCCAACATCACCTGGAATGGTTCCGAGGTGTGGCATCAAACACCTCTCTGGGCAATCTGATCCAGTGCCTCACCACCCTCACTGGAAAAAACTGCCTCCTTCCCTCTAGTCTAAATCTCCCCTCTCTCAATCACTCCTTGTCCTATTGCAATAGGCCCTGCTAAAAAGATTGTCCCCATCATCCTTAGACCTTAAGTTTCACATAGCACTGAACCCAAGCTCTTAGCTGCAGGTTAATTCTACCCATTCCCAGCTGGCCCAAGTGAACAGAATTACTCTGGGGCTGCCACCACACCAGCACACTTCTCATGGCGGCACAAACCATACCAGGGCCAAGCACTATACTCCGCAATTACCACTGAGCATCTATCAGCACAATGGACAAGTGAGAGTCTGGGAAACGAAATGCTGAGGTACCCTAGAGTCCAGATACTACCACATTTTCCCAAGTCTTGACTGGAGGACAAGAAATGAACTGAGGACAGCTTTTCTGTAGCACAGACAACACAGTACAGTGCTGTCCTTCATCAGTACCACACCACAGGAATTCCCACTCAGATACAGTCAGCAGAGAAAGTGTTGGGGTGTACTGGAAATAAAACAAAAAGAGAAAAATGCATCTGAAAGGATTAATTCTGACATGAACACTAGTTTAACAACCTTTTCATGGAGAGTTAAGAGTCAGCAGTTTCCCTCCTTCCACAGGGACAAAGTGAGGTGCTGAAGCTCTCTGTAGGACACACTGTGCACAGGAACAGATCTCCTGACACTGACCCAGCCTCAGCAGGTAGATGTGGTTGCTTCTACTCAACCCCAAAATTACTGCATGACTCCAAGTCAATTAAGTCCTCACTTCTCTCCTCATCCTACAACTGGTGTGGATGTTCTGTATTGAAATGATGACTACATTTTAACTTCAGCTGAGGCAAGGCTCAAAGGAACTGCTACAAAGCTCCTGTATGGGGAAAAGCCCAGTCTAATATCCCATGGTTTTGCTGTCTCCCTTCAGACAGCACTCCCTTTTTTGCGGCTTCAGAGTTTCTGAACAACGTCAAAGTCTACAAGAGGAGAATTGCCACTCTACACATTCCTTCCACTGCAAGTAGTGTCTCTAAGCAGTGTCGGCAAAGCTCCTTCCCTGTCCCTGCTGCTGCATAAAGCATTGGACTTGATGATCTTAAAGGTCTTTTCCAACCAAAATGATTCTATACTTCTATGATAACTCTTCAGTCTCCAAGCAAAAGCCAACAACAAAATCTGAGGTCCACGTGTAAAACTTGCCCCCTCCTTGCTGTACTTTGCATCTTGTTCTTTGCAGAACTCCCCCTTCCTGTGCTAAATGCAGAATGCCGATGTCATTTGTAGAACCTAGAAAAAAAAAGGGGGTGTTTTACCTAACAAACCCCTGGTTCTCACTTAACTAACACTGTAACTTATAGCTTGGGTAGGGTAGCCATGGAGAAACTCAGGTCCCTCAGCTGCTCCTCAAAAGACTTGTGCTCTAGACCCTTCCCCAGCTTTGCTGCCTTTCTCCGGACATGCTCCAACCCCTCAATGTCCTTGGAGTGAGAGGCCCAAAACTGAACCCAGGATTCAAGGTCTGACCTCATCAGTGCTGAGTCCAGGGGGATGGTCCCTGCCCCAGTCCTGCTGGCCACACTAGTGCTGATAGAAGCCAGGATGCTGGTGGGCTTCCTGGTTGGTTACCTGGGCATATGCTGGCTCATCTTCAGTTGGCTGTCAACCAACAACCCCAGGTCCTTTTCCACCAGGCAGTTGCCATTCACTCTTCCCCCATCCTGGAATGTTGCAGGGTCTTGTTGTGACCCAAGTGCAGGATGTGGCACTTGGTCTTGTTGAACCTCATCACATTGGCCTTGGTCCCTTGCTCCAGCCCAGCCAGACCTCTCTGTACATCCTCCCAGCACTCAAGCAGATCATCACTCTCACCCATCAAAATATTTCTTGGTGCAGGAGAACAAAAAGTGCTTGATAATGAAGTTCTCCATTTCAGCTTGCTCCCTTAGAGAGAGGCAGTTTTGGAGGCTGGGAGCCCACAAGTGTGAGGATGTGGCGGAATCCAAACAGAATCAGAATGCAGTTATGATTTCAGGCTTCAGTCACAGCAAGAAGAGATTTGCTCTTGGACATGATTATGGTATTTCAGACCAAACTCTCTGACATGGGAGTTGGAAGAGAACATCTGTAGCAACTATCCTTGGTATGCTGGAGCAACAAGTGCTTGAGTCAGCGATTTCAGACTACGAAAGAGTTGAGTAATGCAGACAAAGAAAATATTACTCCCTAGTGCCAGATAAACATCTGCACAGCATATGCTGCATCAGCTTATACGTGTGAAGGTATTTGCATGCAGGCAGCAAATTGCTTAAAGCACCTGTAATGCATTTTACAGGGGAAAAAAAAATAAAACAGTATTTTCTTTGTTTTGTTTTTTTGTTTTTTAACAAGAAGGCCCATATGATTAGCATATAGGTGCCCCAGGTATATTAGAGAGGGCTGGCCTTTCATTATGTCTATCATAGAATAACAGACTGGTTTGGGTTGGAAGGGACCTTCATAGGTCATCTAGCACAACCCCTCTGCAGTGAACAGGGACATCTATACCTAGAGCAGGTTTCTTCAAGCCCCATCCAAANCCCCAGGTATATTAGAGAGGGCTGGCCTTTCATTATGTCTATCATAGAATAACAGACTGGTTTGGGTTGGAAGGGACCTTCATAGGTCATCTAGCACAACCCCTCTGCAGTGAACAGGGACATCTATACCTAGAGCAGGTTTCTTCAAGCCCCATCCAAACTCACCTGAAATGGTTCCAGGGATGGGGCTTCTACCACCTCTCTGGACAACCTGGGCCAGTGTCTCACAACCCTCCCTGGAAAAAAAGGCTTCCTTCTCTCTAGTCTGAATCTCCCCTCTACTACTTTAAAACTACCACCCCTTGTCCTGTCCCAACAGGCCCTGCTAAAAGGTCTGTCTCTGTCTTTCTGATAGGCCCCCTGTAAGTACTGGAAGGCCACAATGAGGTGTCCTCAGAGCCTTCTCTTCTCCAGGCTGAGCAACCCCAACTGTCTTATCCTGTCCTCACAGCAGAGGGGTTCCAGTCCCAGATCATCATTACAGTCTCCTCTGGACCTGCTCGAACAGGTCCATAGAATCATAGAATCATAGAATAGATTGGGTTGGAAAAGACCTCCAAG
>VWZY01001520.1:0-22559 GCA_013399075.1 Chloroceryle aenea | reverse complement strand
ACTGGTACGGCCTGTTCCTGTGCACTCAAAACTTCCTGCTTGAAGCACATCCATCCCTCCTGGAGCCCCTTGTTTTCAAGGGTTGTTTCCCAGGGTATGCTCTGGACTAGACTTATGAATAGGTCAAAAACTGCCCTCCGGAAGTCCAGCGTAGAGGTTTTATTGTTGTTTCTCCTTGAATCTCTGAGTATTGAAAATTCTATTATTTCATGGTTGCTATTTCCTAGGCGGCCTTCAACCACTACATCTTCCACCAGTCCCTCTCTGTTTGTAAACAGCAGGTCTAGCGGGGCCTTACCCCTGGTAGGTTCATTTACCATGTCTTTCTTGTGCTAAGATGTTACTGATAGGATACGTTAAGAGTCCATGCATGTGCTACAGTGGTACCTGCAGACAAGCTCCAGCCCTCATTCCCAAGGGACATGACTGCAAAGTCCTGCCTTCCCAGAAGTTTTTGTTTGTGAGACACCTGTGCTAGCAAAGCTAAGGGATGAGAAGGCCTTTTCTGCACAAGGGTCACATCTGGAGGTCAGAGACAGCCCCAGTTTTCATGCCTTAACAGTAGTAAGATCCTTTTAGCTCAGACAGTAACTGTGAATGTATAATCATTACATGTCCACTCAATGTGTGAACATGGCAGTGTGTCCAATGGCCGATGGAAATCACTGCCACTGAACCTCTGTCTGCAGAGGGCAGAAAAGGGAAATTAATGACATTGAAAGTAGCTTCCTGAGGGAAAGTGGAGCTCCACTCTTGTTCAGGTGGTTATTTCCGCAAACACACAGCACCTGAAAGAGCAAGGGACAGGCTCTGCCACCACTCTCAACCAGCAAAATATGACTGTCCTGAGACCAAGAGAACTGTCTGCTGGGAACTGGGAAAAGTAAGAACGAAATAGGGAAGAGTACAAGCACAGCTGAAGCCGGCCCACATGTCAATCCACTTCATTCTTTCTATGAGAAAAGTCAGGTTTTAGAAGAACAGCCCAGGAAGTTCTTCTGATCACTGTGTTATTGCCTAGGCCATATCTACATGAGAAATCAAAAGCTACAATCACTCAAGCTCAGGAGTTTCAGAAAGCAGCTAAACTCTTTCCACCAGCTTTTAAATGAAGAGTCATGGTTCTACCTAAAATCAGCACAGAGGTGTGAAGTCACCTCTATCAAGAAAAAGATGCTCAGTAAAACTGACTCAACTGCAGCAGAGAAAGACATGATGCAAGGATGCCAGAGCTGTGCATTCACAGTGAAGGAAGGGGTGAAGATGTCCCTGCTCATTACAGGGGGGTTGGACTACATGACCTTTAAAGTTTCCTTCCAACACAATTTTTTCTATGATTCTGTTCACACAGGCAAAGTAAAACCACCATGAGAAAGGAAAACAGTCTTTCCTCTGCTGGGCCTCTAGTCTACACCATATCAGCACCTTCCACCTCCTTCTACTCCTTGCTGCTGCTACAGGTAATCACCAAGGACTCCTCTGACTATTTGTTGTCATGTTTATGAGACAGAAATCCCTACAAATCAGGTTACCTTGCTGCAATCAGTAGGGAAGTCAAACTGGATGTTAGAGTCCCTTTACAGAGAAGATCGTTTGATTTTGAAAGGTGGGACAGTTGCATAACTGATAAGAAGCCAGTGATCAAATCTGCAGCTCCCATAACCACTGCTTCCCAACAAAGACACCCGAGTACTCGGTGTGCAGCAGCAGAACTGCAAACCAAGCTAGTGCACTGTGTGCTGGGAGTGAACAGAGATGGAAGCAGAGCTTAAAACCCTGCTAATGCTTCTTCCTGAAGGAGATAGCTTTGTTGAGTCCACGCAGACATAACATGATGTCCACCAATGTCTGTAACAATGTCCATGCCATTTCTTTGGCACTAAATGGCATTGTTGTACTCAGATAGCAAAACATTTTGACAGTTTCTGGCTCAGAAAATTCACCTGGTACTTTGATCCAGTTTTGCCAATCAAAGCCACCATGAGCATGATAGAAAACACCTACCTGTATCTCCAGCACTCAGGCAACCTCCCCCAGAGGCTTCTTCCCTCCTGTAACAGAGAAATGGAGTTAGAAACACGGAAAGAAAGCTATAAAGACAGGAAGAAATCCCAGAACTGCAAACTCCTCACCTGGTTTCTTTCTAGTGCAGCCAGGAGCAGTGGAAAGCCATGCTTCAGAGAGTGCTTGGTAAGAGGAAAACTATTTCCTGGGACCTTGGCATCAGGTAATTCACAGGTTATCAAATCACTCAAAGAGGTTGGGCTGCAACTAGAGTCTCCAATGTTCACAGTCTACAGCTCTGTTAGAAGAAAATCCCAGCACCACAGGGCTGCTTAGTCCTTATAATCCTGCTGATACTGCACTTGAATTTGGCAGCGCTGGGGTTATGGTTGGACTCGATGATTTAAAGGTCTTTTCCAACCCAAACAATTCTATAACTCCATTAATCAGGTGCCTTCGTGACCAACCCAGCATGCAGATCAACCTTTGCTGTTATCCCAGCTACATGAAGAACACCTCTTCTGTACCCTCTCTATGTACATGATGGATTCTGTAGGAACAGCCTCTGTCACCTATTTACATACAAATACTGGTTTATGTCCAGTGGGGTTACATCTGTACTAAGTGTAGCTAGAAGCACAGTCCTAACACCATAACCAAAACCAAAGAGCAAACTTGGTGGCAAAGCTTTAAAAAACAAACCAAAAAACCCCAAAACTGCACATTAACCTTTCCCTTCCCCATGGGCCGCAGGGTTGGCTCTGTTACATAAAGTGGAGAGAAAGGGACCAGACTGAAAGGACTGATGTGTTTCCCAGAGGAACACATCAAAGGTCTGTTCTAACCAGGCCTTGTTCCCAAAGCTGTTTGTACCTGACAATCACTGTCATTAGCTTCCCTCAGCTCCCCAGATTAGTGGCCAAGTACTCATTAAAGCTAGACTGCTGGTGGGCTAAAACTCAAGCCTTTGGATTTGTAGCAAGATACCTTGTCTGCAGCTGTTACACCCCAGAGGAAAAGGAATTAAGTGCCTTTATTAGTCTGAACGAATCAATAATTAGCTACCAGCATTACAGAAGATTACAAGGCAAGCAGAGAGCAACACAGAACAAATGATGAAATAATGGTCTGTTAACATCATCATTATGAGACAGTACAACACATACTGGACACAGTTACTCTGAGGTAGTCCTCTCAGTGACCTCTAACAGATCAGAGGGCAGCTACCGCATGCATATCTCATAAGCTCATCCAATGGCCTCTTGACATCACTGCAGAAAGTGGGCTTAGGGAAAGGCTGTCACTTCATTACAGTTTTTCATGCAAAACGAATCAGGTTCTTGATCGGGAACCTGGCATCAGATTCTTCCTTCCCATGCTGGATCTTTGAATCTTGATTCTTCTCATTTCCCGATCTACTTTAAAAAAAAAAAGGGGAGAGGTGGAGAAATGTCATAGCTCAAAATCTGTCTCATGCTTCATAGAACTAGTCAAACACCCATGGCCTCGGAAAAAATGTACTCAGCTTCACTGAGCTTCTTATTAATTTGTTTAGCATCAGAATCACACCATGAGGAATCTGTAAAAAGAAACCTGCATATGCAGAACACTTCACATTTTCACAAATGCCGCATCAATTGCTAATTAGTGTAATGGGGAAAAAAAAAGGACAAAAAAAAAGAAAACAGACTGACAGAAAAATCAACAATAAGTGAAATAAGTAACATGGGACGCAAATCAACACAGACAGTAAAGTCACAAAAGCAGAGATGGTTGAGGGTATAAGATGATGTATGGTCTTCTGAGAAATGGGTCTGAGTTAAGAGCTGCAATATGCAGAAGAAATGGGAGATATGTTTTTCTAGGGGACATGTGCCTGCTGCTACAGCAGTCTGTAGCCTGCACTGTATCTTTAGCAAGTTTGTCACCATGACAACCTGAAATTTTTCTGTAAGACAGTTTTGTTAGTAAAAGTTCTAAGCTTCATTTGTGCCAGAAAGGAGTGTCCACACATGTGGTAGTGACAGATATAGTGACTCTCTGACAGCAGCTTGTCCAGGAGTGCCTGAGTCCTGGTCAGCCCTGGAGATGGGGGATGCAGGCCAAAGAATCAGGACCAAGTGACAAGTGAAGAAACAAGAACAAGTGGGAAAAAGGGAAATTCCAGATCAGTTTAGGGAAAAATCTTCCCCCAAGAGTGCTCCAATGCTAAACTTGGAGCCCAGAGGGAATGAGGGATCTATATCCTGGGATATTCAAACCTAAGTTATACACAGCCTCATGAACCTGCCCTTGCTTTGAGCCAGGTCTGGGCTTCCAGAGGTCCTTCGCAAGATGTGTGGTCCTTTGACAAGCTCACTCCTAGTGCTTGCAAAAAGCAGCATTGAGCAATAGGCTGGAAGACAGCTGACAGCCCTTTCTGTTCCTCTAGTAAAGTCCTCTTGGTTTTCTCCCGGAATGAGCTTAAGGGGCTTGCTATCAGGCCTTCCAGACAAAGCAAAGTCTAAAGATTCATCCAAGCTCCACATCCACCAGAAGCAGGAATAATTTCCTCAGTGCAGCAGTGGGTCTAACTCTTCCAAACAGATCCAGAAGAGGTGGGCAAAGGGCAAGGCAGAAGTCACTGCCATTCCAAATACCAACAAGAGATTGTTACAACAATTCTCCTCCTTGCTGTAACACCTCTGCTTCATCTCTGCACCATGATCTGACCTGAGCATTAGGAAAGCTCACACCTGGTTCTGTTCCAGTTTCAGTCCTTCACCTCTGAACAGATGAAAGGATGCTATCACAGCTGCTGGCTGGCACCAAGGACTTTGCTATCACTGACAGACTTCAGGACAGGAGGAACATAACAGTAGCCTGACATTTCCTCCACATCACCAGAGTGATAAATTACTCTAGCTCTCACTCTCAAAGTTGATCTGATACAGAGCTCATGCACTATGCAACAGATCCTGTTCTGCAGGGATTTTCCTCCCCTCTAATGCTTCATGGTTTTGGGTGGTTTTGGTTTTTTTTTTTTTTATGTGTGTGGTTTTTTTGTGTGTGTGTGGTTGTTTGGGGGTTTTTTTTGGTGTTTGTTGTTGTTGTTTTTTCTCTCTCCCAAAAAGCAATAAGCTGCTTTCTGAAAAGTGTAGGAAGTGGGGTGGGTGAACAGAGAGGAAAAAAACAAAGACAGAGTATACAAAGACATAAGAATACAAGACTGGAACCAAAATCAAGCAACTTCTTAATGAGGACACCGGGGATAAAAGCTCTTCTTTCCATGCCCCAGGAGGATTATGCACCCTGATGCATTATTTTTTTTTATAGGAGACAGATAAACAAGCATCCATTGCACTCTGAATGCTAGATCCTGGATTTCTTGGGTATGAGCCGAAGCCTTATGTTGCCAGATACTCTTATTGGAAAAAAAAAACCCAAACCTTTATATTCAAGGATGCCAGTCTAGTCACTTCTTCTGCAAGGCTGCTAATCAGCTTGTAACAACTGCCATCACCACATCCCTGCCAACAGTGAGCTATGCCAGCTGAGAACTCAGTCACAGAGTCATGTGAAGAAAAATGCAGATAACTCGAGGAGGAAATCACAGCCCCTTGGCTTGATACAGAAGGAATCTGTTTGTCTGTTAAAAAAAACAAACCACTTTCCTCCTGTGATTAATGGCAGTAAGAGAGAATCATCATTCACAATCTACATGTATATTGCAAGCAAAGGCAGGAGCTTTTTTAATGTTCCTGCCCAAGAAAATGAAGCATTGCTGGTGACACTCCACACATAAGTCATAGGTCAGACTACACCCTGGACAAAAAAAAAACCACATCTGCCTTAGGCACTTGAATTTGGGAAAGCAGAGAGTGGAGGCCCTTTTCTTTTGCTTTGTGGGGTTTAAGGTGGTAGGTGAGTTTGAGACATTTTTTTAGGTTCCTCTTTGCAATTCAGAGCCACAAACACCATTAAGATTCCAGCTTAATGGAATCCATAACTCCTCATACCCGTGCAGACTCAGAAAGCCTTTCATGTTGTGTGTGCACTAACAAGCAGCGTCCCTCCTCCACAAGATTTTCAACTGCATCACTAACGTTCCCCTTTGCTGACACTGTGGCAACTGAACCAGCTCCAACAAGTTCTGCACATCCTTGACAGGCCAAGCTAAGCAATGCCCTTAACACTTGTTGTGGGTAAAGGTTGTTAACCCATGACGGGCTGTTGTACAGCTCTCTTGCTGTCACTCGCTCATGTGCCTGAGCTATCTGCTGGAAAGACTGGCATGCCACGTGAATTTTACAACCTCCCCAGTTCCAGAGATGCACTAGGAAACAAATCCAGAAAATCTGATTAGGACTTGTCACTGAAGTAAGCTTATTAATCATTGATGTGGTTCCTTCATACGCAGTTTGCTAACTCCTGCAGACACCAGCAGACTGGTGGGGCTGAAGACTTCAGACTTGAAAAATTCTTCTTTATGTAACAATTGCACTGATTTTTTTTTTTTCTCTTGAATATTTAGCACATTCTAATAAATAAAAAAATAAGCCACAAAGCACCAGTGAGATCACTTAGCCAAGCTTCTTGCATAAAGTCAGGCAGAGGATTCCCCTGAAATAATACCTGTAGCCAAGAAGATAAGAAGATCTAGTTCAGAAAATGTAAAATCCAGCATGAAAAACTCTGTCAGCCACTTGCCTTAGTAATTTTTGCAGCAGGCAGTTACCCACACTGCTGTGTAAAAAAAAAAATAAAAATCACATCTCATTTCTTTCCTGAACTTATCTAGCTTTGCCTGTCACCAACAGGTTCTTTGAGTACAAGATGAAAGCCTTCTATTATTAAATTGCTGTTTCCTGAGCCTCCCCCAAAATATTCTCAGCCCAGCTAAGCCAGCTGATCTACAGCCATCTCAAAACCCACAATATATTTCCCATGCCCCACCAAGAGATTCCTAGAAGAGGAAATGCAGTGGTTAAAAGAGCCCATCACTTTTACTGGCTCCTGGATAAATCAAATAACATTTGGATTTAAGGAAACCATTTTTACAAAAACCTAACCTAGCAAAATTACTTGAGTTTTCCTTTCATATCTAGTTTCTAGGAGAGTAAGAGGTACGTCTCCTTCAGCACATACAGGTTTTCCATGGATATACTTATGTGTAACGTGTTTCTGGTGGGTCATCGGTGCTAAATTACAGCTAAAACTGTCTGACTTCCAATGCAGCAGCCCTGGATTGAGCTCCACACACATGGAGCATCCAGTTCTGTCACTCTCTGCAGGACAGAAACCTGCTAACCATATGTACCCAAAGGAGTGTGAGAAACCTTTGTCATCACAAAGAATGATGCTGTCATTTCCTCTTCCTTTCCCAACTACTTTAAAACTGTTCTGTGTTTGCAGAATTATCTCCATTCTGCATTTAAAACTCTTTCCAAACCACTTCCCTTTAGATGAACTCTGTGAGGTGGCAGGTAAATTACCAGCAGCAATTAGAGCTGCTCCCACATGGAACCTCAGAAGTAGGTCAGCAAAGGTGGTTTGTATAGAATAGGCCTTGCCAGCTCCAATGAATCATGAGCACCTTTCATTATCATTCTCATTAACTGGGCTCCAAACATCTTCACAGCTTCTCTGCAACAAACACTTGCCCTCAGTAAATGGCACCTTGGTTCTTCCAGGTACCTTAGTACTAAGTTCATCTTTTGTTTGCTGAACTGTGCAGCTGGGGGCCCTGTTACATCAGACTCAGCAGAAAGACACTGCCATTCTTCCAGGAGTCTGCAGTATAAATAGACACATCAAGCCATGGGTGGGAGGAGAGCACCAGCACACAGATGGCAGGTGACTTCCTCAAAGACCTGGGCACCCAACTACTCATCTGTGCCTTTGCCAATACACAGCCACGGTATGTTCCAGATCCCAAGTGACAGCCCAGCCAATTTGGGTAAGGACCGAAGTATCCATGAAGTATCAGACAGAAACATGTCTCAGAAAGGAAAGAGACATGGAGGCAAAAAGGCGGAACTGTAGCCCAAGGCTTGAGCCCTACACTAAACTTGGGGCCAGCAGATGGATTTTCTTGCACATCATCCATGCTACCTGCACACCAGGTCATTGGGGTTTGAGCGAGTATGAGGGATGGACTACTCAAGAGTCAATGAAAGCCATGAACTCTGTAGCTGGGAGTGAATCACCATCAGGAAAGTCAAAAACATCTTCTCCTGCCTTGACAACTGGTCAGACCCCTGTCCTGTCAGCCCATCAACACCTGTTGATGGTGCTGACAGCGTTGTTCCTGTTGCTGCACTTCCCCATAAGGGAGGCCTACAAATGCCTGCAGTAAAATGTCTTTTAACATGCTGAGATTCACATTCCCAAAGAGCTCCTTTATCCTGAGCAGTCCCTTTCCCACCCTGCTGCAAAACCTGCAGATCTAGAGTACATAAAAGCTACACTTTAAATTGTACTCACCCAAACCAGATTATTCAATCTTGTCAGAGCCAAAATAGCTGGGTTTATGCCAGTCTCCACGGCCACTGCCTCTTCCCCTTGAAGGGAAGCTTTCAGGAGCAAATACATCTTCTTATAAAAGAACATAGAGACATACATGAGCTCTGTATGCTTTCAAACACGTGTTCATTCAGCATTCTGCAAAATTTCATGACAAAGTGCAAAAGAAAAAGCAGCTGGCCATGACCCAAGCAAACTGTTGGTCTTCCCTATTTTCTCCTCCCTCAGCCAGATGACCTTCAGATGGTCCAAAGGCAAACAGGACAGTCCATCAAGGCTTACCTCCTCTACGGCCACTGCCTCGCCTGCTGGGGTTCAGTATGGGCATACGCATCACCTGTAAATTAAAGAGGTTTCTTTAAAAAGCTCATCCATCAAGAAGTCTGCTTTGCCTTTATTTAATCAGGTACTATGTGATCACCAAAGTCATTCCGAACATCATTATTAATTTCTCTGAAACCAAGAGTACTGCCAATATTATTGTGAAGCAGCAATGTTGCTAAGGAAGTCTGCAGTTGCAGGAAGGCTCTCAAGTCAACATCTTTTGTACTTCATGCCTGTCAAGGTTTAGAGCTGGGACAGCCACAAGACAAAGGACAGACTCTCTCTATTAAATCTTCCCCCTTCCCAAAGGGAAGAGAAAGGGGATAACGGAGAGAAACTTATGTCTGGAAAAGTAAAACAGCTTTAATGAAGATAATACAAACCCAATACTGAGCCCAAGACCCTGATGGCCATTACATCACTGTCACCACTGATGCTGTGGAGCAGGCACTGGGGAAGTCCCAGACTGGACTCAGCAGCAGATGGGAACTGGATTTAGGAGCTGGATTCAGGAACACAGGGACCAGGATCAAAGGCCAAATGGATAGACTCCTCCTTGGACACTAGCCTTGAAGAAGAGGCCTAAGCCTTGTGTTCCTGAATATTATTATTTTAATTAAAGCTATTTTAGTTTGTTTCCAAGCCATAAGTCTCTGTCACTTATCCCCTTTCTCTTCTCCTTTGGGAAGGGAGAAGGGTTGATAAAGTACAATCTGCCATTTGTCTAGTGACTGGACCAGCTCTAAACCTTGCAATGCCTTACCTGAGCTTCCTGCAGTGCAGATAGAGCCAGGTGAACAGAGTCTGGAGAGCAGTTAGTGTGTTGCAGTCACAGAGGGCACCTCTTTTCCTTATTTATCCCAACTTTTTTAAAAGGTCTCCATACTGTTCTTTCATTGATCTCTATCCAAGTGATACGATTCCAGCCTCAGTCAGCCACAATTCCTTCTCCTATCCAAATTCCACCAGCACAAGAGGAGCCACACCAACACCATCCACCACAGCTACACCATGTCATCTCAGGCAGGCTGAGATACCTCGAAATGAGTTACAGGTCTATAGCAAGAGCTACAGTGCCCTTGCTGCAGCCCTCAACGAAAAGAAATACTTTCCTCTTCATGTGCAATAATTCCCTTTGACATTCACTCCTTATTAACATTGCAGGAAATAGATTCCCCAGCAGGAATATTGGCAGAAGCACTGAATTTTAACTGATGGTTAAAGAAGACTTGTGGGTAGATGTCTGCTTGTAAAAGCAAGTGTTTATACTGTGTGCCCTATTAAACACAAGTTATGCTTAACCCACAGAGGACAAACTGAACCTCCAGGACCATGTTATACCTTTCAGCACTTCACTTTCTGCTCTGCAAATCAAGACTTCCTGTGGTGCATTCAATAGCTAGCTCTGAACAGAGATTCTGAATGAAAAATATGATTAAAAAATAAAATCAATCTAGTTTTGGCAATTCAAATCAAGAGAAGGTGACACACAATACTATTTGCTTCAATCTATTAGTTTAGCCACTTGCACTTTCAAAAATAAAAGCTGTTCATATCCTCTGGGTTGTGAAACAGTCTTTTTTTCCATGCATATAATCCTCAAGAATGAAACCCACTTTAAATCTGTGTTGTGAGTGCAGGTACACAGGTTCAAGTGTCAGTTCATGGCAAAAGTGGACACTGATTTGGAAACAGCAGGAATTTACAGGGTGAGTCAGCATTTAATCACACCTTAAAAAATAAACGGGCTCAAAAACAGACCACAAATGTCAGTAGAGCAAACGTTCTTCAGCCCTACTATGATAGGTAGGGTCTTGTGAGGAACAGCTGAGGGACACAGAGTGCTTTAGCCTGGAGAAAAGGAGGCTCAGCAGAGACCTTGCACTTGACGACTTCCTGTAAAGTGGTTGGAGCCAGGTGGGGCTTGATCTCTTCTCCAAAGGAACAAGCAATATGACAAGAGGAAATGGCCTCAAGTTGTGCCAGGCTTAGGTTGGACATTAGGAACAATTTCTTCCCCAAAAGGTAGTCAAGACCTGACCCAGGCTGCCCAGGGCAGTGGTGAAGTCCCCATTCCCAGAATGATTTCATAGCTTTGGAGATGTGGTGCTGAGGGTCATACAGTAATGGTCATCTGGCAGTGCTGGGTTAATGGCTGGACATGATCTTCAAGGTCTTTTCCAATCAAACCAATTCTATGACTTTATGATTGCTTACTCAGCTGATAGCTGGGTTTAGTAACAGAGCCAGAGTCATTAGTATTTGTTTCTAAGATGTGCAAATCACTGTTCTCCAGGCACATTCTCTATACGTCAGTGAAGAAAGAGTGCTGGAGCTGGTGGATGTGCCAGACTGCTGCAGGGATTCACACTCTCCCTAGGCACCCATCATGCAAGGTCAAGCCTATCAGCTGTCGGAAAGTGAAGCATGACAGGAGACAGCTGGGATTTCAAACCATATTCAGTTTTCTGATCAACAGGAGCTGCAATTCACACATATACAACAGACTTCTCTTTAAAAGAGGATAAGCAGAATTTTTACTCCACCAGAAGCAGAAATTGATTTTCCCCTTCCTTACCTCCTCACTGCTCATCGACTCGGAGCTGGATGTGCCACGATGGCATTGCACGATAACATTCGAGATCAACTCACTAGAGACTTCCACGACACTTCTGCAGATAGCAGTTGGCTGCAACAGATCAAAACAGAGCAAAACTTGTAGAGGGAGCTACTATGCGAACACTCTCATGGGAGTTCCACTGAGGGGAAGGAGCATGCACAGGAACTTTAAAAGCAAATTCCAAAAGGAAGAAACTTAAAGAAGACTCTGAGGGTGGTGAGACTCTGGCACAGGTTGCTCAGGGAAGTTGTAGATGCTCCATCCCTGGATGTGTTCAAGACCAGCTTGGATGGGGACATGAGCAACCTGGTCTAGTGGCAGAAGTCCCTGCCCAATGAAGGGGGGTTTGGAACAAGATGGTATTCAAGTCCCCTCCAACCCAAACCATTCTATGATTCTAAGACAATACACCTTAAAAAAAAAAAATCATTGCAGCAGACTGTGTCTAGAACAATAAGTTCTGGCAGCATATGACTACACACCGGTTAGTGCTCCACTTATTAATACACAGGTTATTGTATAATAGGTGCATGAAGTCTTGAGCCTGCTCGAGGTCAAATATCTCCAAATCATTTTCACAGGTCTGGCATCTCCAAGCACAAACAGAATTGCTGCTCAGATGATGGCAGCTCCATCTCTAGAAGTTAAACTACCTTTAAAACATTTGTATCTATAATTTGACAGAAGCTCCAGCAAAATCTGCCACCCAAGTTCAGAAACCAGAAATCCTCATGCTATCTTTCATACCGTATTGTCCCAAGAAGAGGGATGGTGTCTGTTTAGGAAATGGTGATAACTTTGTAGGAGGCAACCCTTGCATCTTTAATGAAAACGTAGCCACATCCACCATTTCCATGGTGTCCCACCAACACACACACAAGATGCTTACTGGCCCAGGTTGCCCAGAGAGGTGGTTGATAGCCCATCCCTGGAACCATTCCAGGTGAGGTTGGATGGGGCTCTGAGTAACTTGCTGTAGTTGCAGATGTCCCTGCTCACTGCAGGGGGGTTGGACTAGATGACCTTGAAAGGTCCCTTCTGACCCAAACGAGTCTATGATTAGCACTGTCAGCACAGAGGGAACACAGCAAGACAGAAAAAAGCAGGTCAAATAGCAGTTTTCTACACTCTTTTATCTTAAAAAAAGAAGCCATACCTTCCTTCCAGGATTTGGTCCCAAAGCATACAGACACTTTCACACTGCTGCTCCAACACACATATCCTCTTTTCAGCTCACAGCAGGCTGGAGAATCTCCCAGCACTGACCCTTCCCACCTAACACCCACTCCATGCTACAGGTTACATTTGTTTGGTTTTGTTTTCAGAAAGCCAGTCATTCTGCGTTCTTCAGTCCCAGTAGTGTTTCAACATGTCCTCAGAATCCTGCACGGAACTGGGGAGGTGGAGTTCACATTCACACAAGAGGCACTTACCACAAAAGGCCCAATTTTGAAGTCACACGTGAATGGGTCTCTCCCCGAAGCTTTCGTGCAGACAGTTTCACGAATGCTGAACTGCAGCTCTAGTCTATAGGCATCACTGTTCCACATGTCAACCTGGTGAAAGGAAGATCAACACAACACAGAATTAGCTCCTGTCATTCTTCTTTACTCACTATACATCAGCCTTGGGTCTTTGTCAAGCAGAAGCAAGACATAAGGGCATTATGGTTCAGTGCCCAACTCAGAGCAGATTACCAAGTGTGAGGAAGTTTTTTTTGTGCTCAGGCATTAGCCTCTTAGGCAGATTTGGTAACAGCAACATAGAACAGATTTCCACAGGGGTTTCACATGAAACCCCACAGCCATTCTGGGACCCTCAGTTGGAGGTCAAGGATAGAAAGCACAGCATAACCCCTGCATGCTACCCCCAGTTCTGTGAGAACCAGGGTGCTAACAACTCTGGTTTTGGTATCCAGACTGCTGGGAAGTCTATTGAAAATACATGACTTGGAAAGTAAATCACACAACCACAAGCAATTCTGTTAATGCTGTTTATAGAGTTGCTCCTTGTCAGCCTGGGTGCCTCCATGGGCAGCATGTGTACAATTCTGTAACTTCAGAAGGTTTCGTGGCTTTTGCTGACACAGTAGGATTTGGTCTCTTTCCAAACTAGATCAATCCAAGAGTCAGCTTGTCATTCATTCTTGCAGAAGACTTGATCCATGCTGTCTATAAAAATGCAATGGTTCTGAGAACGTTCAGGAACATGGACGTGCTAGCTTTAAATTAGGAAGCTTCCACTCCCTAACTCCAGCTATCCAATATAAATCTTGGCAATATAATTTAAAACAGGTAAAGGTTTCCTGCCTGCATTTAGACAGATTTAAACCAGAATTGGTGTGTAGAGACAGATGACACAAATACAGACTGGAAAAAGTATCCTGAATGTGTTTGTGTTGGCATTTAATAAGCAATGAGGGTATTTAGCTCAGACCTTCAGATGAACCACATTACTTTATGCTCAAAGTAGTTAGCTAGAGGTATTGAAAACCACTTTTGAAACAAAACCTTACAAGACATCCCTCAAAGTTTACTATTACAGGTGTGGAAAATATGAACTCTTGAAGTATTTCTAATTACAAACCAGGACACAAAGAATACTTAGGTTCCTAAAGCCATAACTTCAGATAATGCCCCAAACCCAGCCTCTTCCAACCAGCATCAGAAAACTCCAACTAAACATGGGTTTCCAGAGTTAGGTGAAAAAGAGTTTTCCATCACAACAAAGCACATTTTGAATAAAGGATCTCAGTTGTTTGTGCACTTACTCTTGTGACATGGCTCCTGACAACACCATACAGGTTTCTCCCCCATGACCGAGAATTGATCTTCGTGATGGAAGCATTGAGAGCCTCTTCTGTGACAGGGAGTTCATAGTCATACACTGGAAACCCTGAGAGAGACATAATTAGAAGTTCATTACGTGTGAACATTAGAAGTTCAGTGTGGTCTTGTGCTTTTCATCCCAAAACCACCGTAAAAAAGAGGATGTGGTTCCATCCCAAGTGACTTACCCGAACATGAGAAAACAGTCAGCGTGAGGACAAAAATTAAGATCCTCATAACTTGACTTTCAAAATTCCCTGGCCTTTCCCCTTTCTAAGCAAGGGTTTCCAGTGCATATTCCTCTGTCTTTATATAAATGTAGCCTTGATCCTACACCTGACCTTCCTGTGTCCAAGATCTGCTACTAATGTTACACTTTAAACAGAATTGATCCGAGAGTAAATATTTGCTGTCAGCTTTTCTTCACTTAGCAGTAGTTCTCTGATAAGAGATGGGCCACAGTATCTTGTTCCCAGGGCTGCAACTAAAAGGGAACACTGAATTCCTGATAGTTCTGTAGCCAAAGCCAGAATGTAGTTATTTCATCTGCTTTTAGACTTTAATTATCCATTTAAAGCTAGTGAGTCACCTCTTTCCTTAGCACCAGACCCAGCACCTTTGTGTCTCAGCAGCAACTGGAAGCACTTACAAGCTGGTGTTCCCCAAGGAGGGGATGATTCCCCAGCACCAAATGGGAACCAACCCACGTGGTTGTGTCCAACACCACCCCACTGCAGACCAAAGCATCTAACAGAAGCCTCACTGGTACATGGCAGACTCTTGGGACACACCAGGTCTGTTTGCTGTGCAAGCTCCCAGGACCTCCACTATTTGGTACGTGCCAGAAAAGCTGCCACATTGCTCTGACTCTTGACAAGCCTGAGCCCAGCTAAGCATTTGGTTTCCCTGTCAGGTCCCCCTGATGCTCAGGCTTCAGTTTCAACACAGAAATTAACAGGCTTTTTGAAAAATCATGGCCTGACTCCAGTACTGGAAACAACATAAGGAATTAGTAGTTTGAGCTGGACATAACACCTCAGCTCTTAGCTAACTGGAATCACTTGCTAGTCTTGTTTCCAGATACAGGCCACATATCTTATCGCTTTACCACAACTACCCCACAACAGAGCCACTGAAATACCTCTAGTTAGGTGCAGAGATGTGCCTGGGTTTTAAGCAATTAAAGGCTGTCCATGGGAGCTGGGAGGGAAACTGCTGCCATCAAGCAAGTTCACCCATCGCTGACTGTTCACAAAGCAGAGACACGTCTACCATGTTCATTTTGAGGATCCCGCGTGTGAAAATCCTCCCTTAACCTTCAAATTGCAGTTCCACTTGAATTATGTGGTGCGGGGTCATTTTAAGAATGTCCCAAATGATAAGTACTCAAGGAAAGACATAGAATCATAGAATCATAGAATAGGCTGGGTTGGAAGGGACCTCAGAGATCATCGAGTCCAACCCTTGATCAATTACCGCCACAGTCACTAGACCATGGCACTGAGTGCCATATCAAGTCTCTTTTTAAATGTCTCCAGGGAGACATTTAAATGTCTCCAGGGGGACATGGGAGCATTCAAAGTACCAGGGCTAAGACTTAATGGGGAAGAGGATAAAGTCACTTCTGGATGTTAGGATGTCTGATTGCAGGGTGGTAGGGTGCACACTGGGGAGATCTGACTCCTCGGGTGACTGAGTAGGGGAAGTATCACTCATACTGCAAGCACTTTAAGGCCATGAACTTCTAAGACACTGCAGAAACAACTGCCTAGGTGTGGGCCTTGATGGTCACTGGATTCATTCCCCATTTTTGCTGCAAGATCCTGGAAAAGGAACCTGTTGACCCATGGTACACCCCAGTAAAGAGTTTGTGTGACAGTTGGTACAGCTGCACATGAGCACACAAGCACGGGAACTAGCTGTACCTGGGGTGGACAAGCAGACACAGCTCCAAACAGGAACGTTGCCAGGGCCACCCCACTGGCTAGTGCCATACCACGTGTGCGCCATCCCACCCAAGCACTGCTTTGGAGAGGGGTGAATGTGGGCGCATATTCCAAAAAAAATGGGTGGGCATTTTATTTACCAGCCAACTTGGATTTCAGCATTGGGAACACGATCAAAAACGCCAACTGAAACTTTGCCCCGTCAAAAGCCAGACTGTCTCCTGCACATCCGTTCTCCTTGTTCACCGTAGCTGAAGACGTTCTCTCCCAGCTTTTGGAGATGTTCAACTGCAGCATTTCCTGCTTCCTAGTTCTCCTTTGCTGCTGCCTGTGCCATGGGAAGACCAGTAATAGTCTTCTGTGGCTATAGAGATGCCAGAGCACCACAATGCAGAGGACTTAAACCGAGCTGGAGATTCTCAAGACAGAGTTTGTTGCGCTACACTCAACTTTTCTGCAACCAGAGCCAAGATGACGCTCCCTCAGATCAAGGAGGAAACCTTTGGATACACTGTTTGGACCTGCTTCTGCAGCAGTTTCTCTGCCATCAATCGGGCTGCTACTGGGGTAATGAAATACAAGAAATGAGACCGCTCAAACCACTTGAATGGAAAGAACTTGTCAGCCGGAGCCCCACAGTCCATACTGCTTTCCAGTACACTTCACCACCAAATTGCTGCGATAGTTCGGATAACATCGAGCCTTCCACTTCATCCCTAGAAAAGGAGCCAGTGGTCCCATGCTGGGACCAGTTAATATTCCACCAGAACCTGAATACATAAAACTGCTTCCTAACTGCCGAGCTGCAGCAGCGCTGTAGCCAGTCCAAAGGTAATTTTAACTATTGAACCAACCACGGGGTTTAAAGATTTTCCCTCTTAGAGGAGCTGCTAGGAAATGCTGCCAGCAGGACTGTAGTAATGCCAAGTGGGGCTTGAAAATAAAATTGTTTCATGAAATGAAATGTTTCTCTGCAGAGCTGTAGCTTTGCTTTGTGGCATCCAGAGAAGGGAGATGTTTGCTATCCCACCTCTTAGAATCCTGCCTCATTAAGTCTGTTAAGGAACATGTTTTTTTCTGTCTCTCCACTAGGGTAGGGACTGTCCTGATGGACTCGGCACTGGGGAGGCTGCACCTCAAATCCTGGGTTCAGTTTTGGACCCCTCACTCCAAGAAGGACGCTGAGGGGCTGGAACATGTCCAGAGAAGAGTAAAGAAGCTGGGTCCAGAGCAAATCACTGAGTTGTGTCAAGACTGAAAACCTCTAGAACCAATGTCTTAATAGTAATTTTATAGAGGTTAAAAGAAACATTTCAGTAAGCGTGTAGAGGCAATTCCTAAAGCCTTTTCGCTGCACTTCTGAGGTACACCACACTTGCTGGTCTGAAGAACACAACCTAAACTAGCAGTTTTTCTACTGCTGTTGCTGAAAGTGGACTTTGAGAGTGAAGCAACAGAAAGCACACATTACAGCAAACAAAACCTCAGCAACATACGCTGTGATGTTCTGAACCATCACAGGCTGCAGCACAACCTCAGAGGTCTCACTTCATTACTTTGAGCCTTTGAAACTTTCAGTATTTATATTTCCTGTGCCTTCCAGGTCAGCAGGTCCCTGTCTCTTACAGGGACAACTCCAGAGCTGATACAAGGCAAATATTATCTCCAGATGCAAAGATTGTTACCTGAAAAGCTGAAGAGCTGTGTCTCTTTTTTTTTTTTTAAAGTTTTGTTGACTGTATTGATAATTTTCAAGGCTTTCTCGCTATCCCCAGGGCACATTCTCAGATAGTTCTGCTGTTACATCCTTTTGCATTCTTAGAGTTACTTGAAACCACCAGTCAAACCAGGCCCTGGTAAAACTTGAAATCCTAGGTGAAACCAGACAAAATGTTCACCTCCCACTTCTGAAGCCACTAACTGCCAAGTCCCTCATCCCTCTGGGGTGTGGTGAGCAAGTGACCAAGTGTGGGCTTAGTTGACAGATAGGGTCAATCTGCCACAATCACCTGTTCATTGCGATCTGTCACCAACCACGTGACAATGACTCTGTTCCCCAAGTGCCTGCATTTAGCAGACAAAACTGACTGCAGTGACCAGCTCTGAGATAAAAAAAAGATTACTTTTCTTGATGTACGAAGCATGAGAACAAATATCCTGAGGGCATTCTCACTAGGAAAATATGATCACATGACACTAGCAGAAATCCACAAAGATATACATCACCATAGATAAGCCAACTCCGGCAGTGACACCAGTGGTGCTCCTGAAGCATTTTCGGCAGCATTAAGTACTCTCTGATTTAACAGTCTAGTAGTATTGGAGTTCCTCAGCCTCTTGAGGTTTCAGTGCCTAGAAGAGCATTAGTTACCACCAACACCAGCGATTCTTTGCATTCAAATATTTGTGCAACCTCCAGGAAGGAAAAGGTTTGTAGAAAATTATGGAATGGGTAAAGACTGTTGTCTTCAAATATGTGGATTTTAGAGTTCAAGTATATGTCTTGCTGACCATTCTAGGGGCTTGCAGCAAGCTTTGGAGGGTTTTTTTTTTTGCTTTTAAGTGGAGAGTTGCAAACTGAGAGAGGCAAGGCTTTAAGGGAAATAAAATGTTACAGGTCTTAGAGCAAAAATTATCCAAAGCAACTATTTCTACACAAGTACAGTTCTAGCAAGGTAGGAACACTTGTGTGTTCAAGTTTCCATGAAGATGACATTTGTGGGAGTAAACCATCAAGTATTCCCAATCTAAGCCCATCAACAGCTATTTATAGAGCTGTTTTACCATTACAGTCCACATAAGCACTAGGACCCCATCAGCACATGTATACAAGCCATTTCTTCATCAGTGATCTGGTCAAGGGCATCAAAAGCACCCTCAGGAAGTTTGTAGACAACACCACCAAGCTGGGTGGGAGTGTTGATCTGTCAGCAGCTCTAGAGATGAATCTAGCAAGGCTAATGAGATGAGGTTCAAAATACTAAGTGCTGGGCCCTGCACTTGGGTCACGACAATCCCCTGAAATGCTCCAAGGTGGGGGAAGAGTAGCTGGAAACTGCCTAGTGGAAAAGGACATGGGGGTGTTCATCAACAGCCATCTGAAGATGAGCCAGGTTATGCCCAGGTGACCAAGAAGGCCACCAGCATCCTGGCTTGGATCAGCACTAGTGTAGCCAGCAGGACTAGGGCTAAGATCATCCCCCTGGACTTGGCCCTGGGGAAAACACACCTTGAATCCTGGGTACAGTTTTGGGCCCCTCACTCCCAAAAGGACAATGAGGGGCTGAAGTATGTCCAGAGAAGGGCAACAACGCTGGTGAAGTGTCTACAGGACAAGTCTTATGAGAAATAGTTGGGCAGCCTGGGGTTATTCAGCCTGAAGAAAAGGGTGTTCAGGGGACACCTCCTTGCTCTTGACAACTCCCTGACAGGAGATTAGAGCCAGGTGGGTGTTGGTCTCTTCTCCCAAGGAACGAGTGATATGACTCGTTCAGAGTCAAGAGGAAACAGCCTCAAGTTGCTCCAGGAGAAGTTTAGGTTGGACACGAGGAACAATTTCTTCCCACAAAGGGTTGTCAGGGTCTGGCCCAGGCTGCCCAGGGCAGTGGTGAAGTCTCCATTACTCAAGGGGTTTAAAAACCATGTAGATGTGGTTCTGAGGGACATGGTTTAGTGATGACGTGTCAGTGCTGGGTTAACGGTTGGACTTGATCTTAAAGGTCTCTTCCAACCATAACAGTTCTATGATTCTAACTAAAAACAACAAAACCACACAAACATTCTTAATACTTTGGAGCTCAAATTCTAAACTGATACCAGTAACAAACCACAAAATATTCCTGACATCCAAACAAAACCTCTTAGAATTAGTATGTATTTGCTGATTATTTTGTGAGCAAGAAGGAAAAGATGAAGTTGGTGAGTAAATTATTAATTTGAAGTTAGCCCTTTCTTTCAGCAACAGTGACACACCAGCCAAAATAGGACACGTGCAGAAACCAAGGAACACTTCACCTCTTGCAGGTCTGCTGCAGTCAGTACCGCCACATGCTTACAACCTCCGTCTGCATTTTTTTTGCTCCTGTGGAAACCACCCTGCATTTATGAATCTGAATTTTCACAGAAAGGAAATCTATCGCAATCAAGGTTTAATTAGGGCCCCAAACTAATTTCTAAATTACAGAAATCATTTCTCTCAATACCAGCCATCAGTCAAGCAAATGCCTTCATAGAATCCTAGGATGGTTTGGGTTGGAAGGGACCTTAAAGATCATCTCTTTCCAACCCCCCTGCCATGGGCAGGCACACCTCCCACTAGACCAGCTTGCCCTGCCCTGCTTCATGCTACTGATACAATCCCTGGCAAGAAGCCCCTGCCCAGCTTTCTCGCAGGCCCCTTCCTCTGCTCCTATACCCTTGCTCAATCCAGTATTTTTAGCTGTCAGTTCAGTGCCTCCCAGCCATTGCAGATCACACACAGTGGTTTGCAGCTACTTAAAAAAAAAAAAAAAAGGCATTTTACAGGCTCTTGTTAATATTCTTTTTCATAAGAGAGATTTCCCCATAGCAGAAGTCATATCATAAATTAACAAGGAGATTATTAGATTTACATATTTCTTCGAGGACCATTTTATGACACTTATTGGAAATACGTTAACATCCTACACACAAAAAAAATAATAAAGGAATGGCATAAAACAAGAGCTACTACCCTCCTACCCTGGGGGTGCAGGAAAATAATTTGATGCAAAGTTGCCTCGAGACAGTATCATAACAATGTTTTAAATCAAATTAATAATGGAAAAGCAGGAGACAGCCAGGGGCAAAGACATGTGAGCCAGCTGTTCTGCGGGGAAACGCCAACTGGATTATTTACAGCACCCAGCCACTGCCTTCACGCTAACTGAGATTCCAGCAGCAGGTCCAGCAGCATATTCGCATCCCTCCCAATGCAGGGGCACAGCCTCAGGTGCTGCCCACTCCCCCAGGAGCCTCAAATATCAGCCGTGGGCCACGATGCATCATACAATCATTTGGGTTAGAAAAGACCTTTAAGATCATCAAGTCCAACCTAGCACTGCCTGGTCACCTCTAAACCATCTTGCTGTGGTTCTCCATCCCATGCCAGGGCCTTCACCCCTGGGGCAGATGCAGGACATCTCCATAGGAAGCAACTTGTATCACCAGATGTGGAAGGTATCCACGAGGTCAGGGAAAATCTAGCAGGACGTATCTAGCATATCCTGAAGGGTATCTGAAAGAACATCATTGTGTTTGGTGTGTGAGTATCCATGCAAGGTTAAAATCGGCTGCCTCAATTTTGAGCACAGGCCAGTCCTGACCAGATGTCCACACATGGATGGAGGACCACCAAGAGGTTTCAGAGAGACCTGGAGTGACAGGACTGGCTATCTAAAGGTCACCTCGTGTACACAGTCAAGTATCATCCTGAAACCAGACAAACCCTCGCACATTGACAGAGGAAAGCAAATCGCATCCAGCTGCTATCAGAATGTCTGGGCTGTGTTTGTTTAAGGACACATCCCCATTTTAAGGTCTGCTAATGCCCTGAAGAAACAGCTGCCAAAAATGCCTACCTTGTTCTCGCCAAGCTGCACAGAAAGGACCAATCAGCAAGAAGCTTTGGCAGGTAAACCTTCCAACCCTTTCCTGAGGCCAGGAACACATTCAAGATCAACTGGTACATACAGATAAGGACTCTCCAAGGCACATGGCCCATCTCAGCTCTGTACTGGCTCTGGGCCAGAGCAGCTTCCACCAAGGAAGAGGCTGTGACTAACTCCCCGTCTGTCTGCAACCACCTCCGTCTGCACAGAAGAGGCGGCACAAACCTAGAGAGATCATGCACTAGAATCACGCTAAATTTATGGATCCCAGCCTGGGTTAATGTGTAAGGGAAATAAAAAGCAGAAAGATCCAGTACCTGGCCCACCAGGACCCAATGCTGGAGCAGAGGACAGCTCTCAAAGGAGGCCGTGACTCTGAGGGAAGCTTGCATTGGAGTGGCTTGACACTGTGATGGAAGAGTGAGAGCTGGCACAAGGGAGGCATGGGACACAGGTGGGGACAAGTGTCACCGCAGCAGCATGGTGCCAAGGGCAGGCAGCAGAGCCCACCCTCTGCCCCAGCTCTGGTGACTGAGGTTCCCCCACAGCCGCAGCTACGAGAGGGCAGAGCGGCGGAAGGCTGCTCAGCGAGGCAGCGCTCACCCTCAGGCT
This sequence comes from Chloroceryle aenea, assembly GCA_013399075.1. Classification (NCBI taxonomy): domain Eukaryota; kingdom Metazoa; phylum Chordata; class Aves; order Coraciiformes; family Cerylidae; genus Chloroceryle; species Chloroceryle aenea. The sequence continues at coordinate 94 of VWZY01001520.1, read as the reverse complement.
CTCACCTCGACAAGGTACGCCATGGCTGGGATCTGCCAGCGTGGCTGCTTGCTCAGCAGCTCGACCAGGTAGAGACCAATCCAGTAACACCATC
>VWZY01001519.1:1062-32291 GCA_013399075.1 Chloroceryle aenea | reverse complement strand
TTTGTTTGTTTTTGTTGTGTTTTTGTTTTTGTTTTTGTTTTTGTGTGTGGTTTTTTGTTTGTTTGTTTGTGTGTGTTTTTTTTGTTGTTGTTTTGGTTTTGTTTTTGTTTTGTTTCCCAAGTCATATTTAGTTCATCTTTTTGGCTTGAAAACTCAAGGTTAGAGAAATGTGAAGATGAACTGTGATAGAAAGTTAATATACAGTAGTTTATCTTATGCTAACTGTTTGTGTAAAACCAATAATAATCAAAGTTCCTTGAAAGCAGTAAATAAAAACTATAGTGAAATAAATTGTTAATGGTTAAGTTCAGCCCTGTTAGTCATCCAACAAGACATCTGGACAAATAAATTAAAAATACAATAAAATAAAATGAAATAAAATAAATAGTATTTGTCAAACTAGAAAAGAAGATGAAGTCTGTTGAAGGAGTTTCCAGGGATTGCTTTCCTCTTCATTTTTACATACCTATAACTCCGATTCTCCAGGAACAAAAATAATAATAAAAAAAAAAAACCAAAACTCTCATTACTACTTTTATTAGTTATTAAATGAAGAAGAATAAAGCAGCACACTAGAAAGACTGAAAGGAGATGAGGAAAGTGGAAAGGAGAGAAAACATAAAATTTAAGATAAAATCTGAGGATTTAGCATAACCTTACAGTGTAAGAGTCCACAAAAAAACCCAATAAATATCTTGCTCTTCCTGAAGACTGGAGTGACACCAGATTTCCTCCAGTCCTCAGCAACTTTTCCATTCTCCATGATCTTTCAAAAATGGAGAGTGGTAGTGCAAAACCATCAGCACTCATGGGTGCATCCCATCAGGGTCCATGGGTTTGTGCACCAAGAGATCATGAGGATCAAGCTGTATTCTTCAATAGCTATCAACTGAGGAGGTCTCTGCCTTCTTTGCTTCAGTCTTCACTACCAAAACCAGCTCTGATGAATCCCTGACCCTGGAGGCAAAAGAAAATGTATGGAGAGAGGAAGACTTTCTCTTCATAGAGGAGACCACCTAGCCAAATTGAACATCCATAAATCAGTGTCCCCCACGGAATGGACACACGAGTCCTGAGATGGCAGATGTTATTGCTGTGCCATTCTCCAGCTCTGGGGTTCCCAGCACAGGAAAGACACGGGTTTGTTACAGTGAGTCTATAAGAGACCCACAAAAACTTACCAGAGATGGAACAGCACTCTTATGAGGAAAGACTGAGACTTGAGGTTTTTCATCTTGAATATAAGGCTCTGGAGAAACCTGATTGCAACTTTTCAATACTTAAAAAGGGCTTACAGGAAAGGTGGAGAGAGACTTTTTACCGAAGTCTGTAGTGAAAGGACAATGGGTAATGGTTTTAAACTAAAAGAGGGTAGGTTTAGACTGGACACAAGGAAGACATTTTTTACTTCATAGTAAAAATGGTGGTGAGAGGATGGTGAGACACTGGAACAGGTTTCCCAGAGCATTTGTAGATGCTCCATAATTGGAAATGGTCAAAGTCAGGTTGGATATAGCTTTCAGAAACCTGTATTAATGGAAGATGTCCTTGCCCATGGCTGTGAGTCTGGAACTATGATGATCTTTTGGTCCCTTCCAACCCAAACTATTTTATCTGTAAAGTTACATTTTTTAAAAACAACTGTATTTGGTTTATATTGCATTTTACAACTTGGCTCAGAGGCATTAAAATAAGACAGAAAAGAAAAAAAGATCGAGACTTTATTCTAAGAAAGTTATTTCCACACTAGTAAAATGCTTTATTCTAAGAAAGTTATTTCCACACTAGTAAAATGCTTAAACTGATCAGTAACAGACTAACTGGAAATAATTAACTAAAAAGACAAGAATAGGAACAGAAATATATCTGAGATAGTCTTTTAGAGCAGTTTTAAAACCAAGGTGCAGAGAGCAAAATGTGGGTGTCCAAATGGAGGTATCATCATGTAAACTAAGGCCTTAGCATCTGAAATTATTTCTGATGGCTATTCAATTAGTCTGTCTAACCATAGCTGTTTACTACTATTTGAGGTGTTCTAGGGCATTTCAGACATCCACATGTACATTTCAGACCAAACTTGGCATATACAAAATGAACAATATGCTCAGGAGGCTGATAACACTAAAGATCCACAAGATGATCTGTAAAACTCAAAAGTACCTCACAGAGCAATGGAAGACCTTTGTTTTGATGACTTTCCATTTTTCTGAATGTTTTCTCTTTGACATTTAGTCAACATTAGTCTTCATTATATCTCTGCGTGTTGACACCAAATCAAAGCTTCTGCAGCTGATGTGTCCCTTAAGAAAAATATGACTATTAAATTGTTCTATTGTTCCTGAAGGTGAACATAAATTCCATAAAAAAGGTCACATAATAACTGTTTGTTTGATTTGAGATAATTTTGCACTTGTATTTTTTTCATGCTGATGTTGTTTCCTTTTAATAATGAAAATAAAACATACACATAACACTTGTCTTAGATACTGTCAGTTTGTAACTCTGACATCCCATCAGAATCATTACAAACAGAAACTTGGATTTCTTTGAGCTAATATTTTAAAGTGATTTAAGGCAAATGAGAATAGGAAGACTGTGGGACAGCATCTTCTTATTCCTACTGCTGGAATTTCAGTGTCAGAATTAGACTCCATCTTTTGCTTAATTCGGTCTGATTTTACCACACAGGAAGTGTGCTCTCCTTTTGGCCATATTACATGATAATTTTCTAGGGAATTTTCATCTTCTGTAGAGAAAATAATATTTGGACTCTCAGTTATTCTGTGGATTTCTTCTCTGTTACCATATTTCTCAGTCTTATGACAAACAGTGTCCTGGAAACATTATGAGTCTGTTTGGAAAAAAAAAAAAAAAGTAAAAATCTCACATCAAAAACTTCCTTCTTCTCTTATTATGGTGAGTATGATGAGTTTAAATGACACAGAGGAATCAGATCTATTGGGTTTTTTAAGAACTCATTACTCAGTGTCAACACTGACCACATTAACTAGAGTAGGAAATTATTTTTAAGCAGACACTCTTTCAGGAACTTCCTCTTTGGGGAAATGAAAATGCAGAGAGACACCTTTTTACTTTTGGCTGCTCTCCCAATAAATAATGTGGTATTATCTTTCATTCTTATATAAGCACTGAAATCTCAAAAATTGAATTCTCATTCAACTCTAGATCTGAATTTTTATTTCACATATCTAATAAAACATGAGCAAACATAAAAACGATGAAAAATATGTGTAACAGAAAAAAAAAATCCTGTTTTTTTAAACTCTGCTTTAAATATAGAAATCTTATTAATTTATATGTGTCCTTTTCCAAGAATCTTATCCTTGTTAAACCTCATTAGGTTCTGCTCTGCCCACCTCTCCAGCCTGTCCAAGTCTCGCTGGATGGCTGCACAGCCTTCAGGTGTATCTGCCAATCTTCCCAGTTTCGTGTCATCAGCAAACTTGCTGAGAAGACACTCATAGAAACTTGGGGTTTTTTCATAGTGAGAGAGGTGAGCTGCTGGAACATGCTGATGTGAAAGGTAACGGAATTATCATCCTTCAAGCCATTCAAGATGCGCAGCTATGACCCTGAGAACTTGGAAGGTAGTTCTAGCTTTGACTTTGGCTCTGGTTTAATCAGATATAAACTGGATGATTTCTAGAGGTCCAAAAATTGCAGTAGACCTACATTTTTGTTTTTTTTTTTTTAATAATGGATTGTTCATTTTATGAGAATGTATCAATAAGAGTACATATACAATTTCTACTAAAAATCAGTATCAAAGAGTTTCAAACCTTGAAATGATTAATGGATTATTAACTACCTTCCTATCATAGAAATTATGATGTCACAGCACCTTACAAATCATGGCTGCATTGCTTTTGTATTAAAAAGGCAATAGAATTATTAACTTTATTTTATTTCTCAAATAACTTTTAAAAGATCTGGGATAATATTTGCTCTTGTAATTTCAGCTATGTACTTTAGACTGAGAAGCAGTGTGCATTTCAGAGATACATGTAGCTGAATGAAAGCACACTCTCTTCAGTGTAGGAAATGTTGCACTCCTGCTCCTGCTCTTTTTTTCATTAAGTGAGCTATCTTTTACACACTGATCTTTCTGATTTCCAGTGGAAAAAATGTTTTTATTAAACATAGTGGAGTCCTACTCCTAATCATCGGTCTGACCTCTGACCTCTTAGGTTAATCAATATTTTCTCCTTTATAACTTGCAGTAACTTCAATGTGATTCTGGTTTGATTGGTTATTTTGGTTGCTGTTCTTGTTTTGGTTTCATTTGGCTTGGTTTGTTTCTTTCTTAGGTTTTGTTTGTTTTGTTTTGTTTGTTTTGTTTTGTCTTGTTTTTAATCTGTAGTACACAAGCTTCAAACTGGCTGATTTTTCATATTACCTGTATCTCACACAATGTTTCTTTCACTGCCAGCTTCATTTGCAAACCTGCCAGAAGATTACAAGAATCATTGAATACATGACTCTAGTTAGTTAAATCCTAATAAAGGTTATGTGATTTGACATTAATCTTTGATATTTGTACTTGTGTCAAATCATCTTGATTTATAATTAGTGTCTGAGAATGTAGAATATTTGCTTAAGCAATTACCTAAAATAATATTTATTTCAATATGCATGACCAGTGTCAATGTCAGTAACTAATACATGTGTTCTTTTATTCCATTAAAATTGATTTTAATACATATGCTTCTAAGAGAAAATACAAAACTGAAACCAAGGGCTACTTTTCTCTGTGCTAATTTCCTTGAGAATAAGTATACTAAGGTTAAGTAAAAGGAGATCCCTTGCAGCTAATGGGACTTTACTATGGAGAAATTATTCTGAACTGAAGAAGCCTTATTCTAATTGTGACTATCTCTGAACAAGTTTTAGATTTTTTAAATTTATTATTACTATGATTATTATTGTTATACTATCACTTTGCCATCAAATCCAAATTAAATGATGCAGTAAATGACTGGTGAATAGGTGAAAAAATAACAATTCTTCCTCTCTCTTTGCAGTGAAATGAGGAATTTAATAAGGTAATTAATTTCTTACTTGAGTTTAATGGGAAATAACTCTTGAACATACTGTTTTTTAATTATGTTGAATCTATGCTAATTGAAACAACAGTTTGGCTGCTTCCTGAGATCAGCCAAGCTCTCAGGAAGTGACCATGTGTCAACATTCTGGAAGAAGTCATTTTTCAAGTGGGCTTTGCATCTCTGATTCCCAGGTAGACTAAACTATGAGACCAGATGGAGTTCTCCACAAAGCATCTTTCTGTCATACAGTGAGATTTTCAAGTCTCATCCTGAACAGGAGGTGCTTTAGGTCTCACTTGGCAAATTTTCAGAGTTCAGCCCATGCTGAGCATTCAAAGCACAGAGACTTTGTGACTTCATCACCATGAAAAATCTTGCTCTATAATGGATGCTCTAAATCTACTCTTTTCCATTTTGAAGTTATTACCCCTCATCTTATCACTTCAAGAACTTGTAAAAAGTCCCTCCCCAGCTTTCTTGTAGGCATCCAGACACTGGAAGGCTGCAATAATGTCTCCATTGAGCCTTCCCTTCTCTTAACTGAACAATACTCTCTCAGCCTGTCTTCACAGAATAGGTGTTCCAGCCCTCTGATCATCTTCATGGCCCTCGTTTGGACCTGCTGCAACAGGTCCACATCGTAGTGTTTGGGGCTCCAGAGCTGGACACAGTACTCAAGGTGGTGTCTCACTAGAGTGGAGTAGAAGGGGCAGAGTCACCTTCCTCGACCATGCTTCTTTTCATGCATCCCAAGATACAGCTGGCTTCTGGGCTACACTCACACATTGTTGGCTCATGTTGAGCTTTTTGTCAACCAGCACTACAAATCTTCTCTTCTAGAGATTTCTCTCAACCCAGACTCTGCCCAGATGCACTAGTGTTTGTGATATAGCTGACACAGGTGCAGGACTTTGAACTTGGCTTTATTAAACTTCATGAGGTTGGCATGGAACCACCTTTTAAGCCTGTTAAGGTCCCTGTAGATGCCATTCCTTCCCTCCAGCATGTTAGCTGCACAACACAACATGGTGTTGTTTGCAGACTGGCTAAGGGTGTACTCCATCTCACTGCCTATGCCATTAAAAAGCCGTTAAACAACATCAGTCCCAGTACCAAACCCAGACCCTGAGTACCAAACTCATCACTGTTTGCCACTTGGACATCAAGCCACTGACTGCAACTCTATGAGTGCAACCATCCAGCCAATTCCTTATCCACTAAGTGGTCCATCCATCAAATCCATGTCTTTCCAATTTAGAGACAAGGATGTCGTGCAGGGCAGTCTCAAACACTTTGCACAAATCCAGAGACATGATATCAGTTTCTCTTCCCTTATCCACTGACATTGTAACTACATTTAAAAAGGCTACCAGATCTATTAGGCACAATTTGCTCTTGGTGAATCCATGCTGATTGTCTCATTTTCCTCTTTTTTTGGGACACATTGTTCCTGAGCTTGGAGGAGGTGGTCCTTGACTAACGATGGGCCTTCTCCCATCCAGGGAGAGCATACAAGCAGCACTAAAACAGGCTTTACTGTGTATCAAGCTCTTATTAACAGAGACTAAAGCATCCCAGAAATAGCTGTCACAATTTATTCATATTAGAATATATTTCTCTTTCTTTCTGTTGTGTTTGAAACAGTAGGATCTAAAGTCTTTAAAAAAGTTTAGAACACCTGAAGTGTACAATTTGTTCTGGTGAAGTTTTTGGGGGTTTTTTTCAGTTGCCATATCAAAGCATGAAGACATAGTGAGAATTAAATTTTAAAATATCATGTCTGTCATGCAATAATAACACTACTGTCTTATTGTAACAATAAGACACAAATTACTAGCAAGAAACTATTCTCCCAACTGGTCATTTAAGGAGCTCTTTGGTTAATGGACCTTCTAGGAATGAAAAGAGGGGGGGAAATAGAATAAAATCAATATTAAAAAAAAATAAATAAAACAAACCCAAAACCAACCAACCAACCAACCAAAAAACCCTGCAAAATCTATAACTCATTGTTTTCTTAGTCCTGAGAATTTTTAATGACTAGCCATATCTATATTATTTTTTTTACAGCACTTTGGTTTGGAATGAATTAGATCTTTTTTCTTATGTTCTTGGGGAAAAAACAAGCAAACAAGCAAACCACCTCCAAATCCAAAAGAGAATAATTTCTTTCACCTTATCACTTTCTTGTCCAAAACCACTGTTAACCGTTATTAGTGTTTTAACTGTGGGCAGTTACAGTACTGTATGTCCCACTTGGATTTGTTCTTCTAGGCCTCCTGTACAGATTGTTAGTGTTAGATTTTAAATAGGTCCATTTTCCCATATTCATTGACTATCCTATTTCTCATAATGCTAAATTTTAATATGTCATTGTAGGAACAATGATGTAGAAAAAAAATCCCACTGTTTTTTAATTTTATTTTTATTCATTCTTGTTATAGTTTGAAATATGCTGACTAAAGGATGGAAATGAAAATGCTCATAATTATAAAGATGAGAATACAATCTCAGCAGACAGCTTTAGTTCTGCTATGAGCAATTATCGTGTTCTTTGGTGTGCAGCCAAACTCTACCTCATAGGAAAAAACAAATAATTTCTATCATAGTAGAGTTCTCTTTTGCATGATAGAAATGGGTAATATGACACCTCTGAAGAAGGAAATTAAATTTCATTAATTATTAGGATTCATCTTAGGATTGCTTTATTTGCAACGCTGCAAGTAACTTCAGAGTAAGTCACTGTCCCACTCCCAGTAGTTATATGCAGTTTACTTTGGGATTTCTGATGTCATCAAATATATGTGAAATTTGATTCTTTTTAATCTAATACATAATTAAGAAAATAATTTTGTTAACTTTGACAGGAAAAGAATTCAGTATGCAAGGAAACAAAATTCAGACTTTATTGTAAGTTACTTTTTGTTCTGTAAATACGTGGGCTGAAGGCAAAGTCAATTAGGGAAACTGATCTCTAAACCTAGACCACTATTTCTTTTTCTGATAAAAGAAAAAATTTAAAATATTTCCCATGTAACAGATGTGTGTAAGATATTTTTCTTTTTCCTTCTCTATGTTTTTAATCAAGGTAAGTAGCAAGCATGACTTACACAAAGAACTTATAATAAGTATTCATTTTTTTAGTGGAGCATTAGAAACAATGCCATTATTGAGATTGACATAGAAATTGTAAGAAGAGTCCAAAAAAGTCTTATGTTTTTCCCCACAGCTTTTTGAACATTATCAGGGTAAGGCATCAGTGGTTACAATAACATCATCAGTACACATATGTATGTGTATACAGACACAGACAGTGTGAGGATGACATACTAGTACAATTGCGGGTGATTTTCACTGGGAAAATCCTTGACATGAAAACTGCAAGTGTATATCTATCCTGCAGTTCTGTCTGTCTTTTCCCCGCCTTCCCAACTACACTATGGACTATTTATTTATTTTAAATTTACTTTGATATTTATTTTAAATGTCATGACTTCTTTCCCATGTCTTCTAAAATTAACTTGAGGAATGAGAGTCACACTGGAAGGAGTAGATAAGGTCATGAATATTCTCTTTTCTCTTTCAGTGACATGTATTGCAATACTTTGTAGCTGGGGAAAGCTTGAGTGCAGCCTAATGAGGCTCATTATTAATAGAACTGTCTGGTTCTGACACAAATTAAAGTTTTCCCATCTTTTCATTGTTATTCTTGTATGTTGAGTACATAATAATTTAGAATAGAAAAGGTGGAAAAAGTATAAGCAGTGATAAAAAACCTAATGTGATATCAGAACAATACTAAGGCAATATTAAGGCAATACTGTGCTGTATCAGAGGATAGGAACTAACATCATAGATGATATTCTTTGTCTGTCATCAATACTGATCATTTTCCTGATTCTTAAGAAGAAAGGGAAAGTGCCATTATCATGTCAGAGTATTAAATACAGTGTAATCCTGTGTTTTTCTAGGATTTCAGTGTAGTTTTGTTTAACAACATTTTATGAAGACTAGCTTTTAAAATAGGTATTAGATTTTTTACTTCTTTTAGAGCATAGATAATAGATATTCTGACATAAGAAATGAATATTGGTTGTTCTTCTTCTAAACAAAATTCAACTATTATTTCCACATTTTTTATTTCCATATACAGCTTTCCACTGAACAGTGCTTATGTTCACCAAGTGTCCTCTAATCTAGTGATCACTTAGAAAGTGACCCTTTCCTAAAGTTAGGGGATAATTCAGCACTCTTATGCACCGATAGAAAAATATTCTTTGCATCCCTTCAGAAAAGCGGCAGTCACAGAGAATATTAAGAACCAGATTTTAACCTCTACTCAACAAAAATTATTCAATGTTTCATAAATAATCTTTAAAATAGTATTTTAATAAGAGACTTTTACTGAATGTCATGGAAAGGAACTAATCAAGCAGATGAAGATCTATCACAGCAATTCACATGCATGTGATTGAAAGATGGCAGTGAAAATACAAAGAATTAAGGAATCCAAACTATTTAGAGTGAGAGAAGATGAACAAACGGATAAAGATTAATAACGTTGAATGCATCTGAGCTGTCAGACACCAGCAAAGAATAGATTGATCCAGAGTCTGAACTAATTAAAGTGTCATTGGTCACCTATTGCCCTCCAGTTCAAATACTGTGTATATTTCTAAAGCAAGTCTTGATCTTTGGGAGCAATAAATAGATGGTAGTGAGATTCAATTATATTAATACTCATCTATCTAAAAGACTTTATTTTTCTTGGGTAGGTAGGCTTACAGAAAAGTTTCAGCTTTATTGAAAATCACCATTCATATCTTTATGTTATTTCACACTGATGTGCTGAAACAAACTCTATAACCTGTGGAAGGTTATAAATATAATATAATATATGTTTATTACGGCGCCCAGCACATGGGGGATCTCTCCTCCCAATACACAAACTAGGGTTCAGCAACAATCAATTCCTATAGAAAGATTACGTACATATGCATTACATTTCCAGAAAACCTATTACATATTCAGTAGAATTGCAAGAAGTCGTTATAACTCTCCAGCCCTTATTGCATGTGCACATCTGCGTGGTAGTGGGGTTTTGTCCTCCTCTGGTGGTCTCTGGGAGAAAGACTGAAGTCTTCTTCTTAATTGTACTTTTCACCTTACTAGTTTTGGCATGCCTTGTGGTCTTTTACCAGTTCAGACTTGCTTTGATAATTTCTCAGACTGTGTTGTTAATGACGATATTGTTTTTGTAACTTCAACTATATTATCCTGATTAGCTGTTACTATGTACCTTACAAACAACTACATTGTTTATTCCACTCAAGTCAACACCACTGAAGTTCTGTTAAGAAACTCATGAAGTTCATAAAAATAGCAAAATAAGCTATCCTATTAATTAATATTTTCTAATTCTTGTCATTCTTCTCACCTTACACTGTTACCATATACTTTTCATCACAGCTTTATATATTTATTCTATGTAATTGTATCTTCCACTGCTCAAATACACTTAAACCAATTACTTTATTGTAATGTTTCCTACACAGTTGCCTTTTTTTTTTTTTTCATAGCTATGTTGGTTTTCTTAATTGTCATTTTCCTTTCCTGATGGACAAAAGTTTACCTTCTAGACTTAAGCCAAATCTAATATGATTCATATTATTACTGTGTGTAATTATATGGTGTTTACTTTCTAAGCAGTTTTTCCAATTACAGTATAAATTATGATTGAGTCACTACTGTATCACATACAGATGAAATTAATAAAGTTTACTTTTCCAAAGAGTCTATTCTAAAACATTAAGTTACATTCATTCTGTGAAGATTTGTCCTTAAAAACAGAACCACTTATACCAACAAAAACTTCCAAAATTTCCAAGATAAAAAAAGTGTTACATTTTAACTCAGTAAAGATTTTTATCCTGATGTTTAAAATCCTTTAAAATAGGATGTTTATAATGGAAAGTATGATAAGAAGTAAACTGAATCATCAGTTCAGAGATATATGGAGAAATGTACAGTCTAAAAATGTTTATGGGATCAGGGCTATAAATGTAGTGTGTTATATTATCTCTCAGAAGAAGGAAGATTTAAATGTGACATCCAGAATTTTAAAAGAAAATAGATTACAAATTCTGACTTTTTATAACAACTGAGACAGATAGGATGTGTTTAATTTGAGATTAGTGATAAAAACCCCATTTTGATAGATATTTCCAGTAGAGACCTTAATTACTACAGATATGTGTTCCAAAACTGATGCATAGCTTGTGACCTCTTGTACCAAGACCATGTTTTCATATATTAATTTTGTCTATTTTTTCTGTTATTTTTTACATCCTTAATGAATAAGGCCTATGCTTCCACAACATTAGCAAAATAAAATAACTTTTCTTAAAAAATGTCCTTATTAAAACTGATGCAAAACAACTCAAAAACTGGGTTCACATCACTGGTATGATTATTGAATTGTCTTCATTAAAAACCAAGCTGTGTGGCTTTATCAGTTTTATGTTTGTTTGTTTGCTTTCTTTTGAAAGCAAGTTTTAGGTATCAACAGATTTCTTATTTGACAGAAAAAAAAAAAAAAAAAGCTGCACTTTGATACACTTTACAAGAGAAGTGACTATAGGGCCTTGAGTGGTAAAGACCAGATATTGTTTTTCATGTGTATAAGATTGTTTATTCTCAGTCCTTAGTGTTCTTTTATCTAATGAGTCATATTTTAAGAACAAGCTAGAATTTAAATGCCTTTTTTTTATCAGAATCTAACAGAAGGTGTGTTCAAGCATGTACTATTGAGGAGCTACGACTTTAACATATTTTAAAGAGACTTCTTCATGGCCAGCCAAGCTGAGGTGGATCTGTTGTCCTAGACATTTAACAAGCAGTATAGTGGGGCTGAGAAATATAAATGCAATGTCAGAATTGATTTGCGTATACTTTTCTATCTTACTTGGTTTTTTTATTATATTTTCTGGTAGGTGAGTTGAGTTAGAAACTCAGTCACGTTCCCAAGACTTACAAGACTTTGTTAACAATTGGTATTTATCACTGTCATGTCCTTCCCCTTGATCTTTTTATATTTGCTTCTTGCCTACACTGGAAGCCAAACATGATTTTAACAGTCCTTAGGAGATCTCCAGTTTTTTAATCACTCCTAAAAGGTAATTGAATTAATTAAAGCCACTGAGGTTTCCACTTCCCAGCATGCATATATGTGAAGCTGAAAATGAGGATCTATTTGCCTAAACTTAGTTGCCTAACATTAGATAATATAATTTAGGGTATCTCACATGTTTTACAACCATGTCCTGGTTTGAGTGAGAACAGAACTAATTCTGTTCCGTGATTTTACTTTTTAGCTTGGTTCTTCTAACTGTCTGCACTTTCTGAAGTTAGTAGCCTGTCTTCACAGNTTATTTTCATTTTCATTAAATCTGTTCTAGTTTCCTTTTCTAACCGCCAAGTCTCTCTCCCTTACTCCCTTTCTCTTCCCCTTTGGGGAGGGAGGAGGGTTAACGACAGTGTCTGTTATTGGTCTAAGGGGCCACCCTGACCCTAAACCATGACAAACCAGTGCTTCAGAAAAGCACAGATCTCATTTAGGTCACATGGCATATCTGTCAATTACAGATGTCTTGAATACTGTAAGTACCTCAGCTACAAATAGATACCTTTGTATAGTCAACTGAATTAAGAGAGGAAGTCCTGTTATTCTAGTGCAAAGATAAAAAAAAAATGAAAAACCATCTTCTCTGTGTTGCCCTATAGTTACATGAAAGTAGTATAGAATTTATTATTCCATGCTTAAGAGCTTCCATTAAACCAATGAAAAATTGCTAATTTTGTATGAAACTCAATAAAGCAAGACAAGTAAAATCTATGTGCAGTATCTGTGAAAGAGTATTTGAAGTTTTTTGTTGCAATATGTTCCTTTTGTGAAAGAGCAGAAATTACTTATTAGCTAGCTGAAAATATCACAGTAGACTAAGTGAGATGTGCATTTTTTTCAATGAGTTTCTGCTATTAAAAGGACATGGCCATTTGCAGAAAATGGGCCTCTGCCCATCACCTAGTATAAAAAGTATGTTTTAAACTTGTCCAAAATATAAAAGAAACTATCTTCCTTGAAATTTCTTGACCTCTCATTTTCTTTTCCCTTTTTATTGTCCTGCCTCTGTTAGACTTTCTGTGCTGAAAAATGACAATGGCACATATGAAGCCAAATTGCAAGTCTGACAGTAGGGAAGAAAAGCACACAGAAGCAAAAACACTTTTGTAAATATACTTGAACTTTTCAGCATAAAAGATTCTGCCTGTTGCTTGACAAGTTTCATTTATTTTCCCTTTCTGTCCTGTGTTCAACTTTCTCTTTGTTATGTTAGTGCTGGAAAATTTTGAAATGCATTAAAACATAAAAGTAAATTGGAAGCACTTAGATATTCCTGTGTTATAAAACTGTCTTATGAACTCTGATCAGAAACTAATGTTCAAAGGAAAATAATGGGATTTAAGTTACTTTGAAACTAATGAACAATAGCTTCAAATTATAATATGTTTTAAGGGAGTGGGTGAATTCAATAAGGGATTAAAAAACTCATTACCAGAACCAGAAAGAAAAAAGAATTTGGACTCTTAAATTTTGATCCTGAAAATCCCATTCATCTGCTCTTTCAATAGGTGTCACAGGATTGGTGGGGGTTTTTTTGTTGCTTTTTAGGTTGTTCTGTTTTTTTTAAAAATCTTATTATTGTTAGACAAGTGGAAGATACTTACATATGGAAATGTGTTGTTTAATTAGAAGGACCAAATTGTTGCTTTTCTCTTACCTGTTCCTTGCTGAACTGTTACAGATTGATGAAGAGATGAATCTCATTTAACATTGGTCATCCAACAGATAGTACCTAATTTAAGCTTATTGTCAATAATGATTTGTCCCTTCCCAAGTAAGATGTCAAACAGAATCAGGATGAACCTTCTTTGAAGGTTTCTTCACAAACTATAGAGAGAAAGTGAACTTAGACTACATATTAAAGATAAATTATAAAGCTTGAATCAAAATGAATCCCACTTCAGCTGAAAAGCTTCTTACGTATTTTGAGGCACTCCACGATATTTTCATTTTGTACTTAATTACACTACATCTCATTACAACAATGTGTTTACTACATTCCATGTTGTGGAGTATGAAAGATAATCACCTTTTTACTGCAAGTAATTAAAACCAAAACCTTCTCCCCTCTTAGACTGCTTTGCCAGCGTTGTTTGGCTTGGCTCAGGTCCTCTTTCAGTTCCTTCTTCAGAGCATCCAAGGAGAACTGTGTCCATTCTGCCTTCAGTCCCAATCTGTATGTGTTCTTGAACCCTGTACCAGAATCCACCTCCTGAACACAGCTCCCGTTTCCTGTGGGGCCCAGTATGGGACTCGCCTGGTGTCTGCTCCACAGCATCAGTGGTGATGGTGATGTAATTACCATCAGGGGGATTGCATTCAATACTGGTTTTGTATATATTTGTATATATTCCATTTTTGTTATTATTTTCATTTTCGTGTAAGCTGTTCTAGTTTCCTTTTCTAGTTGTTAAATCTCTCTCCCTTATTCCCTTTCTCTTCCCCTTTGTGGAGAGCGAAGGGTTAACAGAGAGCATCTGTTATTGGTCTAAGGGGCCACCCTGACCCTAAAACATGACAAGAAACAAAAAATCCATAACAAGAAGAAAACCAAGGTGTCTTTTATGTTGTTGTTTGAGGTTTGTTGGGTTTTTGTAAAGCAACAACAGAAGATGTTGCGTATATTCACCCCATGCAGAAGTCACCGTGTTTCTCTTCAAACTTCCAGTATTTAATTTTATTCCAAGGACTTCAACACCTCATACAAATGATGAGTTACTACTCCAAAGGGTAATGTAAGACTAAATTATTACAAGTTCAGAAATACCATGATAGAAGCTATAATTACCTGAAAAAGCAGAAGACCGGACACTTTGATAAGTAACAGAATAGAATAAGTTCCACTGGAGATATAAGAAAAGGTGAAATGAACTTAATATATTTTCTTAAAAAAAAAAAAATCAGAGAAGAGAGTGTAATCCATAAAGAATAAAATTATATATACAATAGTGATTGTAATATCCTTCCTTGTATGAATGTCTGTTGATCATCATGTGTATATTAATATATTTTAAAGGTTTTTTTATTATTACCATTTCACAAGTTATTCTGCAAGGTCTTTTATTTGTTGAACTATCTTAGCCTTACTTTTTACAATTAATAAAGACAAAAGAGGCAAAGCTGACTTTTTAACATATGTTGGGATGTAACTGAAGTTATATTATAATTTTAGTGATATGGATCTTGAATGATTTATAGACAAATGTACATATTTATTAATGCTATATACTGCTCAAAGTCAATTTATTTTTAATTATTTTTTAGTACATTATTGTGAGTGCTTCTAGTGAAAATACAATTTGTGTATAAACTGATACAGATGTCTAAGTATCTCAGTATTATACTGAAGTTTTGACAGGGTTTAAAAGTATTAATAAATTATTCTATATTATTATCACAAATTTTGAAGACATTATATGTGACAGGCGCTTTGCCAGGACTATGGAATACATGATTACATGGTTACAAGTAAATTAGTCAGTTCTACAAAGCTACTCCAGGCCCTGGATCTTAAGTCATCTACTTTGCTAAAAAGACCCATTTCACACTTAGGGTCTATTCCAGCTAGTATTCTCTCAAAAAGTGTAGGCATAATTTGAGAATTAGCATGGAAGGACTGAAGAATCTAATGGTCCTTAGTAACTGGAAATGATCCCAAGGTCATTTAGCTGTATGGGTAGCTCCAGAGTTCTACTGCACCTGAACAGAAAGGAAAAAGAATTAGTCCCTGACTATATGGCTAGACTACTGCTTTCCTGTATGCTGAGCTGATGAGGAGGAAAATGAGGAAATAGGTGGTTCAGCAACACAAGAGATATGGTGGTATTAGTGTTGGTGTGGTTCTGTAGGCAAATGACCGAGCTGATTGAATTTATACCAGGCTAGTATTCACCGAAGTGCAAGAAAATATTTCGGTGTTCCCTAAAGGATACAGAAACCTAATATTCAAATTAATTCCAAAATATATATTCAGTTTCCATCTATTCACTAACTCTAATGTCATTCTGAGTACATCAACATCAGTTCTCCTGCATGTTAAGTTATGCAGACCTTAAGGGATACTTCCGTACTCCTTACAACATTACAGCTAATTGAGCTTTAAACTGTTCAGCTCTGGTATTGTTAATTATCCACTAATACCACCACAAAGCTAAGTGGATGGTCATTTTGTCTCTGTGACTCCAAGTTCAATAAGGACTAAATGCCTCCTTCTAGCAATACCTAGGTAAATTGATACTCAAACACAAAAAAGCTGCACAGTTCAGGCAACACAATTTTGAATTTCTTGTGTGATAGGGATTCTCAGTATTCTTAAGTCAAAAAGTCAAAGCAAGAAAACATAATGGTGTTCTAGACTTTTTACTCAAAACTTAGAAACCTAGGCCCACTTTCCATTTTGCTGGAGGGGTTTCAATTCTGTCAATTTGCTCTTCCAGAGGAATAAACTAACCAGCTGGCTGTTATGTATAGGAGTGGGAATCTTCAGCTCCCTCCTTCAAATTATTGTGTTTTGCATGAAATAATTAAAAATACATTTGTTCCAGGGAATGAAAGAGTAAGAGACATCATGAAATTCTACCCAAATGGTCAAGGCTATTACCTGTCATGGGGGAAACCTTCCTCTCAAGTGCTGGTCTAGTGAGTATTTAAATCATAATACTTAAAGTGTCATTAATATGTATATTTTTAAATCAAGGTTGTACAGATCAAAGCTCTTCTTCTTCTGTCCCAGTGAATATTTAATTAATATTAAAGTGAAACAGTTTTTCCCAAAACAGACTGAGAGTTAAATCTATAACTTACAGTTTAATAGGAGTAGGAGATGCAAGTTTTAATTCTCTCAGATAAAAAGGAAATTGAAATTGAGATTCATCTCCCAAGTGATAGAAATTGAGAAATATGTTACTCTAATATCTTCTGACTGGGATTGCTATGTAGGTTGTCCACCTGATTTAAAAGAGATTTCAGGATTAAGAATACAATAAGGAGGTAATTGTGTCAGTTCCTGCCTTGTGTTTCTCAGTGTTTTGAGACATGAAACTGTGTAATGGCAGGTATATTAGACTTAGTAAGGAAACTACCGGACCCTTTATATTTGCCTATGCTTCTGGTTCTTTAAGAGACAGAGTTGGAATGTTGTCTTCCTGGGTACGTGGGTATCGTCACAAGTTAAAAAGTTATTTCCCCACTGGATGAAGTAACAATATCATTTCATCTTTATTACATGAACAATTCATATTCTGTGTATCATTAGTTTCCTAGCTGGCAAACATACCAAGTTTGAGTTCTGTTCCAGTATTTGAAGAACTTTGTGTTTTGGGAAAAGAGTTCTTTAATAAGGTAACATTCAGCTCTTTAATAAGGTAACATCACATGGCTCACATCTTTGTATTGGTCTTTAGGAACAGGCCAGAAGAGTTGGTCATGTATGGGGAGCAGAGCTTTTAACAACCTTTATTTGAACAGGCAGCCCATTAAGATGGCACAGTCATCCTGGCTATAGGATTTTCAAAGTTCTGTGTAGAAAGAGTTGGTATGTGCATCTTGAACATAAATGTATAAAACTCTTTTTTCAGTTGGAGACCATGACATCAGGTATGTCACTGAGTCCAATATATAGTCCATATAGTCCTTCAACCTATGCAAGCCTGAGTTATGCACTAGTTTTCCATCACTGTGTGACCTATACTCCGCAAAGGGCACAAAAATTTCAGTGGAAAAATAGATAACCTGAAAAACAAAGTCCAAAGTAAAAAGAAGCTTTATGTTTTAGAATTCTTTGCAACTATGTTTTAGTTCATCATTGGTCCTGTCTCCCTGTCTGTCCTCTCAGTTCCTTCTCCTGGAAGCTACAGTGAACACACCTGTAGTGTAAATATCAGAGAGCATCTGACTCTGTGTTTTGCAGTCTGTGGAATGAGGTCTGTGAAGCATTTCATGTGATTAATGGGCAGCTTGACAAAGGGAGAAATAAACAAGATAGATACATTTGCTTCTTTGAGATGTTAAAAAGACAAAAGAAAATGAAGAACAGCACAGAAGAAAAAAACACCAAAAAGAAAAAACACTATTCATTTTCATTGTTCTAATTGTGAAGGTTACAGTGAACTCCTCTAAATTTAAATTTATGCCATGCAGTACTTCAGACATAGTAATTTTGTAAACTGCCACCTGAAATGTAAAGCATATTTATTCAGACATTATTTTTTCACGTCATGTAATTGAACTCACTTTAAATGTCAAATGTTTTATCTTGACAGAAAATTCGTTTTGTTCTTTGAGTGTTACTGTTAGGTCTCCTTTCTGCTCCTCCAATTATGTTAAAACGATTGTGTAGTTCTTCAAATTCAAGGAAGTCAATGAATTTAAAATATTCTCCTATTTTCTCCATGCCTTCTATTTTACTAGGACAACAGGGTGGACATTTACAGAATAAATACAGTTGTTCACACAAAGATATCTATATTCCTTGGAGATTTGCATGAATTAACAATGTCTGTACAAATATTCTATTCCAACTGAAACAAAAATTGTGTTTGGAATAGTCAAATCAGTATTCACATTTTGAAAAGATATTGCGAGTCTTTCTTATTTCTGTTTGCTTCTACGTTATGTAAGCAAGCACCAACAAAATGTTGGCAAGCACAGAATGATAACTCATACTTGCATGCATAAGCTAATTTCCACATCATGATGCATATCCATGAAATCAGCATATTAGGCAAGTGAGCAGTGTTTCATGTATTTGAGATACATGTCTGTGAAGAAATGTTTTAAAAGCCAGTCGCACTATTTATCTAATTTTCTAGCTGACCCTATGTGAGTGAAAATATTCCACGCAACCTAAGAGGGAAGAGAAGAGAAGAGAGAAGGTTGTTCTAGTTTTGTCTGGTATAAAGTTAACTTTCTTCACAGTTGCTAATACAGGGCGATGTTTTCGATTTATGCTAACAGGTGTTGTAATACAGGGATGTTTTAGTTACTGCTGAGCAGTGCTTACAGAATCAAGGCCTTTTCTGCTTCTTGCCCCAACCCAACAGTGAATAGGCTGGAGGTGCACAAGAAGTTGAGAGGGGACACAGATGGGACAGATGACCCCAAGTGACCAAAGGGATCTCCATAGTGTATGACATCATGTTCAGCAATAAAACTATGGAGAAGATTGGCAGGGAGGCTCAGGGACTGGCCAGACATCTATCGGTTGGTCGTGAGCAGTTGTTTCCTTTTGCTTCACTAGTCTTTCTTGGGTTTTCTTTCTCTCTGATTTATTTTCCTTTTCATTACAAGTTGATATTATTATTTTATTTTAATTGTTCAATGGTCTTTATCACAACCCATGAGTATTCTCACTTTTAGCCTCCCCTATCCCACTGGGAGGGAAACAGCGGATGGTTGTGTGGTCTTTAGTTGCTGTGTGGGGTTAAATCAAGAGAAAGGGGAAGGGAAAGAAAGGAAAGAATGAATTCAAATAACTTTGCAGTAATATTAAAGGCATGCATGATCCATCAGTGTGACAAAAGGATTCTTAAAGCAACAAAAATTTCAATATATTTCTGCTGTTAATTATTTTAGGCAATGGTATCAACTGTCTGAGTTCTATAAAACAGCTAGGAAGGACACTTAAAAAGTTTTGTTTATGCATTAGTACTTCCCTTTGTTTTCTTGAATATATGAATATGAAACCTAAAATGAGGTACAAGATACATTTGAAAACCTACAAAAAAGATGAGACAGGCAATTCTTATTCACTGAAAGTCAGCAGAAGATGAGTAGGCCTCTAATCACAATAAAAAATCAATGAACAAGATATGAGCAAAATCTAATCTATATCTTTTGGTATCAAGAAAGAGAGACTGATGTTCTGTGTAAAATACATGTGCATTATAACCAATAAAACCTTAGTGTAAAATGTATATAGAGTATTAATATTCTTATCACAAGGTTTTAGTCAAGTCCTTTCTGCATCCTCTCTTCCTACATCTGTAACTAGTTTCCCAGCTTGCTGTTTTCCATACAAGTAGAGACAATTCTTTCCTCCTGTTGCAACCCACCTTCTAAAGCCTGCTGGATTGAACACTCTTTTGAGGGTGGGAAGGTTGATTTTACTCTGCACATCAGCAGGGCAATAACATATATATGTTGCCTTTTGCATATTATAACATTCTAATAATTAGGTTATTCTGCAAAATGTAGGTAGCTACACTGGTTATTCATCACAAGCCTTTCTTTAGCAGAAACTTCTACTCAAGTTATGTTGTCTGTTTTTCTGGCCTGAGAACTGACCTGCATTTGGCTCACTTAATTGCTCTAGTTAAGACAATCTTGCTGTGCAAAACCGTTAGTCCTGAGCAGCATAGACTATTACAAAGTAGTCATAGAAACACAGTATGGTTTGGACTGGAAGGGACCTTTCAATGGTCATCCAGTCCAATCACCCTGACATGGGTTGGGACATCTTTCACTAGGTCAGGTTGTTCAGAGTCCTGTCCAGCAGGATATTGACTGTTTTCAGGGATGGAGCATCCACAACTTGTCTGGGAAACTTGTTCCAGTGACTTACTACCCTCACAGTAAAGAATATCTTCCTTTAATCTAAAACTACTTGCTTTCAGATTAAGATCATTGCCCTTTGTCCTTCCACTTCAGGCCCTGGCAAAAAGTCTTTCTCTGTCTTTCCTGCAAATTCTCTTTAAGTATTCAAATGACACAAGATCTCTCCAAAGCCTTCTCTTGCCCAGGCTGAACCCCAAGTCTCTCAGCCTTTCTGCACAGGAGAGGTGTTCTATCCTTCTGATAATTCTTGTGGCCATTATCTAGTTTCTGGATCTTTTAAGCGGTGTTATGAATATCCTTGGACTCTTGTACTTAGCCTGGGCTCTGAGATTTACTATCACAGGAACCTAAAAAAAAATGTATGTTGGAAGAAGTCCCTGGATACCATTTAGTACCATGTCCTTCTCAAAACACAGTTAGTACAGGGGCTAATCTGGTCATTCAGGATTTTGCCTAGTCATATCTTAAAAGTATGAGAGAGAGAGAGATTTCACTGCTTTTCTGGGCAGACCATTCCAATGCTTACTGACACTACTGTGAATAATTTTTTCTTATATCTAATTGGATACTTCCTTGCTGCAATTTGAGACTATTGTCATTGTGTCCTTTTCACCTCTTCCTTTTATTATGCTGCTCATGTAGACATGCAGTTCAGGTCTGTCCAGCCACTATTAAAGTCAGTCAGGCGATCTTGATACCTGTGTCAGCATTGAATGACTCTAAGTCTTCACTAATTTTCTAGGGAGCTTAATTTGAACAATTCTCTGAATCACAATTCTGGATGAGGGGATTACTGAGGGCCAGATCTGGGTGTGAGAGTGCCTGTGTGTCCCTAAGGCTGAGAGTATAGGGGGTCAACTATGGGACCAGAGAAATCCTGGCCAGTTTGTGTTTGTGTATGACATCCTGTAGCAGCAACTGGAATAGGGCTGCAGCTCCAGGTCTCTTATGTCCAGGCACCAACAACTGGGGCCACTGGGATCCAGTGGCTATCTGTGGGTTGAACTGATCGTCTGAGGACAGTTACTGGAGGGATCCACCTTGTACATATGTATATATATTCTCAGTACTGAACCTCCATCCTGATCAGCCAGTGAGAGGAGCAGGAAGAAGCAAAGTATAAACCATTTTCAAGTATCATTCAGCCAGGGTTTACTCTTCCCATTCACCAAGACTCTTTTTCCTTGAACTATATATTTTATTTTATTTTTTTCATTAAGATCTTAGAGAATCTTATTGCAGAGAACAAGCAGCTAAAAATCCCTGTTATGGATTTCTCTCTATCTGCAGGATGATTTCCTGACAAACAGATTTGTGTGTCAGTAAATGACTAGCAACTTAATATACAGCAGACGGAGTACAGAAATCCCACTTTCAGAATCAGTGAATCAGGACATGGTCAATAGTAACAGGAGGTACAGAATACTATCTCTCCACCCACCTCTTACAGAACACATGTTTATATTTCAGCATAAAAGAAAGTTCTCCAATTTAACTTCTTAAATTTAACTAAGGGATAAACTCCTTTGGCTTATATTCATATTACACTTGATTATGAATCCTTTTGCCTTTCTCTCTCAAAGGCATCTTAAGAGTACTAAAGATATTGGATGTCTACAAAGATTTTAAATATCTTTCTCTCAGAAAACTGCCAGTAGTCACGTAAACCACAGGAAGCAATTGAGGGCTTACACTTTTACTTTCTTTTACTTCAGTTGCAGACTGAAGAACTATGAAGTTTAAAATAATGTATTTCCTTTTAAACTAAATGTGTTTACAAGTTTATATGTAAATAGTAAAAATAACTGTGTGGGACTCTGGAAATTCACCCCAAAGGATACTGCATTTCAAAACAGGTTATTGGTCCAAACAAGAGCTTCTTAAAAGCAGATCTCCTCTTCTGTGAGCAGAAAGAGTCTCAAATAGCATACCATAACATTATCTTGAAAAATATGCTAATGTGTGAGATACAGTGAGATATAAGAGGGGAGAAGAAGACCTTTAGTAACCTTCCAGGTAATAAAATTTAAATAACCTTCTACTGGACTAATCACCTTCTACTGAGACATTTTCTATATGGAAAAAGCCGAGGCTTCTGTCCTGTGTCAGCCCCATACAAAAAGTTGAAGTAACTACAATTTCAATTTATCAAAATGTCACCCAAAACTGGGAGAAGTTCTGTAGTTTAATTATGTTCCTGTTATTTTACTATGAGATTTTTTTTATCCATTAATTTACGAGTCAGTGGAAACTTCACTGAAATGAATATAACTATTTAATTCTGTAAAATGACATTGAAGATGGTATAAAGAATATGCAGACTATTTTAAACACAAAGTTAATAAAAAACCCCAGACTGAAAATTCCAAACTCTATAATGCTGTTAATTAAGGGGAAAAATAATATGATATACAAATATGTAATTGTAGTGACATATAGGTCACATTTATTAAAGGTGAGCTTCTAATTTGCATGAATGCCATGGAATTGTTTAACAATTTATAATGAAAACTATTGCATCTTAGCTGAAGAATTTAGATTTTATAATAGTTTCGTAGTCATTCAACCAGTCATGGTTACTGATCACAATGGATTTATGTGTTACACATTTTCTTTCAACTGAAGATAACAAAATCTTTTAATGTAGTAGCTGTACCAACATGAGTGCAATTCCTAGCTAAGATACTGTCAGAAGAATGAGAAATTTCTTTAAAAAATTATGACTGGACACTGCCCTTTTACCAGTTAGAGATAACCATCCTCAGGCTCAGTCAACCATGTTAAGTGGTATATAAGATAGCATGTAAGATTGTAAATCTTTAGACTAAACAAGGCTCTTACTGTGTTCTACAAAATAATGGACCCCTGTTATGAATTTATTTTTTTTTTTAATATCACTACAGAAAAATTTCACCACATTTAACATTAAAGGATAGAATTCATAACAGGTTGCAGAGGCAAAAAGAAACAAAACAGTTGCAAACCCAAACAACTGACCAAAACTAAATGAGAGAATCCTCAGACAGATGACAAAAATATGCAATATAGGGTCAAAAAATGTTTCTACATAGGTTTAGTTTTGTATTTACTGAATTTACTGCTTCTTCATTAACTTGTAGGCTTGCCATCTATTCCTAAAGAGGTAAATCTCTTTCAACTATCACAAGAGTGTGCATGGTTTAGACTCCTAATTAACACAAAGTTGTATAAAGATATAAAAAAACTTGAGAATGATACAAACTTGCTAGACTGGCAAATAAACATGTGTTGGGCTGGCACTGCCAGACCTGGTCATAAAGATTATTTTATTTTAAACCCATTCAAATAGAAAATAATAAGGTCTTTTTCTTTTCTTTTTCTTTTTCTTTTTTTTCTTTTTATGAAATAATTTCCTTCAAGAAATATGACATATTTACTCAGATTATATCTTTTTTGAAATAGCAGAATGTTTTACACAATAGGAATAATATGTTTCAATTATCTTAATTTTCATTTTTGCCAACTACAAAAACAGACTTGGAAAATAGTCTCTGGACTGCAGGACTGTGTTCTAGTAAGTAATTATACAGGGAAGAATATACATTTCACCATGGACAAGAATTCAATATCAGTTGACTGTAAAGAAGGTACACAAAGCATGAATGTAGTATTTGAAGTAATAAAGAGAGGAGTAACAAGTAAGAGTGAGATCTTTTGCATATTTTATAATATTATGGGCAGTATTTTGTTCTATACACATTGTTGTCCAATAAAACTGGTCTACGCTGCTCTGTAATAGAAATTCCTAAGTGCACATGTGCTGGACTTCTGATTTATTTTTACCTTTAATTCAGTTAATAATCCATAAATGTCATCCATTATATAGCTGTGTCCTCAGACCACTTCAATGAGTTTTAAAAGATTTATTTGTTTTCCCAGGCTTTTGTATACTATAATATCCTAATAAACTTCGCACACAACAGACTTAGGGCTGAAGTTAGATGCTACATTCCTGTTTCATTCAATGCTATATCTTTTTCAGAATCTATGTAACAGGTTCATCATTAAAAGAAACTAAGTCTACCATTTACTTCAAGAACAAATTTTTATCTTTCTAGTCTTGTCTACAATCTTCAGTGGGATCTGTGAATCTCTATTTGCGTTATGAAAATATCCCACCTCATCCCCAGGCCACTGAGAGAAGTGTACATGGAATCAGTGCACTCTCCACCTGAAGATAGTGTGTAGTAATTGGAATTTATGAATATCTGTCAAATATTGATTATTTTTGCAGGTGAGAACATGCTGACTCTAAGTCCTATAGAAAGCTCTCAGTTCAAATATTTCTGCTAAACCAAAATGCAAGTGTCAGTGAATGAAAGGCAAGTTTGTACCCCTCCATGTGGAAACATGGAGGGTTATAGTTGACTGAAGGAGTACACAGAGCTAGGAAATGAGGTCTGACTCTTGAGCTTTAAGGAGGAACGAATCATTTGCAAATAAAATTGATGGAAATTCAGTTTTATACATCTGTGATACCTCTACTTTCAGTTCTGTGCAAGACAATTGCCAGACCATCAAAGAGGTCTCTTGGGTTGAAGAAATTGTCCCACTACTGACTAGCCCATGTTTAAGGGACATCATAAACCTTTCAAGAAATTTTGATGGAGACAAAAATTGCTTTGTATAGTCAGATCCATTACATGAGTGTGATCCTAATGCAAAGTATTATCACATTGGTCCATTCAATAATGACTGACTGGTCTGATTCTGGAGCTGATACAGATTTAAATGGCTTAACATTGAATGTATTAGGTGACCACGAGGTCAACATTGTCATGCCATCATTATAAACACAGCTATATCTGCCTCCTTGCCTCAATCTCTCTTCAGACTCTTGCTTTATCTCTCACCATTCCCCTCCTGCACAAGTACTAATTTTGAGCTACTAGTATGGATTCATACAGAGCATCTTAGTGGAATACAACATGCACATGATGCAGATCAGGCTCATGTGTTGTATGTCTAGTAATGACTTATTGTCTGGCAAGCAGCAAGGACTTCTGATTTGTCAACAAGAGTGGATTATTCTTGGTGCCACTATACGTACTCCAATATCCTGGAGATATTATACAAATTTTCGGTGGGAAACAAACAGGATATTTCAGATTATGGTGCACTCTATATAGCAACATTCAGGAGTATATTGGGAAAGAAGTTTAAACACAGTGAATGTTCAAGTTTTTATTCAGAAGATGAAAAGAACAATTGTAGAAGAAATAGTTCAGTTAATGAATTAATCAAGGTAATAATCCAGTGACCTTTTGGCCAAAACATGTTGTTCCTAGGATTTGTTTGAATTCCTTGTTATATATATTTTTTCCTTCCTGTAATTTATAAATTTATATCTCAACTCATAAAATTAATACATTAATAATTACAAGCTTAGGTCATTATGACAAAAGGAAAATATTGTATTTGAGGGGCAATAAACCAAAAATGGAATAAAATAAAGAGAGATTAAAAACAAACTAACAAACCCCAGAAAAACCCAACAAAGCAAACAAACAAAAAACAAGCAACCAACCTAAAATCCAAACAGCCCACACATGAAATATATATATTTTTTTTGTTTCTCTGAAGTCTAGTAAGTATTCTTAGGCCTGTTCTATGTTCTCTGACACATATATGTCATATTGTTACATTGTTCCTAAAGGCTGCTAGTTGAGAGTTTTAGTTTATCATGATGAGTCTGGATAATTAAAACACATTAAAATGGGAATAATGCAGGCACAGGAGTATAACTACAGCTAACAAGATAAAGGATAGATTCATCTAGGAGACTGGTATTTAAAAGCAACACATGTTCTGCAATATGGCTTATGTAGCTGACTTTGAAATCTCTTGGGTCCTGCAGCTATTTTGCTGTTTGATACAGATGTTTTCCAAGCTTATTGCCACAGGCAGGTAACTTTGAAAAAAAAAATAAACCTTCCTCTCAAACTTGTAAATACAGAAATAGTAACTTCATAAAATGAAGCTTTTTAGCCAGAAAAAAAAGTTCCCCTTTGCCCAGCTCTCCAGTCTGTTCAAATCTTGCTGAATGGCCACACATCCTTCAAGTGAAACAGCCAGTCCTCCCAGTACATGTCATCAGCAAACCTGCTGAGAAGGCACCATGTCCCATCATCAAGGTCATTGATAAAGATGTTGAACAGGACTAGACCCAGCACTAATCCCTGGGGGACTCCACTAGTTACAAGCCTCCAGCTGGACTCTGCACCACTGACCACCATTCTTTGGGCTCTATTGTGTAGACAGTTTTTAATCCATTCCTCTGTTCATTCTTCTATCACACAAATCCTCAGCTTGCTTATGAGGATGTTATGATATGTGTATATCACTGGTTAATGTGAAAACTGGAATGAAGGTGCCAGACTGTTAATCAAAAACGCAAGCTAGTCTGTAAAAACTAGCTGCCTAGTCCAAATACAATGCATGAAATCTCAAAAAATAATTGATTCATCTGATCATGGAAGCTTCTCCAACAGACATCTGTTCTTGGTCCTGGAGAAAGTATCCTGCTGCAGGGAGAGATACTACATTTTCTGTAGGACTACTTCGTCATTCCCATTATTTTTTTTCAATGCCTTCTTTTTCAGAATCTACTTACTGACTTACTAACATAGTACAGCTCAGAGGTGAACTAAAGCATAGGATAGAGTAGTTAGCCAAAACAGGAAGAACCTTGCTGAGAAGCCTTTAAAGGTGCCTTAGAAGGAATCTCCATACAAGGGATTGCCAGCTTTATTTTGTATTTACAACTGCTATTCAAAAATGAAAAAAAAATCCTGGTGATATTTTTGCACTTAGAAGCCAAAATTAATGAGTCCCTTTGTTCCCCTGACTCATTCCCAAAGAGCTGACTTTCAAGAAAGAATGGAACTAACCTGTAGGAAAAGTACAACAGAACACATAGCAATTAAACTGAGAAACCATGTTCAGTAGAGAGTTTAAATTTTTGGTAGTAAAACAATTGAGAAATCTATACAGTCTGTAAGGGATGGTTCAAAAAAAATCACTCATGCACATCCATTCAGTGAGTAGTAAATCCTGAACATAGAAACATAGAAACAAACATAGAAACATAGAAATGTCTGGGATGGAAGGGACCTCTATAGGTTATCTAGTCCAATCCTGAGAGCAGGGACATCTTCAACTCCAGCAGGTTGCTCAGAGCTCTGTCAAGCCCCACCTTGAATGTCTCCAGGGATGGGGCCTCAAACACTTCCCTGGGCAACCTGTTCCAGTGCTCCACCACTCTCCTGGTAAAGAACTTCCTCCTTATTTCTAATCTAAATCCACTCCTTTCTAATTTAAAACCATTAATCGTTGTCCTTTCACTGCAGGCCTTTGTAAACAGGCCCTCTCCAGTTGTTCTGTAAGCTCCTTTCGGGTACTGGAAGGTGGCTATTAGGTTTCCCCGGAGCTTTCTCTTCTCCAGGCTGAACAATCCCAGCTCCCTCAGCCTGTCCTCGTAGGAGAGGTGCTCCATCATCCTGATCATCTTTGTGACCCTACTCTGGCCATTCCTGCTTGAATACTTAAGGAGCTCAGTTCCTACGGGAAAAAAGAAAAAAGGTTCTTGTAGTGAAAATATGCACCATAATGCATTTATTAGCACAGCAGTTGGGAGGATGTTAGATAGATGTGCATTCCCCCCACCACTGGCACTCTGTATTTTTTTAGATCTTGAATTTGTAATGTTAGTACTCCTACAATACCTCATTATACCCTTTGTTCTCACTATACTTTGTAAGGAAATAATAAATTCACACACACTTTCTCTCAAAGATATATAAAGCTGCTGTAATGCAAATAAATAGAAATGCTGCCAATGATAGCAGGCCTTAGGTTTTTCAGTATTTTTACTTCATTGAAAACTTTAACTGATAAATCAAAACCTCCCCTATGATGTTTTAGAGAGCGAGAGAGAGTTGGAAAAAGTATCAGCATGATATTGCTGTTCTAACAGTCCAGAGTTTTGCATTGAAGAGACTGTACAGAGAGTCAAAATTAAAATCACTTAACTAAAAAAATACCACACACACACAAAAGATTTAAAGGTATAAAAGACTGCATGGACATAATAAAATAAACATTAGATCCTACTGTGACTTTGACTCTGTCACTGTTGGTAAAGAAATAGTTATGGAGACCATGCTGTCATATCCTCCAGTATATAGTAAAAGTTATTAGATAAGATTTCATAAAAAGATATGTTGAGATCGGGGAAGATTTTTCTTGATATGCTCAGGAATAATTATCATGCTAATCATGTTGGAAAGAGGTTAAATTACAGAAATGCAATATGTCATGCTAGACTAACTAAATACATTTTAATGATGCTTACTATTTCTTTTATTTAGTGTATTACACCTATATTTTGCATTGCTTTCCTAAAGAAGTGCAACAGATAATTTAGAAAAGATTGCAGAAAATGTGAAGAAATTCTTCATCTTTTGTTCAAGACAGTAAAAGAGAAAGGACTTCTTGATCTTAAAATTTGAAGAATGGACAGAAAACACCAGGGAGAAGCTGAAAGACTAAGGAGGTTATTTAGAGGTTTCCTGTTGAGTGCTTAGGAGAAAAAAAATCATAGAAAAGAAATTCATCTTTGAAAAGTGATTTTGTAAAGTGATATTTTCACTGGTCTGATTCTCTGTGAGTATATTCAGAGTTTTATCTTCTCATTTTAGTAACATGAGAGAAATTTTTGAAAACACATAAAGCAGTCAGGCATGCAGCCTTAACTGACATTTAAAAAATCTCTTTGAAAATCTTTTCCTGGAATAATTTCTTACTTCTGAAGTACCTTGCTGGTGAGAGTGCTCTGCTCTGGTTCACACCTCAGCATCAGAATCTCCAATTAATTTCACACTACAGGCAAAAGTCATGTTTGCTCTTTTGCTGACCATGGTCTCACTCTACCAACTTTTCTTTTCTCATGTTTAACTGTTCTGGAGTATTTTCACCTATGTTATTAAGTAAACGGTACTTCCAACAAGTAGTGGGATTTTTTTAAATATCCAGATACAATTCTATAAGAAAGGGCAACACAGCTTTAGCTGGAGTCTGCATTTGTTTTACAGTATCTCTATGACTAGTATAAGTACAACTAATGTAGAAAGGGAGAGGGAGAAAAGTGGAGAAGTAGAAAATAACTAACAAAAATACTGCTTTAGCAAATGCCCCTGCAGTTATTCAGCTGCATTTGATTATCTAGATTTCTCTCACTTCTTCCTACAGAATATTCCTGAATATTCTCTTCATGCCTTCAAATGGAAATGTGTTTATGTGTAGTGAATGCACCTCTAACCTGAAGAAAGCTGAAAGTTTGCCATGATTGTCTAGAACTAAGCACCTCTGTTTGTATGAGGTATCAAATATGTAAAACAATAATGCAATTTCTTTAGAGATTTCTGGAGAGAGATGATTAATTTACTACTTACCCTATTGTTGAATAAATGGTACACCTGAGTCAGGAATTCAGTGTGGGAGGGAAAATTTCATAAGAGCTATAATTGTGAGTAACTGATTATGTTTCCACAGCAAAGGGTGAGTGAATTAGTCCCTGGATTTCTTTAGACATCTTTGAGTAATCTTGAAACACAGAAAATGTATTCCTCATCTACTGATTGATTTTGTCCTAACAGTTCACAAGGGCCTCACTCCCTGATGACATCATTTACCCTTCTTGAACTACTGATAACCAGTTCAGAGAAGACAAACTATGAGATGTATTTTTTTACTCTTGAAATAAATGGACTTATAGTAAGGGGCTTGAATCAACTAATAGCTGAAAAATTCAAGAGAATGGTTTCCTTTTTTTTCCCCTATAAATATTTTAAATTCCATCCTGAATATACTGGAATTGGGAATATTATTAAAAAAAAATAAAACAAGTTAAAGCTATGCATTCATCCAGATCTACTACTTATGTAGTTAACACACATCTCAAGACAAATATTTCTGCAAAAAGACAGTGAAATTAAATAATTCCTGACATATTCCCTATAACAGCTGAATTCGTGTCACTGGTCTCCACTTGGATACAGACCCATTGACAACCACTCTTTGAGAGCAGCCATCAAGCCAGTTCTTTATCCACTGAATTGTCCATCCATCAAACCTATATTTCACCAGCTTGCAGACCAGAATGTCACGTGGGACAGTGTCAAAGGCTTTGCTCAGGTCCAGGTAGATGACGTTGGTTGCTCCTCCCCTGTCTATTAATGTTGTTGCCACCAGGTTAGTCAGGCATGATTTGCCCTTGGTGAAGCCATGTTGGTTGAAGCCAGTCACATCATTATTATCCATCTGCCTCAGTAGTGTCTCCAGGAGGATCTGCTCCATGATCTTACCAGGCACAGAAGTGAGACTGACTG